>OY735227.1:13566713-13594213 GCA_963457665.1 Thysanoteuthis rhombus | reverse complement strand
TTCTTTTGCTTTACTAAACATAAAACTGAGTCAAAGCACGAATTATGGCTTACTTCTTATTGAAGATTTTCTTTACAGTATAAAATCCAATATGCTTCTGAAAATAATTATCTGTAAGAGAAATATCAGGTAAATATGGAGGATGCTGCAAGGCTTCAGATTTCAATTCTCTAAGCTTGAAAACATTCAGCTGAGATGTTTTTAATTAGTGGACTACTGTAATAGAGGATTTTATTTGGTTCTCGTGGGATTCATTTTCCTTGCTTTTTAATCTTTCCTCTTGCATTTAAACGACGTGATATGGTCATTGCTGAAATTCCAAAGGCCTCAAAAAGTGTTTTTATTATCATTCGCTGCTTGTTGGGCCGTTGTCAATAATTCTTAACCATTGAGAGCGTGTTCGGGCATCCCACGAGGTTTATCATTGGTATCCATATTTCTAGATCAAAACCCATTGAATCATGCAGAACAGTTTGATTTTACTGACGTTATCAGCAACTTCAATAGCATTATGTCTTATGAAAAGAATCCTAACTTCTCGTTTCTAGGTTTTTGAGCCTATAACTGATATCTATGTATCCTCAGTGATAGGTTCAAAAAGATGCAATGAAATAGATTATACCTTTATTTACTTCGAATTAGTAAAAAAAAAAAAACATTTGCATGAGTAAATCTTTCGATTTTAGCATTATTTTCTATAGTGTAAAAAAGTGACATTTCAAGTGACACAATTCAACTCAAACACAGATCCTGTGAATACTTGACAGATAATTGTGTAGGTTTAAAAAACCTTCAGATTTGGTAAATGATCTACAAAATCTCATAAGCATGTGATTGGGTTACAACACTATCCGTACTTCTGGCCAGTGTTTAATCTGGTTTCTTATTTTCTAATTTATTTTTTTGTAAAATCGATATTCTTGAAGGCATGAAATTATGAAACTCTGAGAGCTGATCTACGAGTGGACAAGCACCATGGCATCGCTCAACGTATTGAATTTCTAATATACATCACTAACTTCCGACAACTGATGGGATACATGTGTCCCATAGAGATATTTCACAGGTCTGCTCGGACGCGTGCGTCATGAAATGTATAATAAGTGAAATTTCTGCCGATCTTCCGACCACAGACAATGATATTATGATAGCATGAAATTCAGATTGTAATAAATTTGTATTTCATGATTGAACAGGAAAACTTGTAAGGTGATCTGCTAATCCCGTCATTTTTTTTTTTTTTTACATCTGTTTGGGAATAATTGTCTAATGGGATAAATCTGTTCCATTATAGTTATTCAACCTGAAAAAGAATAATTTAATGAAAGAAATTGTACTTTTTTTTTTTTCAAGAGAATCTTTTTTTGGCTCTTGTTCCCAATCTGCTGTCCATGCTCGACGATATGTCCACCTCCGTAGATAAACACAGGCTGTGTCTCAAAATTCCCAGAAGGTTACTTTATGCAAAATACAACCGATATAAGTCTGCTGGGGAGTAAATGGGCGGAACGTTATGATTATAACAATCAAGATGAGGACAACAGTTCAAATAAATCAGTGTATAATAGAGTTAGTCTTCTATTTTAATCCAGTACAGTTGAAATCACAAACCATGCATATACACCTTTGTTCCCATCATAAAATTCAGTTTTGAAAAGTACCATATTTGTACGTTGAAAACTTAACAATATTCTCAAGATTTATGTATAATTCGCGATGATGTATATTCCCAGAAAATGTTGTACAATTACCTTTATCTCTTCCTGATGTGTTTTAAAAGTGGTCATGTCTCGGTTATATTGAATGATAGTTTGTTAGTTTTTTGTAGATAGGTGTACTCTGGTCAAGACATCTTTTTTGGTTGATCTTTAAAGTTAAAAAGAGGTAAATTAAGAGATGGAGATAAGTGAACCACTTCCAAAATGAATGTAATCCTGATCAATGCAACGGAGAGATGTTTGTTCAATCATTTGTATTTGTCATAGGTATTAACTGAGTTCGATTTAGCAGCAGCCGAAGGCAACAAGTTTTTGGTATGTAGTGAGGATCGAACTCATTAAAATTAAAATACTTGAAGAAATTAACTTGCTAACCACTGCTCTAAGATGGGGCACATTTTAGTAAAAGTGTTTTTGATGGTTAAATAAAATTAAAATATTACCTAAATTGACAGGGATAGACTGATACATTTAGGATGATAACAAGTTTTCTATTCGTTGGTCCTTCACATTTGACTATCGTATCTGTGCTCGTAAAATTTAAAAAAAAAAAAGACTTTACCACTGAGGTTAGAAAATGTGACCCAACATTCACTTAACAATTGAACTAATTTTACCAGTACGAGATGTCAAATGTAGTTCCACTGGGAAAAAATCTTTTCCCAAAATCCTCTCAAATAATCATTGAATTGACTGAGTAAAATTAAATAAACTACTTTTTTATTTTTTTCACAACAAACATAATCGAAAATAGCGCATTTTGAGCTTAGCAAAGTCATACACTTTATATTATATTTTATATATATATATATATATATATATATATATATATATATATATATATATATATATATATATATATATAGATAGATAGATAGATAGATAGATAGATAGATAGATAGATAGATAGATAGATAGATGATTAAGCATCGGTGGCATCAATTCATTTGTTGACAACGATAAAAAAAAGACTGATACAGTCTTGTTACTCAGTGCAATAGAGATGTATTAATCATGTATTTACAACTAATTGATTACCGACCCTCTATTTATTACAGGGAAGTATCTATGGACGGATAATTTTAATGATTGATATCAATGAAAACTGCCCCACTCCTTTGACCCCCCCACTTTGATGAACAGACATTTTTAAAAACAATGAAAAAAAAAAACTGCTTCAAGTATGCAATTTTCAATTTCTTTACCTTTTCATTCAAACGTATTTTGAAGTGATGTATGCAAAATATAAAAGATGTTGCTGTTCTAAACGCTTTATTATCAACAAAAATAAAAAGTGACTTTTTCAGCGTCACAAAAGAACAAGCACTGTCGTTTATATAGATTGATTACCATTAAAACTAGGGCTCAATTTAGATTACTATTGATAATAATATTCTGAACATTTAAGTGTGCATTGAGCTGGATTCAAAGTTTTAATGAAAGTAGAATTTATTGAACTCACGAATTAGCCTGTGAGACAGATTTACCAACTATAACGGTTAGTAGATAACCTATGTATATTACTTTTTGATTGATAGTCGTAAATACTTTTGAAACTCTTCTACTTTGACGAAACTCTTTCTCAATTTTTTCGGTTCGTAATATCGTTTCTTTTAGGGTTTTAGTATTTCATAAACCGTATTTTTTTAAGAATAGGGTTTTCTTATTTTATTAATAACAAACGGAAAGAAAAGACGATGATTTGAATGAAAGTAAAAGGAATAGTGGAAATAAGTGAGAAAAAACGTCTCTATACAAAGCATTCTGTTGTAGATGATGTTGTTCAGCGAATAAAACAAGTATCAAAAGCTAAACATATCACTTCCTTTTCTCTCCCGACGAAATCTCGAGATTAGGCATCAGTATAGTATTTTTCAATTCAACGACATGTTCAGAGCAAAGGCATGTATTGGAAAAGGTGTTGCTTCGATCAAGAGACCAATATATTGTTGGCAAGTGATGCCTTTGGTTATTGGTTAGCAGATGATCAGGTCATACGTCCGGGGAATATGAAGATGACAAAATGTCTGGGCTTTTAGAAGTGAGAAAGGCAGGATACAGAAAATAGATAAATAGAAAACTATATTAGTCAGATGGATGCCAGGTCTTATTTCCTTACATAAATCTTCTTGTCATGTTCGGATCCCATATATATATGGTTAAAAAGGATGAAAGGAGAAAAGGTAATAATTGATTATCAAAGACAACCAAATCCTGTCAATGACTCGAGAATAACTTTTACATTTTCAATAGATGTTCAGGCTATTGAACTATATTCTACTCTCAAAATCTAGTTTTTTGCTGACAGAAATTTGCCTGCATTAATTAAATTGAGTTTATCATTGAGAAATTGTTAAGGTTGCTATTGATATCATATTGATATATCATGACTTAGGGATATTTTTGTGCATCAATTATTGCATATGTTTGAATGACAAAAGAAAGAAAAAATATTTCTGATACAAAAATTACAAACATTATGGGAGTGAATAATTTAGTTCATGAGATCAGTAGTGGAACATTTTGATGGTTATAATTATTCGAACGCATTGCAACTGAAAGTTTTATCAAACGAACTAAATTTGAAAAAAAATCACTTTAAATTTAAAGTTTCCACTTGCAAAATTATAAACCATTTCCTTTGAGCAGAATGTAAATTTGCCAATATTCTCTATTCTCTCACCTTAATGAGGAATATTTCCACTTTTCTGTTCAATTACATTCGAGAATCTATACATATTAAACAAAACTTAATAGGTAACTCGATTCTCGAACAAAAGTCTTTATTCAACAATCGACTCAGACACAACAAATCAAAGATTTCTAATGATTTTACATTTTACATTAAAGTAGGTTCTTTTTGATGAAAACAATAGTTCAAAAAATAATTAGCTTTAATCAATTTCTTTCTAAATATTTCGAAGAAATTGGCGTACCTAATTACCCAACGCCCCTTGATAACATTCAACACCACGACTTTTTTTCTAAATTCAATGCACTTAATACAAGCTCAACACAGCCAGACAAAGCCAAACAGTTGCGCAGCAATCTGAGCCAAAAATATCGCTTATTTCAGACTTCTGATAATTTTTCCAATTACTTTTTGATAGAAAATTTCACCAATATCGAACAAAGTATATCTTTTTACTGATTACTGTCAGACAAATTACAATGGTGAATTTTATAAATATCGCCCAACATATCATTTTCCTAATTAATATCGAAGAGATAATTTTACAAATTACATATAAGATTTCAGCAAAAGGGTCTGACAGATAATTTTACTAATCACCACCCATCATTTTACTGACTAGCACCCAACTTAATTTTTCTAAATACTGCCCTAAAGATATTTTACTAATCACAGAGCCCACTTAACTAATCCCAAACTCAACAGCTAATTGCCGCCCGACAAAATCCCACATATATTCTAACTAATCAACAGATGATTTTACCAATTACTGCCTGACAGAAAATATTACCAATAACACTACTGGTCAACTTGTAAATTCTAGTATCGAATATCCATAACAAAATATCATCAATTAATGCCCGACGAATAAATTTTCTATACACTACCTCAAAGATAATTTGATTGACAGAAAAGTCTACTATTTACCTATCAACATGATTTTTTTCTTATTACCAGCCAACATAAATAGTATCTGGAAAGTACTTTTACAAATTACTGCCAAAAAAATTCTATTTTTTGCACATATATCCAAATTACTGCTCAACAGATTATTTTACCAATAACTGCCCGACATATGAGCTAAATGATAACTGCCAAGAAGATATTATTAGTAATTTTACTAATTACCCCCTCCCCCCGAAAGGAAATGTTATTGATTACTTCCTGAGGTAAAAAGTTACTTAACCCGACGAATAAATTTACGTCGGATAACATCACTGACCACTGACTGACATATGATGTTAATAACTACTGCCTGACGAATAAATGATAGACGGATGGCTTTACTGCTGGACATTAAGTTTCAATAGTCACTACCCAACGTATATTTTTTACTAATTACCTTACTACAAATTGTTTTACAAATTTATGTTTACTATCATCTCAATCACTGCTTTACAGATACTTTTACTGATTTCAACAGAATAAAATTTATTGATTCGGTTTACATCCATAGAGCTCTTTTCAAACTTCTAGAAAGGTTTAAGGAGATTTTGAGTTGTATTTAGCACTCAAATCGAGCGATTAATGAAATACGTCACTTCCTTCGGCACTATCTTCCAGTAACCATCGCTCATTTCTGACCTGACTTTCGAATCGGTAATCTTCTCTCTTGTGTGTCTTAATTCTTAATATTTCAGAAAGCGTACATGGGTTAAAACCTCCGTGCGCTTTCTATGATTTAAATAGTCTTTCTATTGCATGTTTTCCACGTCTGAGAATGGCATCAAGTTTGCTTTTTGAGATCATAAATTTGCATGTATCACATAGCCTCACAACTTAGCAGCTGGTATCCCGCTGATGACCATGCCTCCATAAATAATTTTTGACTTTCGAAAATAACATTCAATCATTTCAGTACCTCTGCTTTATTAACTCACGGCTACAACAATATATTTCGCAGAACTCCTACCTATTTTCTCGGGTGCTTCTACCTTTGTATTCTATCTAACCATGAACTTGATTCTTTTGTTGACAGCCGCCTTCTTCATTTCCTGTTTTCCCTAATCAGGCCTTCTATCACAATCGATCTTCCCATCAATCATTAAACATACGTCTTTTTTGTCTAAACATTTGCATTTGCTTTGATAACTGCTATGAACTCTCCGCTTAATCTCTGTTCATGAAAAATGTGTCGAATTCTACATTTTAACAAAGGTATCATGGCTGCCATCATGCTTGTTTTTGAAAGTGTCATGGTGCATAGCAACTTCAATTATCCTCAGCAAGCTCTTTGTGGCATCAGTACGTGAGGGTAAACTCAGCAAGTGGGATGTTTTTTCTTTAAGAACTCCTACTCCTATCATCTCTATCATTGTTTCAGCTAGTTCCCTTCACTTGTTAAACCTACTTCAACGCTATCACAACGGAAAGAATATATTATCAAATACAAGATTTCTAATACTGTAAATATGTGTAATAATTATATTTTTCAAAAATCATTTTGTATTTAGAAAAGAAACATGGCTCTAATCTATTATCCTAATTTTGGGCAAGTGTTCATCTCAACCCCTTATGAAAAAATTGAAACTCGCACGTTGAGACATGCAGAAAAATGGCTGGAATTTTCCATGATGTCGTTGACAAATATATTCCGAGAAACTGACCAAAACAAATTAATCTGATTTGAAAATAAATATATGCAAATTGGAAATAGATTGTGTGAAATATCTCGAAGAAATCTTTTTTGAAACTATAAAATTTATTTCAAGAATTTTTTTTCATTATTTTTCCCCAAATGATATTCTCGGGATTTTGACACTTCTGGGTTGTGGCTTCCGGTATTTCAACATTCGAAATTATGACTTTTGGGATTGTGGATTTCAGGATTATAACTAAAAACCCAAACAAATGAAAATGTTACAAGTGCATTCGTGGACACGAGCATTTCGACCACCCTCGAGTCTTTCACACTCCTTGTCCTAATCTGCAGATTATCAGGACCCTTTCTGAGGGTCAGTACAATCAGTTCATTAGTAATCTTGGAAAATCTGTAAAAGATGAGCGGTTAAGTAGCTTACTCGGTTTGAGACAAAGTTTCGTCTACGGAATTGACTGATATCTTTCGGGGTTTTTTCTATGTCTAAATTCCAACAGTCTCGTTTTTTATATGGTGTACAAATAACAAACAAGGAAAGTATATTCTCTGATAACATTCATATGATTCCATCTTGTGGAACACATATTCCCCAAACCATTCTTTGGAATACAAGTGAGTTACGGTAACACTTGAGTCAACATTTTTCAGAAAGTTATTGAATTTTATCTACAGATGCAACTACTGCTAAGAGAAGACAAAAGAAGGTGCACGACAGCAATCATCGGAGCAACTTTTCGAAACAACTTCGGGGCTTAAAAACTATAAACAAAGCTATCAGCAAAGGACAGAAACAGATAACCAAAATATTAGAAGGAAACGGAGATATAACAGACAGGAACAGAATTGTCGAACGCACCCAAGAATTCTACCAAAAAATCTACTCTTCAACACATGGACGACAAAACACCGAACAGGATATGCAAGACGTGAACAGCCAGTTCGAGGATTTTCCAGAAGTTACACCATGGGAGGTAAAACAAACCATCAAGTAAACAACAAAAAAATCCCCTCAGCCAGATGACATCACTATCAATCTACTCAGAAAAGCTGGTTAGATCGTCACTAAAAAAAACTAGCTACTCAATACGACTCATGTCCAAAACGAAGTCTAAGAAGACTGGAACACACCAATCATAATGCCTTTACATAGAATTAAAAAAAACTCAAAATACCTCAACAATCACAGACCTATGAGCCTACTTAACTTCATGAACAAACCTTTCATAAAAATCATCACTAACCAGATCACAAAAATACTGGATGAAAACCAACCATGACAACAGGCTGGATTTAGAAGAAGCTACTCGACTATGGGTCAAATCCATTCAATAAGAAGGCTAAAAAAAAGACAGCGGAATACAAAATGCCACTCGTTGTAGTATTTACAAACATCTAGAAAGCTTTCTACTCAGTGGAAATTCCTATGGTCATGAAAGCCATCACTCTACAAGGTATACGTACTGCCACATATATACAGTCATAACAACTACATTATCAGGCTATATAAAGACTCTAAGCTCGTCCAAACTCGAAAATAGTACAACAAGGTGATACAAGCTCACCCAAACTCTCCACAGTCTGCTTCGAGATGATCATCCGAAACCTAGACTGGGAGAAAAAAAGGAATCAAAACGGGTGGCAAATGTCTGAGCAAGCTGAGATTTGAAGATGACATTATCCTTTTTGCAGAAAACCTAAATGACCTCCAACTAATGCCAGATGAACTAAACGGAGAAAGCAAGAAAGTCGGCCTACACATGAACTTCAGCAAAACGAAGGTCATTTGCAATAACCACGTCGGAAACGAGTACATAACTATCAAAATCGATGATGCACAACTGAAGAAAGTAGACAACTACATTTACCAAGGATAACGAATCTCGATAAAAGCTACAAAAGAAGAAATCGAGCGAAAATCACCCAAGGATGGCAAGCCTTCGGCAGAGCAAGCTCAACTTTCAAAAGCAAGACGATCCCAATAATCTTAAAGAGAACATACAACCAATGCATCCTCCCAATAGTCACTTAAGCAGCTGAAACAAGGAACCTAACCAAGAGACAGACCCACGGAACGAGTGCATAAGAGAATCGTGAGAGAATCAACCTCACATGGAAAGATCATTAGACTGCACAGTATATCAAGGAGGAAACACGAGTCTGAGACATCATATAATCTACTAGGAAACTTAAATGTCAATGAGTAAGCCATCTTGCAAGAATGGCAAATACCCAATGGGCAATACAACTCACAACATGGATCCCCAGAGATCACATGCGCAACTGAGGCCTGCATAATACAAGATGGAGAGACGAACTAGACAAATTCAGAAAGTACTGGCTCTGTGACACCCATGATAGAGAATTATGGCGGATCTTGGGGAAGGTCTATATCCAACAACTGAGGATAAAAGATTGATAATGATGATGATTATAATGATAATGATATGAATATGATTTCGATTATTAGGATGAATTGTGATACAAACAGCAATAAGTGGTAAATATTCTATCGAAGTATGTCAGTTCAAATAAATCAGTGTATAACAGAGCTGATCTTATTAATCCTGGATATTGTTGGACCAATTTGTGAAATGTTTAAATGATTATCAAGTTGTTACATATAAAATGTTCTTGAATATCAGGATGAAGGGTGATATAAACCGAACCAAAAATGGTAAATATTTAATCAGACTCTGGGGTATGGCATGTGAAAAGGAAAATGTCATCAAGAAACCAATATATTGTTGGTTAGGGATTAAGTGAAAATGCCTTGTCTACTGAATTGCAAATAAACAAGTCATACGCCCAGAGAATGTGAAGATGATGAAAAACGGCCATTCTTTTGAAAGAAAAAAAAAGGCCGCCTATGAAAGATTCACGAATGAAAAACTATACGAATCATTCAGATGCCAGGTATCTTTTACTCTCACAAATCAGCTTTTCATGTTTAGTTCTTATACACGTGGTTATCGCGGACTTTATAAATGTATGGACCGCGAGTACAATCAGTGTGAAAGACTTCCAAAACATGGAGACTCGTGCATCGACCTCCATTCGACGAAGTGATGTTTCTAAACTGTAGATTTAAAGGTTACTTCTTTGTGTGACCTTTGAGGTCATGAATGATATTTATAAAAGAAATTTGTCATGAATTCCAGTGAGTCAAATGAAATACTGAAAGCATTTATAGGAGTTCTTCAGAAAAAAAAACTCTTAGTATAGAAATCTTTTTATAATTATTCTAATATATGAACACTACTGACGTTCCAAGCCTTTATGGGGTTCTAAGCAGGTTTCTATTTGGGGCTCCAAACTGCTTTAAGGCTCCAAACTGCTTTTTTATGATGGGTAAGGGGAGCTTAACGCCATTAGCTGCTGTTTAGTTTATTTATGCTTCGGTTCAACTCTATTACTAACAAAATACCTTAACTCTCGGTCCTGTGATTCTTTGATTGGAATTTACAGAACTCTTCCATTCTCGATTGTTTTTTTCATTGTCACTTCCAACAAATGATCTTTACACTCAGTCCTTTGATTCTGTTAGACATCGGCGTCCAAGTAGAAGAGATAGAAAGAAAAAGAAGAAAAGATAATAAGCGACTTCCATAGAAAACCATATACTGTCTATGATCTCGAGAAGGATCTCGTCTCCATTGAATGAATTAAGAAGAGAATCATTTTTTGCTTTCAACGGCTTTTAATGATGTTTTCAGGCATTTATCGTGTATTTATAGTTTTATTACTTTTTAAATCAAGAGACATTAATTGTTCGAGTTTTATCTTCGATACACACTACTTGTCGATTTTTGAGCAAGTTTTTTTTTATTTTTCCTTTAAAAAGAATTGTTTTAGCTGTTCTTGTGTTGTGACGTTCGTTAATACATTGTAGGATTTTATTTAATTTCAATCTATTTTGAATTTTCTGTTTTATGTTTGAAAACCGTTAATCATTTGATTAAGTTATCTCATGTTCTATTCGTATTGTTAGCCACTCGCTTGTTTTATCTTTCTTATCTTCCAATTCTAATTTTTTTTATTTGTAATGTTGTTCAGGTGTTGTAAAAAGTGTTTTTTTTAGGGGAGAATTACATTTTAGTGTTTCAATCTTCCAAGTTCAAAGTGTATATTGTCTGCGCCTTACACCTATCCCTGACCTATAATCGAGTCATTAATCTCTATGATTAGATTTCATTGTTGCAATCTTTTCTCCAAGGCATAAATAACACCTTGTGTTTGTTGAAATACCATTCATAACGATAAAACTTTTTTTTTGATAAGACTATTACAACCTTGCCCAAGTTAAATTGCACCAGAGGGGGCGTCGAAATTGTTGAGAGACAAATGAGAGGGAAAATTCACAAGAACATTTAGGAGGATTTAGGACTGATGTTAGATGAAATGCAAAACACATAATACGACGTAAAGAGGAATATGATAGATGGCATTCAGAGGACTACTGGCGTGGTCTTTATCTGACCTGATGAGAAGATCTTCACTGTACAGGCTGTGCTGATTCCCTACAAAGAGGAGCTTTATGTAACTGACAACTGAGCGCTTCAACAGATCCAATCTTAGACTCTCAAAACCTTCTTTGGTAATGTTGTTGGCTGTAATTGCATCAGATGTGGCAAAGTATATTTCATTCCTCATTAGAAGGGGCGTATAGATGCCCTCAAAGAGCGTTGCCTTTCCACTCAAGATGTTGCAGCACCTGTTTAAGCATTAGACATGTATCAGGTAGGGTGCCAAGAGCATTTCCAGAGATTTTTTGACAAAGTCATGTGACCTGAGAGCCCAGAAATCAATCCAAGGGATTTTGCCATCTTTTTGTACATATATATATATATATATATATATATATATATATATATGTATATATAATGCTTGAAAAATTTGTTATACATAGAAAACTCAAAGTCAGCATATACATATACATACTGAAATTGAGTTTTTTGCCTTACTTTGGTTATATGGTCTGCCTATTGTCCTGGCATGGAACTTGGTGTTGTCACCATGAAGCACTGAATTTTCTGTGTATATCTATTTAGATTTGTTTTGTTCCTGATATCAGGCACTCTTCAGTCATAGATAAGTAAACCTCCCAAAGTTGATAACAATAAAGAATTATATGTAATATGTATAAAGCACTGTTATAACTATAACAGAAAAAAACATGTTAGTAGTCTATGTCATCCAACCTCATGTGACACTATTGATGTGAACAACTCTTGCGAAAGGCATGGATCCCTGTCTACAGATTCATTGCAAGGTATATTTACAAAAGTTTCCACATGCCACTATTTTTGACGGGAGGAGGAAAAGTAATTGGTCAAACTAAAGCTACCCGACGTGTGCCGGTGTTAAAGCAGATTTCAGTTCATCTTCTGTTTATTCCTTGGGCAACCTTGATAGAGAACCGCCAAAATAGTAGTAAAGCAAAGAACTTTTAATCCTTTTGGAAACCTTGAAAAATGTTATCCGATAGAATAACAAGGACCGATACGAATTTTAGATTCAGTTGTTGTTCTTCTAGACTGTTTGCCACGCAAGTCTAGAGAGCTCTATCAGCACTGCTATTTTTTCATCAGCTGGGGGCAAAAAAGATGGATTCATGCCATTCCCAAGGGTAGTAATTTGAAATTAACGTAAGCATCTTCGTTTATTTTTGTTGTCACCATTAAACATTACTCCACCCATACTTTCTAAAAAAACCCAAATCTGCGTAAAAATCTTATTATTTTCCGAGTTCTCATTTTTCGAGGTGTGAAATTCTGCCCAACATTTCTATTTTCCTCATATCATGTATTTCCTGCCTTGTGTTATCGGTGTTAATCGATTCAGAACGGAATTCTTGTTCAGCCATTAATAACTACAATTACACGAATCCATCAGTCAATTGCAGATGCATAGTCTGTTGAAGGTAAGCACAGATATGGCACATAGTTTGTAAATCTAGTCATACAAATACATCCCACAATAATTTCTATTCGTCTTTTGGTAAGAGATCTGATTGGAAAAACTGATGACGTCATTGAACACAATAATAGTTCAACGAAGTTTTACAGGAAAGCAAGAGATGTACCGATATTTAAGACAACTATACTTTCTTTCATTCTCTTCATTTACAGCGTAACTTCAAAATCTCGTGCCTCTTATTCTACAGCTCAAATATGATCTGAAATATCAACTTCTAAAGGAATGGGAAAAGGAAACAATGAATAAGTAAACACAAGTTTAGCACAAGGCTAATGTTCATGGAGTACCAAATACAATAAGAAGTCGCTATAACTTGAGTGATCAGCACATTCAGCTCGTTAAACGATGATTGGTCTGCCAAGATAAACTAAATTAATAAAGGGTCTTGAAAATGTTTCAAAAAATTAAAATGAAATGTTTTCCAAATCAAAATATTTCTTGTTTCCAATACAAAGCTATTTTAAAGTAACAATATATTCTTCTAGCTTAAATCATATCCTCGTGAAGTGATATGAGTGAGGGTCTCATATTAACAACTTTGAAAAAAATTAATATATGGAAAGGACAACACGCTGTATGACTTATTCAATTTTATAACTGAAATTCATAAGGTTCAGGATGATGGTTTCGTGGTTATACAGTAATTAGAAAGCAAGTCTTGAAAGCTGTTGAAAGTAAGTTTAATTATCACTCTTTGCTGAAAAAAAATCAACCTTTGGCTAATGTTTACTCGTCAAAGTTTAAGAAATTGACACTAAAGAGATTGAACAGTCTTTTCACTGGGTAAATAAAATTCCTGGCGAAATTTGAAATTTAGGAAAATGTTGCAAAAACCGAATTTCACTCAAATAATGTTTTCATACGAAAGAGTTGTAAATTAATCTAAAAAGAAAATGTAGCAGTAATTATCACAAGAAAAATATCTGCAAGTCTTAATTTACTGTGAAAGCATGTGTGTGGAGAATGATTTTTAACTGATGTCACATACTTCCAATGGACTCTAAGAGGTTCAAGAACGATTCAAATTTTATATTTGTATCTCTTCCATAGTCGGACATCAGATTACGACATATGCAGAAAGAGTTTGCTTCCAGGCATTTTGTGCAATCTTATGTCTATCCAGAATAAACTTTGTTATTTCTAGAATCTGAAACCCAATTTTAGTGATGCTTCCTGATTTTATCCCCTGGTGTCCAAAACCCTGCGAGACTTTAGTAGTAGTGCGATGGTAGGATGAAGGATTTTGTGAAAGATCCGTCTCAAGATTCGTCCGAAAGAATATTTTATTGGCTTTTCACCTGGGTAGTGATTTCAGGTGGAGAACGGACAACTGTTGCATCATTCCAATGAATACTGGCAGACACAAACTTTTCTGCATCGGTTCTTCAAAGATGCCGCAACTTCAACATTTTATATTTTCTATTCATGTTACGAAGCAGAAAATTTTGCACCAGAAATTGGCTTAAAATTTGAATCTTCTTATGGACTGATCCACGGGGATTTGGAATGTTAATCACGACTAAAATATAAGCGATAAGGTTACTAAGTCAGTTCAAGTGGCTAATACACCCATGTCGTTTCTGAAAAAGCCTATCTAAGTAATTTTATGCTAAGGCCCTAAAAAATTATTTGTTTTTTTAAACAAAAAATACATCACAAATCATATCAACGAATATACATTTTGCTCTCTGTCACCAGTCCACAGCCCAATCGTTGGGACCACTATTCTGAAGAATTTGCAACACCTATGCATTCAGTTACAATCAATTTACTGTTATCAAGCACTCATTCCGTTTACTGTTATAACCATTTGAGATCTATAAAAGTAATGCCATCAGAAAGTACTGCTCCTTGGAGTAATGATAAACAAGCAAGTTTAGTAGAGTATTACTGATGTAGTCTGTTCGATTCTCAACAAGTAACACATGAATCTGGCCTTGTACAAGTCTCAAAATCTTAGTATATAACTTCACCGACTCCATCGTTGAGAAGTATTTCTCATCAGAGTCAAGGGTTAGTCTCACACACATATTTTGCAATGATGATTTCTGATACGAGAAAGCTATTCTCACAAAGAATATTGGCGATACACAGTCTTTATTTTCTCTTTATTTGCCTTGTGATAGAGTTAAATGGTTTTATCAACTGTGTTCATTCAAATTGAACACAGATATTCGTACATAAATGATGTAATGTTCGCAAATTGATCTTATTTGCTCTTTAGGGTCCGCGTGTATAAAAGTGATTTAAGGGAGCTTTTGTGGTCTTAACTTTATATCTGTCATCACAATGCAAAGTCATTTCAGACAACCCGAAAGACATTTCAAACAGATTATATCCGATGGAATAACACGTTGTACATACCTTGGATAGATGATACACACTGTCAACTAACTATACTCTTGCCCAAGAAATGCTATATAAGATCCAATTGCCCCCTGACGATCCTTTCATACAGTCTTGTAAGGGATTATTTCCTGCTGCTGGTATCATAGCGCATGACACTACCTGTCACGTGTTACTTGTTCAAGAGGTGTAACTCCCCTTTGCTTTTCAGGTGTTATTACATCTCAACGAGCTTTCGTTCTTAAGACTAATTACACGTAACAAACTTGGAGAAAATTGCGGCACCAAACAGAAGTTCTTTACCCGCTCATATGTTGGAATATGTATGGTGAGAATGCTTTGCCTATCAGAGATTTTCAACAGAAGGAAATCAGTGAAAAGCGTTCCTATTGCAAGTAACTTGGTCAGAGTTTCTGATTATGAGGAAGATTTTGTTTAACAACTAGAATCGAATTTTAGATCAACATTAAACCAAATAGTTTTGTTTCATATCCACATCTGTTCTGTTAAAGAGAAAGATTTTGGTTCTTGGAATCAGAGGGGAATCCGTGGAACGGGAAGATTAGTTGAGTATCCATCGAGGTTGTTCTCTATTTGTAATAATTGAATTGTAAAGAGATTTGAAAGGACATATGGGAGAGACTTTAAGAGACTTGTGGAAGAAACTAAATACATTTACTTGATTAATCCTGGTAGAGTTTGCAATTATAACTTTGCTGCATTCGAAAACACACACACACATATATATATACACACACACACATATATATATATATATATATACACACACACACACACACATATATATATATGTGTGTGTGTGTGTGTGTGTGTGTGTGTATGTCTTTGTGAGTGTGCGCAAGCGTTTGTGTGCGTTGGGTTGGGATTAGTGTATGCTTTTGTATTTGGGTGTACCGCACAGAGTTGTATATTTATCAAATATATATGAATATAAAATGGGAATGGTCGATAGTTGAATGAAAACCTTTCTCGCTACAACAATGACGTCCCTGTCTGCTAAGATATTATCAGTAGTATAACTGTCTCTATATTTTCTTACCAACTCTTTCCAGCACACTGTCTCTGTTTGCTAACATTGTTCCCCCCTCTCTCTCTTGCTCTCTTCTTCAAGATGAATTAAGGGTAGACAAATAAAAATGCTGAGATTTAATAAAATGATATAATTCAGGATATTGGCAATTCCGGAAAATAAATCAAGCGATGTTGACATTGATGAACAGCCTGTGTTAATTCGACAAAACTGTTTATTCCTCGCTGTGAAAGCAATCTGTAAAAGCCACTCCTTACAATCAATCGTGACCACATATCGGAAAAGCATAATTTGTGGGTCAATAAGGGACAAATGGTCGTTTTTGATATTTTCTGACCTATGGCTAAACGAACATTCATTCATCCCAAGAATTCTTACTCCAACGATATAATTCAAGATTACAATACAAAATTACAAGATATAGACCCCATATACGCCGCTGTATAAGACGAATGGTTCCTAATGATATTTTGAAGACTATTGCACATTATTAATATTGAATACTAGGTATGAACAATATGGACACAATTTCACCGGAAAATCTGCACCTGAGAAAATTACTAAAATTTGACAATAATCAGCATATCATTCTATTCTAATAAAATTTCCAATACGTATCTATTGAGGAAGATTTTAAAAGAAATAATCATTCATTCCAATTATCAGAAAAAATATTTTTCGAATGATTCACACCGCTTTGATGATTTATTTTCTTTATACATTGCTCTTTTCTTTGATTTTTTCACATTTAAAAGATAAATCCCTTGAGATATTATCTTGTTTTCTTTTTTTAGAAGAGGGACCCAGAATTGCTTCAACCCGCAATCTTACTTTGGGAATTCAGAACAGGAACATTAAGTAAAATATGTCTTCTCAACATTTTTTCAGTTTTATTCAATTAATTATGATTTAGGCTTTTTCTCTGGAAAATGTTCTTTACTTGATATTTTTTAAAAAGATTTTTCAGATTTATGTCGATTACACTCAGTTTGAGCAGTTCCTGAGCACTTTATCAAAAAAAGAAAGAAAAAATGAAGGTGAACATGATGATTATATGGAGAAAAGTATCTGTTAAAAGTGCAAGATCAATGGAAGCATCAATATTTAATATAGTTTCTTTGGTGATATGATTGTTTTCGTCGTTTTAGTTGAAGAATGGGTAATGCAAGATGTTGTAGACAAAGGATTTTGCTTCACGTGGTTTGGTGTTGGCAAATGACACCGGAAATGTGGAAAGAGGAGGGGAGATGTATGAAGAGAATGCGTGCCAAGTATGAACATAGACGCAGAGATGAAACAAAGGAAAAAGAATGCATACAAATAGTTCGATCGACAAATAAGACGTACATTTGATAAAAGAACATTAATGGCAAATGATGAATGGAGAATGAAATACATATAATGAAAACATAAATCTGATAGATCACGTAAAGAGATGAGAAGAGGCAGCTTTGTTGTCATTGATAGTATAGGCGTCAGAGTCGAAATGGAGATGTCTGAACTGCTTTTGAGCGTACCATGGAATGATTATGGAGACTGGGTTCAGTGTGTGAGCCAAACTGCCAAGTTGTGTGTGTGTAACTTGGAGGCTATCCTCTGATACTGACAGACACTCGACTGACAGACCAGAAAGACAGAGAACATGGAGTTTTATCCATGCATGTTTCCCGAAGTAAAGCGATTAAGGATAGATCATTGTGACAATCGGATAGTACAAAGCATTTCCATTTCATTCATGAGAGTGAGAGGTGTATACGAATTTGGAGCACATGATGAAGACACAGTTGCGTTGTTGCGTAGCTGTGCGTAAGTGGGAGTCCTCGACATCGGTGAAATGAAATGGGCAAAGTTAGTATATAGATAAGTCACTGTGGAAAAATGGTTAGGATCGGCTAAGCGAGGTGATCGGCGAAATGATACTGATATTAGGGAGAAGGAAAGAGAGAGAAAGAGTCATCATCATCATCATCATCAGTCTTTTAGCATCCGTCGTTGGACATAGAACTTCCCCAGGATTTGCGACACTTCTCTATCATGGGCGTCACGGAGCCAGTACTTCCTGAACTTGTCTAGCTCGTCTCTCTATCTAACATTTTACCGGCCTCGATTGCGCATGTGGTCTCGGGGAATCCATGTTGTGAGTCATGATGTCCATCGATTGTCTGCCATTCTTGCAACATGGCCAGCCCACCGCCATTTGAGATTTTTTATGGATTCTATGATGTCTCTAACTCTTGTCTTTTCCCGGATGTACTGTGCTGTTTTGTGGTCTCTCCATGTGAGGCCCAGCATTATTCTTTCATGTGCACGTTGCATGGTTCTCAGCTTACGGGTCTGTCTCTTAGTTAGGTTCCATGTTTCAGCTCCATAAGTGACTATTGGGAGGATGCATTGGTTATACACCCTTCTCTTTAGGATTAATGGGATCTTATTATTTTTTAAGTTTGAGTTAGCTCTGCCAAAGGCTTGCCATCCTAGTGTGATTCTTGCTTGATTTCTTCTTCTTTTGAGGGTCTCATGGAGATTCGTTGCCCTAGGTAGATGTAGTGGTCTACTTTCTCAAGTTCTGTGTCCTCGATTTCGAACTTAGTGTTTTTATCTCCAATACCTGGTAACAATTACTGTGGCCAAAGGCGAAATCAGCTAGGGGTGCCAGCGCCCATGAGTGGTTTAACATGTGCGTCAAGGGCTTTTATAAGGGGTCGTCGTTGGAAGTAACGTTTTCGATATCTACCTTATAGAAAGTGTTTCGTATTTAATTCCTAAGTAAAAGTATAGGGGGTGCTACAAATATATAAATGAAATAAATCATCAAAATAATGAGAGAAGGGTGGAAATCATATGGAAAAATGTTGTTTTCTGATATTTGAAACGAAAAAATTATATTTAAAAAAAATCGCTCTTCATTAAATAAGTATCGAAATTCTTATTAAAATCTTATCATATGCTAATTTTTGCCTAGTTCTTAGATGTCGATTTTCCGGTGAAAATTGTATTCTTATTGTTCATACCAATTGATTACCAAGTTCTAAATCAAGTCAGCGTTCCTCTCATTCGCCATTTCTGTTTTCTACATTCTTCGTCAAGAGCGCTGGAATACGGAGAACGAAATAATGTTGACATTTTATCATATAATTTTTTAATATTAGCTACGCTGAATCGACTAATCAAGGGATATTGAATTTGATAAACAGCTGCTGAGTGCCAAGTCGACATAATTGGTTATTTGTCGCTTTGAAAGATTCCGAAAACATTCTCCAGGCCAATCCTGACAATTAATAATCGAGGGTCACTAAAGGACAAGTGAGAGTTTTTAATATTTACTGACCCTTGGCTAAAGGAACATTCATTCATCTCTGACATTTTACCCCAATAAAACAATGCAAGATTCAGCAAATGTAGATGCTTTATTACCATATGTACCGGCCTATGAAATGAAAGGTCCACTAAGACTACAATGTGTTATCTTGATTAGTATCTTTATCCTGGTTGTTTTTAC
The DNA here is from genome assembly GCA_963457665.1 of Thysanoteuthis rhombus. Lineage (NCBI taxonomy): Eukaryota > Metazoa > Mollusca > Cephalopoda > Oegopsida > Thysanoteuthidae > Thysanoteuthis > Thysanoteuthis major. The sequence goes on along the minus strand of OY735227.1, from coordinate 13,574,332 downwards.
CAGTGCCTTTTGGCTGACATGTAAACTTTTTTGTTCTCAAGAACAATTGATTGGAAATTTCTGAAAAAATTAAGCACTCCCCCATGAGCCATTTCTGTGTTCTTTCAATTTTCTTAATAAATGGTTGGATTAATGAATTATAATTGACGTTTGATATTCTAGATAGAAGTTTTGAAAATAAAAATCTGAGTATTTTCTGATTTCTGTTTCAACATTGAAGGCTAATTATGTATCACGTGATGGAAGCCTTGAAGAACGAAATTTATTGAGATTTATTTTGTTGATGGAATGATATGAGATTGATTTTCTTTTAATTAAATCTCGCATGAGTTTATTTGTAAAACTAAATACCAGTTTTCCTTGTTATCAGAAACGTGATTATTTCATTCACGAGGTAAGATATATGTCCGATTGTCCGTATGTATTGATGCTTTTTTGTGTGGCAAAAGGCCGAATGATAGGGACATATGGGTCGGTAGATTCTGTTACGCCAATCTCACAAGTGTGGAGGAGCTCCCTACCTTAAAAAAAAAGAATTTGAAATTTCAGGTTCGAACGCAGACCTCGGGTGTAAGTGAGAACCACGTGACTTTCATCTACAGGCCAAGTCCCATTTTATGTTCTTTCCGTGATTTAATCCAAGTTTCCCTTTCAATCCATTTCCAAGCGCTGCCAATAAGATTCTTCTTACACATAAACGTTAGAGCACTATATAACATTTGAACTTTTCGTTCATCAACCTTCAAGAAAGTGTTCAACAGTTGATGGATTCGTTCTCAGCTCAAAATAATTCTACAAAGTCATGATATGAAATATCATGATATTTCTTAAACTTACCTCAGTATGACACAAGATTAAACGGTTGCTTTCAAAGAGGAGGGGGTTCTCTATCGAGGGAAGAAAGATTTCCAAAGACCTTAACATTTACCATAAGTATGGATGGGAAATACACTATTACTGCAGCATAAGACTGTAAATTAGTCCGTAATCTGGTACAGTTATCAGCTAATTTCTACCTGGAAATCAGACTATTATTAAGGTTACTTCAAGTGTATATCTGCAATTAAATGTACACGAAATCCTGTTGATGAGAAGGACCCCATATATATATGTATATATTCCAAAAGGTGGGAAAAGAGAACATAACAGCTAAATGTATAAATATTGACCAAAAAAGTTGATCAGAGAACTGTTGTCGTCACTGAATTATTCAAAGATATCAGTCTGGAAATTCCCAAAGGAATATTTTTGTCTCATTTTGGCTTACGAGACTCTACAACGGCCGATAAGGCTTTTATTCATGTCATTATTTATGATTAAATTCAAGTCAATGATAGCTGTTCACTGGATTTTGTAGACTAGCAGTATTTGCAATGATAAATTCCAAAGATTACGATGAAAGGAAATACAAGTCAAAAATCAATAATGGTCGATAATGCATATTATTACTGATGATATTATAACCAGTATGGGTAAAAAATAATATAAAACGGTTAGATTTGATCTTCTGTCAGCCGTGAGAGTTCTAGTAGCTCAAGGGTTTGAACAGTTTCCGTAAATAGGAAAAGGCGATGCATATTCACGTTTAGCATTGAGCTTATCCTATTAATTTCTGTTGTGCAATTTTCTGATAGTCGTAGAATGACAGTTTAAGAAGTTGCGATGATGACTGATGAAAGAAAATGCTATTCAAAGTCTATTAATATCCAACAATGCTCCTATTAGTAAAAGATTAATCGTGAAAACATTTTAATGCAAAATTTCCAGAAAAAGGAAAACTAAGAGTCAAAGAAAAGTCCAACTCATTCAGGAAAAAAAACATGAAGAGCCAAGACAACTGAACTGATTTTTGAATCCAATTCTGAACGATTCTATATCACAGTCATCCCCTCCTTTTTCGTCTTTCTCATGGAATTTTCACTTGAATCACATGAAACTAAATAAATGTAAATACATTCAGTCTGTAGGTGTGATATTGGAACTTAGAGGTGTGAATTTAATTTTGGTACTTGTTCATGTTATCACAATCGGAGAGTCTAATTGAAAAAAGGGCCGTAAAATGGATCGGCTGAAACGTCGCTTCAATAACACAAACAAGGGATTTAATCCACCAATCAACTCTTTGAATATTATTGATCCCTCTCAGAACTATGGAAGGTCCAACTTATTCAGCAAAACCTGAAGAGCAAACACTAATTTCAAAATCCAATGCCAAAAACTGCTTTGCAGCCATTCTTATGTCTCAACTTCTGAAGATGCACATCTGACTATTACTAAATAAGATGAGTCATCAGTTACAGAACTTACGTTAATCTTTGCCTGCATCAAGTCAGCCTTTTTTTATCTTCAATCTGCAAAAGAATTTCAATGATTTCAAGTATTTCTTTTTGTTCCTTTTGTTATCAAGGAATGTATGTTCATACTATCCTTACTGAAAAAGGGAAAAAAAAAAGTATGTTGATTAAATTGGTTAAATTAGTCCTCTTTGACTCCTGAAATATTCAAGCCAGCGTAGATGGGTACTTCAGGTAGTGTTTCAATGTTTGGGGACTTCAATCTAATAATTGCATTAAAAGATAAGTCACCTGCTTTTAAAACAGATGCTGATCTTGCAAGCATGAACACTGCGTTTTTGTCTTTAGTCTGCTCGGAAAACTGATGAAAGATTCAAAATATTTCTTCTTGTTTTGCTTTTAATTCAGGAATGTAAATAAAATCCATGTTGTCAAAATGGGAAGAAAGAGAGATGTCTTGATGAAATCATATTAAGTAAGTATTTCGTATCGCTGTTTCCTTAGGAGCCTATATGATTTAGCAAAGACCCCCTGACACCACACGTGAGCTGATTACATTGTTGTCATCGGCTTGCAACCTGTTTGCTGCCAAATATATTTCTGAAAACACATGTTCTTGGTTTTTCTCGTGAATAAAATGATGAAAGTAAGAAGTATTCATTGTATGTTTAAAACGGTTTTATTTTCATAAAAAAACTACTAAATATGTATTAAATCAAATATTCACACGGATGTCAAGAAAAAAAGTATTTCAATAACCTAAACGAGTAAGAACTATCCTAAGAAAGGATATACTAACCCTTGTATAAATCATGGAATCACCACATTGAAAGTGTTTGTACCATAAAGCTAGTAGAAAATCACAGATACGACAAAAACAATGTTTATTTATTGGATGGAAAATCTGGCTTTATGAAATATACCCTATGCAAAAAAGATGGAATTATTCAAATCAATATCTATCATATCTATTTATCTATATTTATTCAAATCAAACTCAAAGTAGCAGGGGAATTATTGAATCACTCCATTAGGAGGAAAAATATGGAATCACCTGGTAATTTGCATTCTCAAAACAATTACTAACGCATCAGTAATTAAAATAGAATGTTTTTATCTCTCATGTGGATGTTGGGCTAGGCTATTTGGAATGAAACATGGCTTCAACTTGAGAGCTGTCAATTGAAACAATGTAAAGAATTATAGAAAGTTCTTTGTGGTGTATGGCTAAAGATGTTGGCGGTTCCCAGTAAGTTGGTCATAATGAATTTAATTTCAGGATGATAGTGCATCTTATCATAGAGCAAAGAGTGTCAAAGCTTTTTTTCCCAGGAAAAGAATATCAACTTGACAGAAGCTGATACGTCAATTTATCTTTCAGTTTTTCTATTTGAGAGAGATGGAGCCAGTTTGATGGAAAATATCCCCCTTTAGAGAAGCTCATGTCATCATAGAAAGCTATGAAGAATCACTTAAGTGGATTTCATGGACATTTCTATAACTCAACCCCTAATCATCGTCAGATTCATAATTTGCTTCCCCAACACTCAATGATTCTATGATTCATTCACTCCGCAAGCAGTGATTCCGTAATTCTCCTCTACACCAATCAGCGATTCAATAATCATTTTGATCGATATTCAGACAATCTGTAATCCTCCAAACATATGACGATTCCATAATTCTTCTCATCAATATTCAGTGATATCACAATTCCTTTATCTTTGCAACTAGAGATTCTGCAATTCGCTCCCTAGATTAAGTTAGTCAATAATTTTCAATTCCATAATTTACAATACAGTGATTCAAATATTCTAATCATCCGCATTTAGTAATTCCACAATTTCTTTATATTTACAGCCAGAGCTTCCTTGTTCGCATACATCTAGTCATTCCACAATGCCTCTGCTCTGGCTGTAATCCACCCACCAACATACAGTGATTCAATGATTTTTCTTCGATATTCAGAGAATCCTCAACCATTTGATGGTTCCATAATTTTTCTTCTTTGAGGATTCTGTGATTAGATCCCCAGACATTCAGTGATCTCCCTCAACATTGCAAGTAATTATTTTCCTTGAAATTTAACGATCCCTTCTTTCAGCCCATCAATACTCATTGGTTTTTTGAACATTAATAATTAGATAATTCAATTATTCTATCCATCAGCATTTAATGAGTCCATAATTTGTTCACTCTACAATTCACCATCCCATAACTTTTCTCCTCGGTCTTCAGTGATTCAATAATCCTCTGCAACAATCAGCGATTCTATCATTCTTTTCTTAAGCAGTCAACAATTCTACAGCCTGTTCTTGCAGCATTCAGTGATTCCATAACCCAATCCTCAGCTTTCGTAGGTTCTATAATCCATTCAACAGTAATTTCATAATTCTTCTATTTCCACAACAATCAATGTCTACAGAATTCCTTTGTTCAACAATCGGTGATCCCGTTTTTCTTTCCGAAAACCTAGTGTTACCATGATCCCCAAACTTTAAATTCAGTAATTCCATAACTCATTTCATGGACATCCAATTATCATATTATTATATAAGTCAGCTTTCAGTCATTCCATAATTGTTCTCTTCGGCATTCAGTGTTTCCATAATTCTTCTAACACCAAATCATATCATGATCCTTTTCAACAACCAATGATCCCATAATTTTACCCATCAACAATTGGCGATTCTGTAATTCTTTCTGTAAAATTTTGATACCATATCCCCCACCTGTAATATTCACTGATCCAATAATTCTTTCTATTTGCCATTCACTGATTCCTTATTCTCTTCTCCTGGAACAAATTTTGTTAGTATGATTGCTGGCCATTGTCACTGTGCCGATATGCATTTCCTCAAGAAAAGCTCTAGCACTCCTTGCTCTGTGACGAGATGAATTATCATCCTGTAAAATGATATTATCATTTCTTGTAGGAAATTATGAGGTGATTACCATGTTTTCATCCTTGTTGACTCGATACTTTTCCACTACTTTTTTGGAAAAAAATATGCTTTTAATTAGAAGTATTGAATCAAGTTTTTGTTCAAGTTTTATTTCATAAAACCTGAATGTTCAGCTATTGAAGTAAAATTTACTGAGTCCAATTCGTGATTTGTTTATTTTCTATGAAGTAAAAAAAATTGATGAACATCGTCTTTGTTCGATGTTTCAATAAAAAATTTCCACAGAGTTGCATGCATACGACTACATTACATTCGATACTTTAGTATCTACCGTTTTAACATTTTAATATACTGTACTAATTCATTTCACTTCGCTTCCTGGGTTCAAATCTCTAAATATGTAATTGACTCTGACTCCTTGAAAAATGGATGAAAATCTTTATTATTCCTTTGACCACGTTCTTCAAACTTCATGGTATCTTCTTTTATATTTCATAACAATTTATACTCATTTTTGTTGTTAGGGACTTCACTTCACGCCACTTTTTGTTTATAAGAAGAAAGGCAAACGACAAAAATAACGTTCAATGCTTGTCTTACGTAGGGGCAGCGCACATCATCTCTTTTCTTCTCTTAATTGCTGTACACTTTTCTAGGTCTTACAAGGTTACTTGGTATATATATATATATATATATATATATATATATATATATATATATATATATACATATATATATATATATATATATATATATATATATATATGTATCAGAGGTATGATTTTCAAGAATTCAAACGATTGCGACCCACCCCTGGCTCGTAAGCTAATGATATGGTGTGATTCATAAAAGAAAATGCAACCTGAAGGATTTAGAGGTTAGATTTTACGTGCATGTGACACCACTGTACTTGGAAACAACAGGCTATGGTCGTTGAAGTAATTGTAATATGCTCTAGCCTAATTTGAGCATTCATTCCTTTGTGTTGTGTCAACCCTATCATTTTCCCTATGCATTTCGACAGTTACGTGATGAAACAGGCAAAATCTGCATTCAAGCTAAAGGAAACCAATTTCATCTGTTCATCTTGTGTGTTTCTCTTAAGTCAGCCAAAATCTGTTTCCGATTAATGCACACGATATGTTCCTGCCCAAATGCTTAAAATACACACACATATGCACATGCACACATAGAACAAATACAATGAATGAAAACAAATACGCACAAGACAAATATGCACATACATACACATACGCCACATATACAAATGTATGCATATGGAGTGAATGTGTGTGTCTATTTTGCATTTTCGATTAATCGTTGTTCGATGAACAAGTTGTGTCACGGTCCAAATCTCTTTTTGATTGATGTAAGCAACGATTTAATGCTCTCAACTTCAAATATAGCCATAATCGCATTTCACTCCTCGATCAAAAAAGAATGAAAAGTATGATTTTATGTACTCTGACATTTGATTCTCGTGTACAACTCAACGGCTGATGTGATCATTCCCACGTTCAATGATATTTTTCAGGTACAGAGATTTTTTCTTTCATATTTATAGGTGCGTTCATTTGAATATTTTGATTTTGTTTTTAAGTCATTTTGATTTTATAGTTATTGGTGTCTGATCATCCATTCGTTCTATGCAAGATGTTATCATATTTTCCTTTTATTCAATCAATCACAGATATGTATGTTCCTATAATATAGCAAGGATACAAATAGATACTTACATCTTATTCAGTCGATTTCATTAAACACTTATACTGAAATCTATATCCATCCATCATTCTCTCCATATATATATATATATATATATATATATATATATATATATATATATATATATATTGTAACTCATCTGATGTTTCTAATGTTATTGCAATAGCGAATCCTCAAGTAAAAAATAGAGTTAGAGATGAATACAAACGAAGATCAGGGGGAAAAGGGGTTGGATGGATATAGATTTCGGTAAAACATTACCCATCTAATATATATATATATATATATATATATATATATATATATATATATATATATATATATATATATATATACATCGATAGGAAGGAAGCATGCATACATATATATGTGGATGGGTGTATGTGTGTGTTCTATTCACAGGCTCCGTGTGTGCATGTATGCAGGCGTGTGCGCCAGTGTGCGTATGTATGTGTGTGCATGTGGGTATGTATGCGTGTGTGTGTAAAATAAATTCTTTCTTCGATCGAAGTAAACCAAATTAGAAAAGGCGACATGCTATTGCGTGAGGAAGTTTGAAAGGTTCACCGAAACATTTCTCACGCAATATTTTCGACTGTCCCAACATAACGTTCATCTTTGAGAGCAGGGTTGTACATTTCGCTCGTTTCAACTTTGAATCGGATAGTAAATCTATACATGTGTAGTGTCTTGC
>OY735227.1:13529213-13561713 GCA_963457665.1 Thysanoteuthis rhombus | reverse complement strand
ATATATATATATATATATATATATATATTGAACTTATAAAGTCCTACATGGATGGTAGTGGGTTGAAAGCGTCAAGTTGGAGTTGGTACTGGAAGTCATAGTCTCAATACGATGTGCAAGTGAGTTAGGAATAAGTGGTTGCTTGATATGAAATTTAAAACTGGAGTCTTGTTCAGTTGCCACACATTCATCTGTGGCCCCTGTGGAAGAACTCATTAGTCCTATAGAGCGTTTTTTTTATATCATCATCAGCAGCAGCAGAAACCATCATGATATATTGTGAGATTTATAGTATCAGTATCAATTATTCCTTAATCTCAAAGTCCTTCAAGTTTGTAAAAATGAAGTTTTTGCAATCTATTGGATACTTTGTGCGCTCACTGTAAATATCCAAGAAATCTTGTGCTTCTCTAATGTGTATGTACAAATGTGTAACCATAAACCATCCATCAGCATACACACCTACGATAAAATGTGCTCATACATTCATACGAACAAACATGCAGACACACATACACACGCGCGCGCGCACACAAACACTCATGCCTGATCAAATATTCATTGAATCTTTCAAGGACACTCATAAGCAGCAAGAAATATATTCTATTGATAACGTCGTCATAGACAACTCATGGACGCCATCTTAGAAATCATTCTTGAGAAGCATAAAAGAAAAATCTATTAAAATCGAATGTTTCGGTGACTTTCGTTTAGGCATTCATTTCTGCTGTTCTGGGCACGACTTGCTGTTTCCAGAGTGAACTGTGTTGGATAAATTGAATTAATGTTTGATTCATAAAATATCATCGGTCAATAAATGCACCGTGTAACCACGTCTGAATTAAGATCATAAGAAAAAAATCAAATCACTGACCTACGACAAGGTTACTGTATATTGAATAAATGGTTATCAGAAATGTCCGGGGTGTTCTTACATATCGATCTTCTCATTCATTTTGCCGGTAAATGTCTTAAAACCATTTCCCTTGCATCACCTAATTAGGAGAAAGCGTATGTGTCTATTTGAGAACGAGCATTTGCTATCGAAATGATATGTAACTCATGTTATTTTATAATCTTAGCTTAGTATGGCATGACGCTTATGAGGTGGAGGGTACTTTTTATCTATTGTGCGGAGAAAAAGAAGAATTTCAGTCAATAATTAGCATTGACAAATACTTCATCTCATAATTTAAATAACCCCATATTAATTATAATTAGTACTTTTACATGAGAGGGCAACATTTCATTTTCATGTCTTCGAAAGAATTTTAAATTGTTATCATTTTAATCCGAAATTGTATTTTCTTCCAGATTTAGGAACAAAAAAACCTCCTTGCTTTTTAGAAATAGTTTCGCATCATAAAAGGCAAAGGGTGGAGGGAATACCAAACATGGTAATTCCTTTATATAGAGGAAAAAGTAAAAAACTGGGATAAACATTGAATGATGGATAAATGGACGTGCAAGTGACGTAATGGATGAAGCGTTAAACGGGTTTGAATTCTGACCGAGAATGATTCCGTTCATTTCAGACTAATACCTTTAGGGAAGTCATTAATCCATCTCTTCTCCATCAAGCTATGGGCAGGCTGAGTTTCTGTAGCCTTGTGAGAACGGCAAAACCATAGAGATGGCAAAGGGAACCACTCCCCTTTCCCTCCAAAGTACAGTTTGAATAGCTGCGATCGCCCATATCCAAGAAAGATATGGCCTTTGAAGATTTGTTCATATAGGAACCATGAAATGGTTTATGCGTCGACCCACATGAAAGACCAACTAGTGACTAATCGATTGGTGCCCATGGGACAGTAAACGTAATAGGAAAAAGCCAGACACAAAATGGAGGGATGAGATAGAAGGTTTTACTGGTAAGACATTTCTGTTGGTCACACATCATGGTCGTTATGGGGGTAAGATTGGAAAGGCCCTTGTCCAGCAGTGGGCGTGATGGCTGATGATATGTGTGCATATGTATGAGTGTGCATGTATATGTATTTATCTGAAACAATATGAATTTCCTGAAGTCTTCTCTCAACTCCTAATTCATGAAGTATCTAATGTATCAACGTTATTTTGATCATAAGTTCGAATATCAATTGATCTCCCTCTTTGTCCCTCCTCTCTCTCTTCATTTCTTCCCCTCTCTCTCTCTCTCTCTCTTTCTCTCTCACTGCCTCAATTTCATTGCACTCGATTATACATCTCTGATTCAATCTTTTTGTGTCTCCCTTATCTCGTTTTTCTGTCTGTCTGTGTGTCTGTCCTACCCCTCTCTCTTTCTCTCTCATCTTTGGTCTTTCACTCCTTTCTCTTTTTATAGGTGAGTCAAGGTTGGGTTTTTTTTTTCAGTTGTTACAGTGTAATCTCACTTCTTAACTTCTGATAATCCAGCCAGACTTTTCAATATCAATCAATCACTTTGCTTCTTTCTATAAAAGAAAAAAACTAACTTACTTATCTCGTATATCAACATCATTTTATTCCTCTCTTCATTCATGTTATGTTATGTTATAAAAAACCTGCATCGTCCCCTCTTTTGATAAAATCTACCCAGCCTTATATTCATTCTCATTCTCTCTCTCTCTCTCTCCCTCTCTCTCTCGCTTTCTCTTTCTTTTACCGCCTCTCTCTTTCACCGCCTCTCTCTAGCTATATCTCTCATTCTGTTACCTTTTATCTTACATGCTCTACCCTCATTCCTTTCCCTTTTTCTGGATGGGTCAAAATTGTGTTGTTTTGTTGTTACTGTGTAATCTTTCTTCTTGACTGCAGATAATCCAGCCATATGATTCTGGAGCCATAGAGATCAGCGCAAAGGATATGAATCTAGTTCCCTGATTTTTAATGCATTTTTTTTGTTTGTTTTATATCCTCTCCGCATACAAGCAGAAAAAAACTGACCAGTTGAATACCACGCCAAAAACCTCATAATTTTTGTTATCATTTTATATACATCAACAGTTCTTGCATGACTTTCATTAGTTTATGTACATTTATCTTTTTTATCAAGTTAAGGAATGGGAAAAACCCAGGAGACAAGTGGATGCATTTATAATTCATAAAATATCATGACAGTAATCGTAAAAAAAAAAAATTCTATGCGCCCTTTTATTGGTCAGTTGTGTGGTATAAGAGGCTATATATATATATATATATATATATATATATTGGTAGACCTTCGTTTTCCATACTCTACTCATGATGAAATACCATTTTCGTTCAAGAAATGGATAATTCAATGTCGATATCCCCGCCCGTATGCAATATATCTTATGTTTCGCAACCATTCTGCACTGTCTCTGTTTCTCTCCACTTTAAAGTGAGAAGTTCAAAAATCCTTATGTTATGTTGAACTATGGACAGAGCAAATCATAGTAAAAATTTTGATTTTTCTAACTAGTCCTGGTTTAAACCTTTTCCCCCGTTTAGCTCGGGGCAAAAGGGAATTCAATACAGACTGAAATCTCTGCTCAGCTAAGATCCAGAAAACGAGTTCTGCGTTTGGTCTACGACAGGCAGGACCAGCGCTACCATTAGATTGCCTAGAAAACAAAAATTGTAGCTAGGCAGGCAAAACAAAAAACACTCTTAAGAATACAGCGGGGGATGCCAATTTTAAGAGCTCCTGGGGGCGAAAAGAAATGATGATAGTATGTTAGACTGAGTCGTTGAAAGTCGGGATGGTTAAAAAAAAAAGAAAAGACAAATACAAAACAGACGTTGTTCACCATCTTGACTTATCGCCTTCTTTCGGAACCCTGCAGAAGCGGCGTGATGCGAACTTTCGAAAAGGTAGAGGGATATTTCTGTATAGAAAGTGTATATGCGTGTGCTGTCTAAGTGCATGTCTTATCTGTATGTGTGTGTGTGTGTGTGTGTGTGTGTGTGTGTGTGTGCATGTGTGTCTGTGTCTGTGTTTGTGTGTGCCTGAGAAGAAAGCCATTTTAGGTTACATAATCCCGAATCGATTGATGTTGTGTGACCCAAGGTCACGTGGTCACTATTCGCCGCAGTTTCCTTCACCCATCAACATCTGTTGGGCATCTCTTCCTGTTTTCTTCCCATCTTCTTTTATCTTTTATTGTCGTGTTGAAAGGAGGAAAAGATTCTGCAAGATTCACTCGTGAGAGATTTTCCAGTCCATAAACAGAAGAAGTTTTACCAATGGCTGGAAATATTCCAATTCATTGATCAGCGAAGTTTGGAAATACGTCACAATACCTGACATGACCCGACCAGTTTACCCTGCCTCTGTTTGCCCCTTCCTCACTTCCAGTGACCATCGGTGAGTCACCTCTCGGCATCATTCATCTTTCCGGAGTTTCCATGTTTTCTTTGTTTCAGGGAATTCGAAACACTTCGCACTTTTTGAGATTTCGTCTTAAGAATGATCTTAATGTTTCATCCGAAATATTTTCCAAAGATTCATTGCCACGATTTCCGTTTTCTTCGTTGGAAGAGTCATATGTACTCACACATATCTCTGTGTTCATATAATATCCCCAAGAATCCTTAATAAATCTCAAAGAAAATTTCTGAGAGGGTGGGCCATCGGCCGAGAAAGAAATGAAAGAATTTTTTGGTGGATCCAGAAGGATTTTGATCCCCTCAGTAATGTTCAATCCACGAGATGAATATTAATCGCGGAATAAAATGTATTGACAAGGGAGAAAATTGTGTTGGAAAACATTGGTTGTTTGATATAAATGCTTGTCACATCAGGGTACAGATTTGTTGACGTACTCAAATGAATGTACGAATCAAATATCTAGTATGATGTTCGTCGGTGAAGGCCATTAAGAGCGTTCGATCTTAATTAATTACATCCTCCAAAATCGCTCTTGATTATATTGTTACTGTTGTCATATCAGCCTTAACTTAGTTAATGAATTTTCTCAGCGTTGACGTTTTTTTGCTCATTTATTCTAATATCGAAGGTTGGAGGAAACAGGCAACATTTCTGGCTGATGCATTTTTTGTTTAGAGAAAATAAAAATTGCGACCCAAACGCCAGTCCAATATGTGCAGTGTATGGAGAAGATACTGTGAATGCTAATTTGTCAAAAATGTCTTGCGAAGTTTTTCGGAGCTTTACAATCATTACACCATTTGAGGTTGATAGGGATCAAATCAAGACATTGAAAAAAATCCACATGAATGTATTATTCAATAAAGTTAATTTAAAAATCCATTTTCACTTGATAAACCGAAAGAACTCGTTGGTCAGCTCTTAAATAAACAAAACTAATTTAACTTTTCAGATGTTTCTTTCCATTAAAAAAATGACAATTGTTAAAACGTCAAGTTACGAATTTTATCATTAAATCAGATTTCGACTCTAACGGGGTTTCTGTTTCAGAACTTGTTTATTAAAACTCTGACACTTAATCAATGTGAGAGCATTGTACGTATTTAAAATAAGAAGAAAAAATGATCTAATCTTGTATCAAATACACTAAGGTGTTTTTTCCCTCTTTTACGTTTTTGATTTGAATTGACATCAATAGATGTGCATTTCATCCTGTGGATAAATTATCGTGTTTCTCGTCTTTTCTGTATAATACGCATTCAGAAGTTTCTACAAGTCCTTATTTTTTAATGACGAACTGAGGCGCATTAAAGTTTGTAACGATGTTTTAAATTTGAAATAAAACAAGAGATTTTTAAGTTCGATTGTATAAATGCAGAAGAAAATAGAGTTACGTTATGTCGATGCAAAAAATCTCTAACATTTGTTATCGACAAAGTCTTTTATTCGTATAAATTTACAGTACCATTATTTGCTCATCAAAGTATTCCTTCCGTCTATGTGTGAGCTTACCCAACCATTTGGCTATATAGTGTTTTCCATCATAAAAGAACAATTCCAGTTCAATTTTGATGGATACAAGAATCTTCAAATATTTGAACTTGTTAGACGCAGTGGGCAGACTAAGAGCATTGCATTGATCAAAACAAAGGACAGTATGAAGGAGACTGATCTGCAAAGATACGCTCATGTGGAAGAAATTCCCATCCCAGCTTCGTGATCATTTGCTGCGTTGCATTTGCAATTTGTGGACAAAATTTGTCAAACAGTAAAATCATCTGTCGATGTACTAGTCCAATACTTTTTTCATGCACTAATGCATAATTCAAACGAGCCAATTGCTCACAACAGTTGCACAGTAAAAGTCCTTTAGGAATCCCATGGAAGTAGCCTTATGTACTGATGCTCTCTTTCTATTTTTTTTACTTCAATGCAAAGAAATCGATTTGTTTATTTTTCTATCCCTATGTGATCTTTCTTTCAATGTATGTTCGATCATGCTTCGTGATATCACTCCGAATATATATATATATATATATATATATACATGTGTGTGTGTGTGTATGTGTGTGTGTGTATGTGTGTGTGTGTTTATATGTAATACTTGGTAGCACCGATTCTGATAGAATCAACATTGGAAATAAAAGCATTTGATCCCCAATATGAGAAGGATTGCAGTCTAACATTCCCAAAGCCTTCCATTCATCGATATGAAACCGCTTCAGTATGAAAAGCCTTTATTTCGTATATTTTCTTCCCCCCCCCCTTGTTATTTACACAAAGTTGGTCTGATTCCCCAAGATCTGTTTATTTAGTAGCCATGCACGGGGATGGGTACCGTTCGACCGTGAAACTGATTTGTTCACCGTCAGATAAATATTGTTTTTTGATCACGAAATCGCTTCTCAGCCAAGTCACAAATGGGAAAATCTTTCCATCTTCCAACCCCTCAAGTGGTACCAGTGGGGAATCGGATATAATCAGTATATGTGAGTATAATCAATAATTACATGTAAAAGGGATGTGTGTATCTGCTGGTGTAAATCTATATGTGTATGTGTAAGTTTTCGTATGTATGTGAAAAGTAGAGAGAGAAAGAGAGTAAGAGAGGGAAGAGAGAAAGAGAAAGAGAGGGGGCAGACAGACAGACCAACTTGTTATCGAACCAACAAAAGTGTACAACAAATTTTTAAAGGAACAGCGAGATTTCACACTTGATTAGAGGTTGCAAACGAAATCAAAACTTTGACCTGAAGGAAAAGGTACGGAAGACCACAAATGCTAGAATTACAAAGTCAGCCAACCGTTGGTAATTCTATGGAAAACTCATTCTGTAGATCAACTCATCGTCTCATTGTATAGAACAGGAGGTAGGTGGTAGTATAATGGTTATCAGCTTAGAAAATTGACTCCAAGTCGAAATTCTATCTAAAGCTGTTGATAATCACTTGCCATTAATACTCTTGGGAAAGGTATGAATCGACACCCTTGCTATAGAAATGTATATGAAACGTTTTGTCGATTCCACTCCTAAGGAAAATCTCTTCCATTTCACCACTTTTACACAATCTTGACCCCGAGTCAGGTGGAAGAATTGATCATAATATCAATGCAGTCACTTTCTCTTTCTTGCCAACCCTCTTTACGCAAACCGAGTTTCTGATGCTGCATAAGAAAGAGTTGACCAATAATTGACTCATCGGTCAACTCTTTCTTATGCCTCTCTTGTCACCATCTCTCTTTTGTGTTTGCTACCACATCTCTTTTGTGCACGCGTGAGTGTTTGTATAGTTATATATAGAGCGGGACTCATAACAACACCTATGATTTTGCAATCTTTCATTGACATTTTATAGTAATTCTTTTAAAAAAAATATCAATTCAAAAAACAATCATTCTTAGTTGCTCTCTCTGCTCGAAATGACTCTTGCACCAACATTTAAAAATGTCAAAAGTGAATGACCGGGATCAATTTTTTTTTAAATTCAACTTTTATTCATTTTTAGCTTTGGATTATCAGTTTCCGAAAAGGGCTCCATAGAAACTTTTGAAAATTTAGAAAAGATTCGATTTCGATCAAACCTTTCATAAAAATGGAAATTTCATTTGGCGAATTGTTTCTTTACTATTATTCTTCGTCTTAAATTTATTTACTGTTGAAAAAAGACATTTCAAACTTCCAGTCAGGGTTTTGAAATAAGGGTAAATGAAAGTATCAAACTTATTCGAAAAGAATTCGTTCGTATTTTATTTCATTTGCCTTTCTTCCTTTCTTCTCGTTCTCTTTTTCAATCTCTTTCTCGTTGACGCACTATGAAATAATATTCTAGCTGCTCGTGGAATCCTGGTTGCCAAAAGAGAGAGATTTCACAGTATTCTGTACTTGTTTTATTACTAGACTTGGAAAAGCTTTTTCAGTGTTTTTTCTTCTTATGAACATGAATATGGAAAAATAACCTTACACGATCTAAGCTCCATCATATAGAGTATATCTCATTCATATCGTGGAGAAAATCTGTGCAAAGAAACTTGATATTCAGCGAGGTATCTATTTTCCTCCATTTGAGTGATGCCTGCTTGATTTGTAACCGCTACGGCCCTTTTGTACTGTATGTTTGTTTAATTAACAGTTATATCAAAAGAACAAAAAGTTCAAGACGATTCCAAATTTTATGCTCCTGACATCGAAAAAAAAAACGCCAAGTTGAACGAAAAAATTGATGACTGAAACAAAATCATCTGAGGGATTATTTTCAAGTTTACAGAAATATTTCTGTGTCAATCAAAATTCATCAGGGTAATAAAATATACAAAAAATGTCTTTTCCAATTTGTAATTTATAGAAGTATAATTCAGGTTTGATATCTGGGTTAAAAATACTTTCGACTTTTTTACAATGGAACAACTCGTTCTGCATAGTCTTTCAAATGAATATGCAATCATTTTTTGGCATTTTGTATTTAGATATTCCCGATCTAAAAGAAGATTTTTTGAATACAAAAATTTGAAAAAGTTAGTATTCAAACATACATTTCTTAGTTTACAATGGATGTTCAAGTGATTTCCTTAACCTTGAGGCAGGTTCGAACCCGTTTCATTACGTTGTTAAACGACGCAGCTGACAAAACACGAAGGGGTAGATGCTCGAATGAGTGCAATCATTCAAGCTACCAAATACTGATATCTCAGAGTATAGTGTTCATGCATGACTCAATGTATATATAGGGTTTTTGAGACGTCCTGTACACACACACACACACACACACATATATATATATATATATATATATATATATATATATATATATATATATATATATATAGTATATGAGCGTGTGTATAGCTATAAAGAGAGATGTAGTAACACACATGATTTCATCATAAATTCAAAGAACAAACAATATGCTTGATAGATAAATCAAACCTACTTTTGAATAAGTGAAGAAGGTTTCTGTATATTTATTGCTTGCTTTTCAATTTCACCAAAATATTGAGAATTGCCTGGGCTATTGGGTGTCAAGAATGTTACTAAAATCTTTGGCGTATTAGGGAAGCCATTTTAACAATGATGCTTCATAAAGGTTCCTAAATTTTCCAGTTGGATTGAGGTGAAATGAATTTCATGACCATTTGTCAGATCCATTTGATTGTCTGCAGTGTCATTTATATGTACCCAGTGAGTGCAAAAAGTATCCGATATATTTCAAAATGTTCATTTCAGCATTCTTATATAGCTTCTAAATTCAGAAAATATTGAAACGAGATAAAACATGGAAGCGTTGTGTTTACAACGTCCAGAAAATTGAAAATCTATCAGTGTGGGGGTTCGCTATGGTGATGCCCCACAAACTATACTAAACCAGCCGTGGTTCTGGGTTGGTAAAAGAAGGCAACAAGACGGAATTTCGTTTAAATGTTATATATAGAATATTGATTATCAATATCTCTGGAGACGGGAAATGCCTATTCGCAGTTGAAAAGAGAGGTGGCCGATTTTTATCTAAGTCAAACTGACGACTTGTCTCTCATGTCACGAACGGTAGTCTACTGAATGGTAGCAGCGGTTGACGGTTACAAAGGGCGGCGTCTAGAACGAGAGAGAGACTGGCAACAATTCTCTTCTCCAAACCCAAATTTTACTCTGCTTGCTTGTTACGAAGATCCCTCCTATTTAAGCCCTTGGTATCAACACTGTATCTCTTTGTAATTGACTTCCTTTCTTTCTTTTTCCTGTTATCTCGACCCCTCCGGAAAACCCCCAAACATTGACCCTCATTCATCTCGCGACGCAGGTCTGTCCAAGATCATAAATTAGTCTCCCCCTCTGTCAAGGACTCTGCAAATAACTTTTCTTTCATAAGCTTTACTCTTTCTTTCATAACCCCAGACACTGGCCCCATATCTGGCTTTGTTTTTGAAACCCAGGATTTGACAGATGACACTAGATTGAGAAAGTACACGTGACTCAACTTCCCATGACATCTCGAAAAACACATTAAGCCCTTAACTGGTCATCGCTTTTGCAACCCAGGATTTGACAGATGACACCAGATTGAGAAAGCACAGGTGACTCCCACTCGGAAGCACACAATTCTCATATTATCTCGAAAAACACATTATCCCTTTTAACACAGATAACTCCTTTTGTAATAACCATAGTAATTACTGGTAATAACCATAGTAATTTTTGGTAACAGCCATAGTAATTTTCAGGACACGGGGGACTCCTGGCCCCCTAGTGTCACATCAGTATGTTAAAAAATTTTCTGAAATGTATCGGATACAATTTGCTCTCACTGTATGTGTTTACTGTGAGTGCAAAAAGTAAGGAGAACAGGGGCCAGTTGGTACATTTTTTTTACTTTGGATGGGTCGTTTAAATCTGATACATTTATCTACAAACATTTGAATATTTGGAACAAGGTGTGCCAACCAACGCCACCAGGGAGGACGGTAGTTTCAATTTGGGGGGAAATTTTCAAACAAAAATAGACTAAATATCATCATCATCATCATCATCAGTCTCTCAACGTCCGTCATTGGACATAGACCTTGCCCTGGATTCGCCACAATTCTTTATCAAGGGTATCACGGAGCCAATACTTTCTGAATCTGTCAAGCTCGTCTCTCCATCTAGTACTTTACCAGGCTCAGTTGCACATGAAATCTCTTGTGAGTCGTAATGTTGATTGGTTGTCTGTCATTCTTGCAACATGATTGGCCCATTGCCATTTGAGTTTCTTCTAATGCATTCTATGATGTCGTGGACTCCTGTATTCTCCAAATATATTGTGCCGTCTAAGTGTCTGTCCATGAGAGTTGAGCATAGTTCTTCCATGAGCACGTTGCATGGTGTTCAGTTTTCGGGTCTGACTCTTTGTTTGATTCCATGTTGCAGCTCCATAAGTGACTATTGGAAGTGATGCATTGGTTGTGTACCCTTCTTTTCAGGATTAGTAGGATCTTCTTGTTTTTGAAGGTTAAGCTTGCTCTGCCAAAGGCTTGCCATCCTATTGTGATTCTTGACTTGATTTCTCCTTCTTTCGAGGGTCCCGTGGAGATTTGTAATCATAGGTATGTGTATTGGTTTACTTTCTCCAGTGCTGCAGGAGAAGAAAAGATAGTCAAAGTGAAAAAGATCGATTTTTTTAGACTTTAGAGAAAAAGGAAATAAATTTGGAGGATTGTCTACATACATATATAGAAATTATTGGTTAGAATCGTTAGTTTTCAAAAACAATTAAATGTGATTAGATGATAGAAAAACGTTATTCAAATGAGAATGAGTTTTTTGTTCTCATAAATCTCGGAACAAAAATATTACTGGATGCTGGAGAGTGCCTTCGGCACGAAATGTTAATATTCACTGGTTATTTATCCTTGCGATTCATATTTCTAAACATTAATCGTTTTATTTACTTTGTTAGATATTAATCACTGTGATTAAATACCATTAACAACGGATAGCATATTTTGTATTTCCTTCTTTTGGTTTTCTTCAAAATTGGAAAATACATTTTATGATTTTCAATGGTGACATGAGAATGCACAGCTGAAAAAAGTATACCGCTGCACAGGACACCGAATCATCATGAAATCCTCAAAAGAAGTTGAAATAAAAACAAGTTCGACCTTCAAAGACACAAAAATACCACTAGTCCTAAAAAGAGAATATACAACCAATATGTTCTCCCGATTGTCACCTATGGAACCAAGTCTGAAATATCATAGAATCCACTAGAAAAAATCAAATGGCAATCGGATGGACATGTTGCAAGAATGTCAGTGTGTATGTGTGTGTGTGTGTGTGTATTAAGAAATTGATATACATGATCTATGGTAAGTGATACTTTAATCGTGTAATGATCAGAGATCATTCCAAATAAGATTTTCTATATAATATAACGTAATTGATTATCATATATATATATATATATATATATAGTCAAGAAATCTTTACTGCTTCCCACAGTCAATTATTTTCCGATTCCTATTGACCTTTCTGGTGCACTGCTGATATGGTACGACATAAAAATACCTCAACAATTGATTGAAAATTTTATGCATTTTTACTATAAACCTACTTTGATGATGGTTATTTTGTTATTGGAACCACTCAACTTGGTCCTGAGAACATAGACATTTTGTCTTGAGACATCTGAGAACACTGGCAGCCAGCTGCAAAGAAAGACTTTGCTAATTTAAAAATTGATGAAATGAGTATCCATATCAGAAGACGTCTTGTTTATGGTACATTACTTGTGTATGTTTGGTCTATCAGAAAGCTCTCATACAAAACCTCAACGACACGAGTGCCAATTTGATTTCATCTAAGAGCCATTGCTTCCTCCATCGACAAAGCCCCAACATGGTCTTAGCGAACTTAACGCACAATTGAATTCTTTCAATAACTAACTCCCTCCAATCCACGAGCTTTCTTAATCCAGAAGGGCGATACTTAGTCTCGGCCATCTGAATTCTTTCGCTATTTAAATATCCCATTTACTTTCCTTCCAATCGAGTCATATGAGAATAGAAGCGAAGAAAACTTAATCTATTGTATATCCATGATATTGGCCTGCGTGCATTTATGGTATTTTCTGCCTTCAGTCGCCATAAATCTCAGTGGAAGTGCTGAGTTCATTGCAATGATAGACACAGATGTCGGTTATTCAAGAAATCAATATGAATACGAGTGATCAAGGATGATCAAGTATAAAACCAATACTTCGGTCTTTCTTTTTCTTTATCGGTCGCTTAGGGTAAAACTACATAGGATGAAGGGAGGGGTGCCATTTCGAGTGCATGTCGCCTCTTATTCTAATTCATATATGGCGAACAAGCTGGGAAAGTAGTAAGGTAATGTGTTGAGCCCCGGTAAGGACAGCTGAAGCCATAGCTAACGTAAGGGTACTTTTTACATTTTTGCCTTTTTCTATTGGCAATGAGAGAGAGAGAGAGAGATAATGTTACATCTGTCTCCATCCCTCTCACCCTTGCTTTCATTTTGTCCCTGTCTATCTCTCTCGTTTCCATTTATCCGACCTCTCTTTCTCTTTTCATGTTGTTATGCTTTGTATTTTTCTTGTTTTCATTTATTCTCTCTCTCTCCTTCATCATGAATGACCTTCAACCTCACCCTCTCTCTATCTCTCTCTCTTTTCGGATTCCATCTCTCTCTCTCCCTTTCTCCTTGTCCCTCCCTATTTCCCCGTCTTGTTTTTTAAATCTATCTCCCTCGTTTTCTCTCCAATTCTGGCGATCACATCAAAACTCTCTCTCTCACTCTCTTTCTCTCTGTTTTCATCTCTGACATTCATCCCCCCTCTCCCTCTCTCACTAACACATGCACACACACTTTAGCTTTCATGATGACTTTCCATTTCATCATCCTCTCTCCCTTTCTCTGATTTCCCCTTTCTCTCCGTCTCCCTCTCTCACACTTTTTGCCTCTTTCTTTTTCTCCTTATACTCTCTCCCCCTCTCTTTACCTACCCCATTTAGCATTTATTTCTATCTTCCCATACTCTCTTCTCCCCTGTTTTCAACTCTCTCTCTTCCTTTCCCTCCTTTTAACCCGATTTCCAACCTTTAAATCTCTCCACTCTCTTTCATATTCCACACTTCTTTCTTCCTTTATTTTTTTCTCTTTTTCTCATTCTTACAAAGCCAAATAAAGGATTTTTGCACTAGTCTCTGTCTTTTTACCTGCCTGTCTCAAAAATCAGCATTATAAATTTTTGCTTTTATATGAACGACCTTTAGCACCAGTGGGGAATATACGACCTTGGTCTTGTGCCGGACTAGATAAGATAAAATTCATACCTCGTGCGTTTACTACGCAGTCACGGGTAGCAAATTAGAGTCGAACAAATTCCATTAGTATAATGACTTTGATTCTTACTAGTTGCCCAATAGTTGTTGCGTTGTCAAACTGAGATAAGCTTTCATTTCAAATTACCTTTTGCAATCGATGCAGTTGGAGTTAACACTGTCATTCAATGCAGCTATTTTTATGAGAATGAAAAACGAACAACTGATCTGATGTTAGATTCCAAAGAATCTTTAGAACAGACATATTGAAAAGCAAAAGAATTCACTTGCATTCATTTTTTGAATTCGGTACATAGACTTTATTGCCGTAATCGTTAGACTTTGATGGAGAGAAATATTGCTTCGAACTTTTTAAATTAATGTTATATACTTGACTTCAAATGGAGCATTTGTTTGATGTTTAATCAGTTCCCTAATAAATGAATGTAGACCACTAAAATATACATCAGATGTTTTACTCTACAAAGAAAACTCCTCTAATAATTAAAACAACCTAATCACATTTATAAACTCTCATTCGAACAGAATCATATCCAACACGCAAATATACATACTTAAAAATCTATATTGGCATGTATGTGTACTTTTATCAATGATGTCTTGGGATTTGGTCTTCTTTGGGAAATAAAATCCGAATAAATATATCCCTTACTTTTCAACATTTCGCTCTACGCTATTATTTCGCTTTTACGAAAAAAGTGAAAAATGAAAAAAGCATTTGCTTTGCAGCGAGCCGTTATACAGGCATCACAAACCCTCTTTCGCTTACAACCTGGTCTATTTCACTTCGACAAATCCCAACCTAAAACAACTTAGCCTAACCTACCACGATAAACATTAAGGGTGTCTGAAAAAATTTTAAAAGATTCCGATACAAATCAATGATAGTGGTTTCTTTGTTTTACGCCATTTCGACTTACAAAATGTTTTTATACGCTTTCAGATTGCAGGGGAACATTGTATCTCTATTATATAAGCTTATAAGCAAATATATAAGTCATTTTCTTGAAAAACGCTGTAATTTATATCTAAAGATTATTTACTTTTGACGAAATTTGTTAAAAGCTGTCAGTTTCTTAAAGTTTTTAGAATGACGTCTGCTTGCTTTATTTTATCCACAATTATGGTATTATGATGCTGAGTTAAGAAATACAACTGGGAATTAATAGGGACAAAGAGGTTCTTTCAAAAGATTGTGGTCAACGAGAAAGTGTTATAATCTTCTAGTACCTTTGAGATCTGGAACATTAATAATTCGTGCTGTTATAGAGAAGATGTACTAAAAAGATTTTCTTGTCTCGCTAAATAATGATCTAAGTTCAGGGTAATGGGAGTAACTTTTGTTTCTCCTCATTGCAAACACCCAGACCGTCATTCTACGAACATTAATGAACAGTAAAGATTGGAAATTCAAAGATGGACCCCCGAAGGGATTCGAACTTGTATCTCTTTTACCTTTGAATGCCTGTCATTGTAAAACTTCATTTCCAATCTGCGCCTTTCATTAATGATCGTAGACTGACAGTCTTAGTAGTTGCAATGAAAAAGCAAGAGAAATTAAGATGAAAGAAATATTATTTAAAATTAGTAATGGTGATAAGACTGACAAGTCAAAGATTACTCCCAATAACTAAACATAGACCAGTAATTAGTGAAATGGTAAACATTTCTGAAGGTCATGTGCATAGGCAGAAGCAGAAGAGACTGTTCTCCCATATATAGGCAAATCAGTGTTGAATTTTGACAAATCAGAGTAATTCTGTGTAGAATCTTTAGAACAGCTTTATTACAAGGTAAAATGTTTACAGATAAAACAGTCATTCGTTTGATTTCAGTACAAAGTTTTTTTAGTCGAAACCGTTGAACTTCCATGCAGTGAAATATTTCTTCAAACTTTAAAATGAATATTACATCCGTCACTTTGAAACAGATATTTTTTCAATTATTTTTCTCCCATTGCTTTGATAGATAACTGTAGATAGTTGATACATTCATCAGGCGCATTACTTGACGAAGAAAACTCCATGAATAATTCATATTAGCAGGCATGTGACTGTGCACTTTTATAGATTAAGACTTTGGATAATATCTTCATTGAAATTAAAATCCTATTATCAAGCCTGTTTGTCCTCCCTTACAGAACAGCTTCCTTAAGCGTATATATGTGTGGAGGCGAGAAAACGTTTTCTATGCCGTAGTACTTTAATACTTTAGTGGCACAAACATCGACCAAATAGTATGTAAATGAAATTATATTCATACAATTATTCACCACACTGTGTTATTGGTTTTGGTTTGATGGTCAAAGCAAACAGAATGATAACTCATCCTTTAATGCAATTGACGATAAGAAGAAAAAACTGCTACCCCCCCCCAACATATCCTGTATGAACGCCCTCCATCTCCCAAAATATAAATCATTTTTCAAAGCAATATTGCATTTTCAAATGTTACATCTGGTTGGGACACAGGATGCAATAAAGTTCGATTTGCTTCTGCCTCTGCTACTTTTACTTTCACAACCCTTTTGGCCGAATCTTTTCATTTCAAGTTGTTTTGGTTGGATGGATGGATGGAGGTGACTTGCTGAACGCACTACAGCATAGAGAATGGACTCGGTAATCTGAGTTCAAATTCCAACCAGGGCAGTTTGTGTTCACTTTGCACTAATGCTTTAGGGAAAAACAGGAATCCATCTCTCCCTTCCAGTTATGGGTAAAATATCAGAGAGAGACAGACAGAGAGACAGAGAGAGAGGTCCATTCTTGATTTATTTGATGATCTTCTCCCACACAAGGTTTAATTTAGAGATGATGACGTTCATGAATAAAATTGAAACGCTTCCAATAATAATTTACCAAACCTTAACTAAGCTGATAATAAGACCTGGAAACGTTCCATTAGTATCCGAAATCAAATTACTTTAATTTTGTAAAAGCAATTACTTTGAATGTATATCATTTGAGACGATGCCACTTTGTAGAGCTATTAGCTTATGATAAATTTATAATCCGATAATATCTATGAGTAAGTAAAGTGTAGATGTATTAGAGGACTATCAATGTTTACAATTTAGATTTAGAAGTGGAAAAAAGATGAACTCTCAACCAAGTATGAAAGTTATTTCATAAGTAATTGTCCAACAACACCACTATACATGTTCAATGTCCACCGATATTCCGTAGAAAACACTCGAAGGGTGCGTTTGCTCATCTTATTTAACGGCTAAATCTTTCTTGTCTGCCTCGGATTATCTAAAGTAGTTTTTAATAGAATCCGTTTATATTCATTGCTTATCTTTCGAAGAGAATGTTTTCCTCAACAATTTGTGATGCTGCTTCTGCCAAAGATTACATTTTGGACACTTTTACAGATTCTTTCAAACGTTAATGCTTATCTACGTTGCTTTAGTCTGTTATTGCATTAACCGGATTGTGTGTCGAGTTTTCAGAAAGGAACTTTCAGGGGTATAACTGAGAATAAGTACAACCGAGTAAAAGGGTTGTGGACACAAGCGTACACGTTGGTAAACCGTGGATATAAACCGTCTTTTATTTATGCTGGAACAATAAGGCAAACATGGAGTGTAGAAAAACATCTCTCGTTTATTCTTTGTGAAGAGAGTTGCTCATTTTTAAAACACGTAACGATACTGGAGCTCACAGCAAAATGGCACGTGGAATTACAAGATTAAATGGGTGTGTCTGTCACTCTCTATCTTTTTGGTCGTCTTTGAACTGGTCTATACGAATAAATAGCGCTTCCATTTCCTTTGTAAGAGGCCAGGGCAGAAACATTGTCTTAATTTTTCCTTCTGTTGATCAGAAGTAAAGATTTCAACATTTATTGTTCAATACAGTGCCCTAGCACGTTATATCTATATTTCAATAAATCTTGCAAGAGAAACCATAGGGTTGAAAATAAGTGAAACATGATAACACTCTGATTTATATAATCCTCATTTCCTAAATTGAAATTTTTAATGTTGTTGTTGTTTTGAAAGGCATCCTTAAGACAAGGGTAACAGCACAAATTGTCAACATGTCAATGTTTGTCGCTACTAACATCCACGAGTGAAGCCAAAGAAGAGAGTTTTTTCTATTTCGCTCTAAGAACAGGCCAAAAATTGGAGACAAAACTATCTATCGATTCATCAGCTGTCTCAAAAAAGACATACACCTTGACACATGCACGTACACATATATACAAACTGAATAATTTTGACAGTAAATTAAAAATCTAATTCTGCAACTAAATAGCACGTAAAGTACTGTCAATGATCAGGAAGAAACATAAGTCTCACTCCTATGGCTATCATTTTATAATACATTCCTAATTCCTTTGCTATAAAAATGCATCGAACATCGAAGGAAGGAATAGTCAGGGGTCAACAATTTAGACAATGATCACTGGCAGAATAGAGTATTATTATAATATTATTTATAATGTATATTGTTATGCATATATGCAAATTTATTGCAAATGATATGACTGCAAAGATAATCAGGAAGAAAAGGATGGTCAGAGGTCATTAATAAATGCTGGCATTATTGAGAAAACGGGGCTATCATATGTATAATGTAAATGTATTGATAATGATTTTACTATAAAGATACATAAATATCCCTAAAAATAGATGAGTGGTCAGGAATTAATGATATTGTTACTGTCAGGTTATGATTACATTTATATATGACCGTATGATATATAAGAAGGGAACTTGATTAAACAGCAGAGTCAAAGAGGTACATTAACAATAGGTATAATAAGTCTAAATTTATGACTTTTGTATGTATGAACTGATTGAATTGAACCAAAAATTCGAAAAAAATCATGAATACATGAACTTTCCGTTAAACACTATCGACATTTTTGTAGGTTTAATTTTTTTGCTCCCATTTTCCAATTACAGGAAAAATAAACTGACAAAAAATGCTGCAACTGTTTTGTTGCAGCTATATATATATATATATATATATATATATATATATTGAGATAGCTATTTCCAATATTGACAGCTATTTCCAATATTGACAGCTATTTCCAATATATATATATATATATATATATACACATATATATATATATATATATATATATATATATATATATAGAGAGAGAGAGAGAGAGAGCAAGCACAAGAGAAGGAGATGGAGATGTTAGACGACTACTATTTCATTTCCAATATGGTCCTTGTCCAAACCCTAAAACTAAAGTTATATATGTCTAAACTTTAGAAGAATCGTACATTTTTGACGGATGAGTTACCTGTAATGGATAAGCGAATGTAAACAATTAAGCCACACATGAAAATTTTAATCTGATGTTTTTATCCTTCAATTCAAAGGCCATTAATTGATCTATCTATCTATCCATCTCTCTCTCTCTCTCTCTCTCTCTCTCTCTCTATATATATATATATATATATATATATATATATATATATATATATATATATATATATATATATATATTCACTAGTTAACCATTCAAAGGCTTCATTTGATTTGCTGATGAAATTGCAGTCTTTTGCTTTGTCTAAAGTATCACCTGGAACAAGGAAACCCCATTAGTCTTAAGAGAAGCGTATACAATCAATGCATCCTCCTAATAGTCACATATGGATCTGAAACATGGAACCTAATCCCTGAATCGGCCCTCAAACTGAGAAAGTTCACATGGAAGAATCGTGCTCAATCTCACATGAAGAGATCACAACACAGCACAATATATAAGGGAAGAAACGGGTATTAGAGATATCATATAACCCATCAGAAAACTCAAATGACAACGTACTGGTCAAGTTGCAAAAATCGCAGACAACTATTGAACATCAGGATAACATGAATCTCCAGAGATCACCTGTAAAACCGAGGTCGACGGAATACAAGATGGAGAGACGAACTTGACAAGTTCACGAAAGTATATTCCCCATTACACCCATGATGCAGCGGTGTGGTGAATCCTGGGGGAGGTCAATGTCCAACGACGGACAATAAAAGACTAATGATGATGACGATGATGAATTTATCCAAAATATTCATTTCATCGAAAATCTCCTGAATAATGATTTCTGATAACCAAAAGCATTTAGATTTGGATAGAAAACTCTTAAATCAGCAACATATTTCGGTGTGTCACTCTGTCATTGACAGCAATCGATTCAAGTGATGCAAGCGCATACAAAAACTCAACCAAAGTATAAAAATATTAAATTGATTTTTGTTCCGTATTGAATTCTTTCGTTCAATACTGTTTCATTCCAGTTCGATTTGTTGAATTGATTAACATTGTATAATTCATTGGTGTGTATCAGGACTGGATTGAGCTATATGTTAGGATTTGTGTCTGATGTTACCAGAAGTTTTCACATGAACCGCTTACATAATTCCACACTTTTTTTACTTGTATCTTCATCCTTTGAATGCTTTTTATTTCTTCATTTTTTTCACCATCTGAGTACAGTGATAGTCATGTTTTTGTTTTTTTTGTAACAACTTTTTTGGGGGGAAGTGCCCAGTTAATAGAAGCGTTGGTTAAGTGTATTTAGTACAATTATCATTTTAAATGTTATTTTAAATATTGACAAAGAACAGTAATATTTTTCTGTGTTATATGGAACATTACCCGTCATTGTTGATTATTTACAAGTTTTTCAACATTTTAATTTTAGTTGCTTTCATAGCAACTACTCAAACCTTCTGTCTACGACAGTTAGTGGATAATATGTGCAATAACACCTCGTTTCAGAAATACAGTGAAAATAATGTAGCTCAAATTGATATTAGCGAGAATCTTATTTGAATAGAAAACTTACTTACTAAGCCTCGTTTATTCTGAAATAGGTCCACAAGCATACAGAAATTAGTTAAATTTTTAAGTCATAATGGTCAGTAACAATTGTTTGATACTACACTATGGCCAGATATCCTGATATTTTCTTAGTTTAATCTTTAAAGTAACCTGAGGTACAATGAACATATTTTAGGAACTTTGAGAAAACTGGAACGATTACACATACCTCCAGTACATCGATACGAACAAGAGGGTATATAGTTGAAGAGGCATAACAAATCATCTTACGCCAAACTGGGAAATAAGGGCCTACTTTGCTTTCTTAAAATCAGTATCCAACCCATAGCTTTGTCCAGGAATCGAACGTAAAACAGTATACTTAACAGCTTCAGAATTCTTTTTATTTATCTCCCTTAGCTTTGCTATCACTGTAGGTAATTATCATGTCCAAGATGATCAGGAATCTGGAAAAAGACTTGAATCAATTTAGGATAACTGAGGTCTGTTATATCTTACCCTTCAATCAAGATATTTTGAATAACTGAGGTCTGTCATATTTTACCCCTCAATATGTCGTATTCTCACTCCCGTCCATGTAACAAATTTATTCAAATTGGTTTATTACTAATTCGTCAAACTTAATATTCTGCCCGGCTATACAACATACATTTTCCCAAGGAGATCTGTTAACTATTTACTAACTCTGATCATATTGATATCTATGTAGCTACTTTCCAACTATATACTACAGAAGACATGCTATTGAAAGCAGTCCTATAAAATGAGAAACAAATATTTTAGCTTCAAATCATCTGCAAAACCTTTATTCCTTTATTTGGTAATATTTTAAAGCATATAATAGATTAGAAAACACTTTTTAAAGATGTCTTGCCCTGGTCGTCCGGTCCTTCGGTTTCACAAGCGGAATGAATAAGAAATAATTTCAAACTGCCATACATGAATCCTCTGAGATCACATGCGGAACCTAGGCCAGCAGAATATTAGATGGAGAGACGAGCTAGACAAATTCATAAAATACTAGCTTCGCGACGCCCATGATAAAGAAGTGTGGCGAATCCTGGGGAAGGTCTATGTCCAATGGCAGACGTTGAAAGACTGATGATGATGATTTCTCTAAAGAAATATAATCATCAGTAGAACATACAAGCTCATCCTGTAGTGCAATACACAGGTATAAAGTTATGATAATATGATAGTTAGGGTACTGTGTTCGATTCTTACTGACTCCCCAAACTTATGTCCTCGTGCCAGACTAAAATATGTGAAATAAATACTTTCATATATCCTTTTATGAAGCGAAAGTTGTCAAGTTATTCTCACTGACCACTGCTAGAGTAATGAATTTGATCTTCAGTTTGACACATTATTCTGCTATATTGCTATAATAAGCTTACCTGAGCATCCAGAGAGTGCCTTTTAAACAGTGGTGGGAAGCGATCCAGGCTTTCAGTTTATTTTTAGTATAAAAAGTTCAATTCTCATTACGATGGACCAACTATTCGGGCTTTGTACCAGACTAGGCTCAGTTAATATCCATCTTTTGAAAACTGTAACTGGCTTGTTTTTTATGTCCACAAATTACAGTGAATAAAATTTTCTCCTAAAGTATTCAAAGAAATGAAGTTGGAGTGCAAAAGCAAGGTTACCAAATTTGTTTCCAGTTGATCTATTTCTATATAACTTGGACAAGAAATATGAAATAAGCCAAAGGTACACTGGTGACATGGTGCTTAGATTTTAAGCAATTAGCGTATACCAGTCAGGTTGTTTACCTCAAGGAAAGGGAACAATATATCTAAGCAGCTAGCGGTGTAGACGAGCAGAAAAGAATGAAATCATGTGACATTTATTCATTTGGACCAAGGTTTGCTCATAAAAAGAAGCCCTTGAAATCACTCAAAGAGGAGAATTCAATAGAAAATGCAGAAAAAAAACGTATTTGAAAATAAACGTTTGTATGCAAGCGAGTATGTCTCTAATATCAAGCTACATTGTTTGTGAAGAAGTGCTGATTCATTTTTCATTTCTTCCTAGTGAAACAGAACAAAAGAAAGTTAGTGAAATAATCAAGTTCCTAGAAAACATTTTTCTCTTGAAAGGTTTTGTAAGTAAAAAAACACATTTGTAAACAATTTCTAAAATCAGTACCTTCAATTTCAAGCTCGTCTTCGTCTGTCTCAGACAAAATCTTTGAGAAACCAGTAAGAATTGCTCTACAGCAGAAGCCCTAAACTGCCTTAGGATCACAAATGTTGGACACGGATATAGAAAGAAACCTCTTGAAATCACTCAAAGTGGATAATTCAATAGAAACCTCAAGAAAAAAACGTTTTTGTTAATACACAGTCACCGGTCTCTATTATCTAGGTTGATAGAAAAGTTGATTGTAAAGTTGTTTTTTATTCTCCATTGATCTTACACAATGTGAACATAAATGTGAATTGCTGAAACAGTGCAGCCTTGATAAAATATTTTTCTCTTGAAAGGATTTGTAAAATCTTTCTGAATCCCCCAGGGTAAATAAGATTTGAAATCACTCAGAGAAAAACTGCGAACATATTCGTAAATATACGTTTGTAAGCAAGCCTGTTTCCGGTACATGTCTTTATTGTTGTCATTCCTCTTTATTTCTTGGTAATGTTTCAGAATGTGAGCTTAAAATAGACTTACTGAAACAGCAAATCCCTTATGAATAATTGATCTCTTGAAAGATTTCGGAAAATATGTCAAAAATCAGTACTTCCAGTTATCCTTAGCTTCTATTCGTCTGGTTCGATCAAAACTTTTGAGAGGCTAGTAAGAGTCGCTCAACAACGGGAGCTGATAGAGAAATTTACACTCTTTAATTTGGTTCAGGATTACTATAGTGGGACACCCACGGAGGATTGAGCTTAAATGAGGACTAAATAGTCAACAAGATTAGATTGCTACCTATAGCTTTACGGTAGGACAGTTATAGATATTGACCTTAATCTTTCAGTGCCGTAACATTGGATCACCCATTAAGGATCGAACTTGCTACACTAGAAAGCTATTTTACCAACCATTGCTCTATAATGAATTTTTGAGACACCCAGTGAGAATCAGCTCTCTATGAATGGAACACAAGATAGGATTTCTAAGGAACGCTCTACGGTAGTCCTACATCGAATAACCGTCGGTATTCAACCTTACCATCAACCTAACGCTATACGGGGCCACAATAGTGGAAATATGGTTTGAATAGAATTCACTAGCAATAGCTTGCAAGATAAAACTTCTGCATCTCTTGACTGGAAGCACCTTCATAAGCCTAACCTTGCTCAAGGCCACGATTGAAGAGCACCGAATTACTGTTTTGAGATCTTGTCCCGGTTGATTCAGAGATTTCGACACAGCTGCCATGAAGCAATGATGATGTTTCATTAAAATCTATTTGGAAGATGGTGTAGCGGCTATAGGGACAGAAATCGGTGAACCTAGATCCAATTTGGTTTGAAGCTGCTTGCATTTACTTTGCAATTTGAAAAGGCATGAATCCACTTTTCCCCTCCAATGCGATTTTTGTAACTATTTTAGACTTAAAGAATGGCTCTGATTCCAGTAATACAGTTGATTCTGTCCAATATGACCAACAATTATCAGGACTAGCTGCACAGCGGGATTAATTTTGTTAGAACTGACGTCATCATTGCCTATTTACTTCGTTTATTATAACCGATACGCCGTTTATTTTCGACCAAGCATCAGTGCTACAAAATCAGCCAAAAAAAAAAAAGTTGTATTTTCTAATTCTCAAAACAATTATATTTCAAATGGATTCAGCTCATGACTCATGTGAAAATGCAAAATTTTTAAAAGAAAGAAAAAAGGAGCGAAGAAAATGGAATTGAGTTGTGATTTTTATCCAACTTGTCACTCTGAAATAAAATAAACAACTTTCGTGTATTAGAAATTAAGTTGATTGCTTAATCGTAACAGCTGGTCATTTCTGATCAAATCGTTAGTCTAGGACCTATTGACCAGAATCTGATGTATTAAAATATATGGAAATAGTGATATTCTCTTTGCAAATTGCAAAAATACCCGTTGAATTCCCAATGGCCCGACTTTTAACGTATAAATCAGATAAAGAGTGCAGACTTATTAAATCTTTGTCTGTTAAAGACAGAATATCAGATCACGTTCATACATTCACTGTAACTGTTCTCTCTCAATCATATTTTCCTTATTTCATCAAATAAAATATTTTCATTATCAGTTGCGTCTATTGAATCTGCTTAATATTTTTTGAAAATTTTTAGACAGTCAATTGGTAATCATTCAATTTGATAAATTCATTTTCGACAAAATCATTTTATATGAAAAATGACGAGACAAGATATGAATAAATTACTAAAAATCAATGTTGTCTAGGGTTCCAAGTACAGATGTTCTTCGCAATGCTAAAGACCTCAATTCGCAATCGCTTAAGAATATGTCTGTGGGCATTCGTGCTTCATATCAATTTATTTTGTCCATCTGTTGGCGAGATGCTTCTCAAAGTGTTAGCAGAGCCAAAGAGAGCTTGTAAGGGCGTTTCGTCCAACGTTAAATTGGTTGACGTACATAATCATTTTGGTACCTGGAAACATTCAAAATTTTTCCGATGTATAATAATGGCAAATGTTTTTTTTATAACTCTCCAGCTTACCAAAGGTCTTATAGCATCACTCAACTTTTGGATAGGTTGAGGGGGTCACCTGTATAGATACTCCATCCTGTTTAGTGGTCGAGATAGTTGGATACTCTCTCCAGGTAAGAAAATTAGAAGATTCTAGTACAGGTTGAGGGAAGGATCAAGACATATGGTTATGGATAATATCAGTTGTGAATACCAGTGGAATCCTCAAAGCTAGCTTGTTACTATTATCCATCATTCATTGGGTTACTAAATATTCATTTATGTCCAATAGCGATCAGAAAAATGTCTCGTCTTGTTATTGAATATCGCATTATATCAAATCAAACTTTATGGCTGTGACTTGAGTTTTGCTCAAGAAAGTTACTTGATGCGTCTTTTTCTCAATTTGGGAAATGTTGACTCGGTATATTTTCCATTCAGGACAGTCAGCTACAATTCAAGAATGAACTAGAAAAAAACACAGAGGCCAGATACCTCTGTCAACGCCACTGTGACTAAAACCGAAAATCAGTTGATACTTAACTATAATGCAGGAGGGGTAATTGTTTGTTCCGATTTCTGATGTTTCGGACTATTGTCTTAATATGTTAAAGCATATACACAACTCTAAAAAAAAGTCTTGGATCCACCCAAAGCATTGATTAATCATTCTTTAGTCATCTTTCCACAAAATCTCAGTGTAATCCGTTGAGAACTTTCAGAAATATTTTGTGGACAAACAAAAAAACAATTTTGTAGGCTAAGGTAAATAAAAACTTATTTTGATTTTTTCATTACATGAAGCATTGTCAACTATCAGAGTTCCTGTATTTCTTTGTTCTTAAATTCAATCATTTTTCTATCGTGACTTATTAAGACCCTTCATCTATGGTAATGATAAGGAGTGTGGATCGGAAGTAAAGGATATGTTTTTGGTGAGATTCGAACTCACGACCCTTTTACTACGGTACATCTGGTCCTCTGCACCACCGGTTTGCACACTTGAGAGACAACATCTTTTTCTAAAGACAGGAAAATAATATCCAAACCGTAAACCTACCTTTTTTCCCAATCGCACGACAGCATACTTGTTGTTGTTTTCACGTATGCCAGTTATAGTTGGAATTATGTCTTATTTTCATTAACTTATTTTCTAACTGCCATGGACTAACAGCCTGAGTA
Organism: Thysanoteuthis rhombus; assembly: GCA_963457665.1. Classification (NCBI taxonomy): domain Eukaryota; kingdom Metazoa; phylum Mollusca; class Cephalopoda; order Oegopsida; family Thysanoteuthidae; genus Thysanoteuthis; species Thysanoteuthis major. The sequence goes on along the minus strand of OY735227.1, from coordinate 13,534,927 downwards.
AGTTGCGACAAAAAGCAACAAAATTTAAGCTGGAATAAATACTGATCAAAGCATTATTAATACTTGAATTAGAACTATCTCAGAGTATCAAGATTTTTATGGATTTTATGATTTTTCAACTTGGAGATTTCAGTTGATTATTTCTCTAGCCTTCATTCATAATACATCTAACATCCTGGCTGGCCACAGGTCACAATAGTTCACATCAGTGTAGAACATCAATGTTATAAGTAATCAAATGAGAGGAAAGCACGTAACTAGGTCACAGGATTCAAGTATACCTTGGAATTATGCGGTTTCAACCATTAAAAAGTTTAAAAAAGACCAACTGATTGCACAGAAAAGATTCAATTAAGATTTCACTGTTCTTCATTTCTTTTGATACCAAATTTGTACTTTTTGAATGCCAAAAACAGTTTTGCCAACCCTTTCGCTGTTTCTTTTACAGTGTCTTTAATCTAAAATCATTTCAACATTTGAAAGATTGAAGAAAATAATCCAAACTGGTGACGCTGGATTTGCAAATTTGAAAGAAAAAAACGAATAAAAAGATATCAAAATTGGCCTCTCTTGCCTAAAACATTCATTCACGTTTGTATTTTTAAGTTCATATAAAAGAGTAATTCAATACTTCTTGATATTTTTTTTACTTCAGTTTTTAAGAAGTGAAGAGTAAATTTCGTTCTTGTCTCCTGACACTAATCAAAGTAACTTTCCAGACATTTTATGTTGCAAAAACCAACTGAAATAGGGTTTCTCACGTTATTTGGTCTTTTCACAAATAGAGTCAAAACTGACAAAGTTTTTGTGTTACTTCCCACTCACAGGTCCGTAGGCCATTTGCAAAAATGAAGACATTTAATTTCTGTTGAAAGAAGAGGATTTGCTTCACTCGCACACTGTTCGTTAATCTTGGAAGTTTCAGGCTGTTTTCCTATCAATCTGCTTCAGATTTCCCGGAAGAACCATTATATGTGTCCTCCACTTTTCGAAAGAACGTTACTATAGAAACCTTACGTAAGCCAAAATGGCACAAAATGAAGAATTGATTACTATTAATTTATATGATAAGGCTTCTAACTTATCCCAGACCCCTAAAATTGTGTTGATGCTTTATATCGTTAGTCCGGAGGTTGGGATGGTTAGAAGTAAAGGAAGATTCAAACAAATGCTATTTTCTCCTTCTGTATCTTTTAGTAAAAGAGAGAAAGGGACGTAGAGCAAACTTCCGAAAGTTGGGGGATAACTGCAGTATGTTGAACAAATATGATAAACAATTAGAGAAAACTCTATTCACGATGCCTATGCAACATGATATATTCACCTTGTAATAACAGGAGATCATCTCAAACATGAGCTTCAATACATTATGACACAATTCATAATCGGACATTATTATGTCGATTCTCAGCAGAAATTAAGTGATGTTATGATTTTTAGGATCAAAAAATGAAAACTGTCTTTCCAAACACTGAATTTATTTTTTAAAATCTCCTTGCAACTCTATAGACGTTGTAATAAGATGAAAAAGATTAAAATCCAGATCTGATTTTTGATTTAATCGAACGCATTTTTGTTGAATGGCGCTTGTTGCATTTCGGGTCTGAGCTCTTCAAATATTGCTAAGGGTTACCGTACTAGGTATTAATTTACTATGGGAAAGGGTAGGATGCATGTGAAATTGACTGGAAACAACAAAAGTGTAATAAAGATTGCATCCAACATGGATTGAAAAAGAGGGAATACACTGTTTATATGTAAAAGAACCATATCAAGCCTTTGTGAGTAATCAAAACAAACACTTTCATCGAAGCAAGAGACATCGCTTGTCTTTAAATTTCAATTTGCTTGTCTGTATTCATATGTGCGCACAAATTGTAAACACATGGGCAGCTATGCATTGTGTAAATGATTTCGTAGACAATGTAATTTACATAGGTCGACCGACTATCTGCCTGATGTATATTTATTTTGTATAGTGTCATTCTTGTTTAAGGGATTTTCTTTCGCACATTTTGCTTTAATACCAAATCTTTTTTTCGGGATCAAATAGACTTGTTCAATGCCAAATTTGACCAATTTTGGTCTCCAAAAATACCAAATGGCAACCCTGCAAGGGAATCATGTATTGTACTGCAAAGGATTATCAATTGACGTAAAGAGTTTTGTTTTGGCTAGAAATCAATAATTTTCTCCTAACAGTACTTGGTCACCAATAAACTGGTTCAAGAACAGGAATCTCAAACTAATTAACCACCTGTCAGCCATTCTTGAGTCTATTGCAATGATGGACCGGGAAATGTCAGGTTAAATAAGTCTTTGTCTATCAGTTACAATAATTGGAATCTGATAGAAACCTATGACCAGTCTATTCTGACTTAACGTTATTCCATCGTCGGAACAGACCGATTTTTTTTAAAGAGACATCCTGTCTGACATTTATGATTTGGAGTTGATTACTTTTGTCTACTTACTGACATGTGAGTTTTTTGTCCCACGAAAAAATATGTTTTCGGTTGTATACAAACAATTCAAAGCACCCAACCAAGATCTTTAAAGAGACTTAACGAATGCATCAATGATTTGGACAACAAATTGTCATCATTTCAGAAGAAAAAACTCCCGTGAGTGTTTGTTTAGGCTTTCTATTCGTATGATTTATATATATATATATATATATATATATATATAATGCATTTCATGAGAATATCTAACCATGTTTCAGTGTAGTTCAAGCTGTTTTTTCACAGTTTCTTATTTACTTCAAAACTTTATTCATTCACTATTTAAAAGCTGTGAATAGCGTCATTGTGTGCCAACGTCTTATCAATTCTAGGATTTATTGAAAAGTAGCCGAACTTTTTCAAGTGTAAGAGTTCATTCGGTCAAATGTTTGGTATGAGATATTTTTATCAGAGAAATTGTAACTGTTGAGTAGAAAATTCCTTTCTAACGACACAGAAACGGAAAGGAAAATTTCCACTGATCTTTAAATGGTTAGAATCATTCATCCTATTCAATTTTTTGTCGAAAAGACTTCGACAAAGGAGTATAAAGGATGAAATAGAATAACTTTCAATTATTTCATGCGTTTTTTTCGGCGCAAATTCACCTATCAATCTCTCTCTCTCTCTCTCTCTATATATATATATATATATATATCTCTATCTCTTTATATATATATATATATATATATATATATATATATATATATATATATATATATATATATATGTTCATGTTTTTAAAATTACCCGAACATGAGTGCGAGTTTGGCATGCATAGTCAATGGACTTGAGGGAAATTGTGAAATGGAAATTTTTCAGACAGTTTCTTTCAAAGGTTCTCGAGTATTGAATCTATTCATGTAACAATATTGTTAAACTAGACCCTTCTGTTCAGTATGGATACATACATATAAGTATCTCCTCGTTTCATTTCTATGTATAATCATTTAATGGGGAAAGTGGAGGGAAACTTTTCTCCCGCTTTAAAGGCTCAGAAATGGAGAGCAACCTTTTTCCCCTCTGAAGGAGTCAAAAGGCAATGTAAACGTTTTATTCCTCTGGGGGTCAAAAGTAAAGTGAATTTTTCTCCTCCTTTAAGGGGTCAAAGGTGAAAGTTTGCTTTTTTTCCCCATTTTGAATAGTCAAAAGTGGAGGAAAACTTTTCTGAAAGTTTCAATCCTTTTCAACTGTTCAAGTACTCGGCGCTTCGTGGACCAGTACTTCAGTTAGTGTTTACATTTTGCAAAAGTATATCTGTTTTCATGCTTATGAAAATGATTATTTTCGGCTGTGTTTCTCTATATAGCAAACACCGTTCACACACACACACACACACACACGCATGCATGCACGCACGCACACACATATGTATATATATATATATATATATATATATATATACAAATATATATCAAGTACTGCAAGTGGTAACGTCATGTATATCTAACGAAGTTTGGACACATATCCTAATTATATGCACGTAGATAAAGGACACATACACACACACACATACACACACCCACACACACACACATATATATATATATGTGTGTGTGTGTGTGTGTGTGTGTATGTTAAAACATATAAATTCAGAGCAGCTAAATGAATGCTTCTGACCTTTCAGTGCTGTTTATTTTATTTTCCAAAGAGAAAAAAAAAAACAACGAAAGTCTTTCAAAAATTCAATCATCATTTATATGAAATTGAAAGCTTTGCTTAAAGAATTCTTATTTGAATATTACAAAGAATAATTTCAACGCCGAAGTCGAAGACAGTAATAATAATAAATAATTTAAATATAGTTAAAGTTATCCACACAATATCAATATCTTGTTTTCATTCAATCCAAGAAAATCAATATATATCACTGAAAAAGGAAACTATCCGAGTTATGTCTCCAATTATCAGATTTTGTTTCGATGAGATTTACTTTTGGGATATTTCTGAATTCTCTGAAGCATAAAATCAACACAGAACCATTTGAGCATCACATGAGAGTTAATCATGGAAAATTATGGCCTTAAGTGAAAATTTTAATGGAATTGCAAGGATGTTCGGCCATCTTTCTTATTTAATTTATCTCATGCAATTCAACGTCCGTGCTTGAATCTTTACTTGATATATAATAAATAAGAACATTGGTATAGCTCATTAGGTTTCACGGATGTCACAGGTTCAATCTCTGGATCAGGTAGAGCAGAAATATAGAATGGCTCAGTGCAGAGGTAGTACGGTATCATAAGGATGACTCGACGGTTTCAAGTTCTAAAATATCTAAGTAGGACACCAGACAGGCATATAAATTAGTACAGTTTACATCTTTTATGAATAAAAAAGTTTGTTTGAAGTTCGCTGGAAAATAAAAGTGCCTGAGAAAGGCCGGAGAGTACAACGGCTGAAATGCTATCGTAGTAATAGAAAACAGCAAAAAAGAAGGAAAGTAGTTCAATTGATTAGTATATCTCGGATTTTTGAGATGAGGTATTATTATTATTTCCATTAATATTTGGACCATCCTCATCTTTGTCATTTTTCATACAACGTTTCAGCCGTTGCACTCTACGGCCTTCGTCAGGTATCATCTGGTAGATTTGGAAAGTAACGAACCGAACCCTTTATTTATCCGACGGGGGTATATTGACCGTACTCCCCTCTTTAGCGTTAGTAGTATTGTTATACCGTCTCACACTAGGATCGAACCTAGTACCATCAGATTACTTAACAGTAATTTGTCTGATGCTGTAACCACTGCGCTATGTGTCCATGTGGACGGTACTTTCAACGCTAAACGGTATTTTCATTTTCTGGGGTTTTTTGGGGGGTTAAGCCGAAAGAGTGGCATAAAAGAAATTTGGGAAAATTGGATAATACGTGTACTTTATCGCAGGATTTCGGTAAATAGACATCTATTGGTGAAAAAAACAAAAACAAAACACAATGCAGATTCTCAAGGCGAGTAAATGGACTTTATTTAGATGACTGGCGCAAGATATTCCTCCTCTTCAACACTTTCGCTCATCTGTAGACTATTCTATGGAAACTGATTCGCATAATCAACTCTCAAAAAACACAACCTCTGTTGTATTAAGGGAAAGGAAGTAAGGACATTGATGTGTACAGGAAATACCATTGAGCAGGATTTATACACGCACACTCTCACACACACACACACATGCGCACGCGTGCACACGCATACACACGCATATA
>OY735227.1:13266713-13526713 GCA_963457665.1 Thysanoteuthis rhombus | reverse complement strand
ATTTGCTGATCGAAGAGTCCGCTGGCAAAAATAGTTTTAAGCAGATTTTGTTTTCCACGTTTGAAACTGTTACCCATTAAAATTGCAGACGAAATATGGGACAATTTTGACTGATTACATCCTTCAAACAATCCATATCTTGACGAGCTGATCTTGTCTTTTCTCTTCAGATCATGACAACCATTTAGAACTAACATGGAATATCTTGTATAAACGATGGAGGAATCTCAAAGAAAAGACAACTATTGTATTACTGCTCCAAACATGAATGCTAACGGACACAGTCTGTATCTTTTTCTATTTGATGTTTCAAATAATCTGAAAGGAAAAAAAGCTCTTGACACACTACTCTTGCCCAGGAATGCCAGTCTTGAAGTATAATATTTCATGCCTAGTCACTCAAACTTCATGAAAACTGGAAGACTGAATGATTAGATAGTAATCGATGCATACCAAAAGATGTACTTTTTTGACGATTGTTGAATTGAAATAGAGATTTGGGGAGAAGCAAAGTGGACCAATTACGGTGGTCTATGTTTTGCCATGTATTACAGTTGCCTAAAAACACCAGAACGAAAAATATTATTTGCAGTTGTAGAATCTGATAACTGCAAGGCTCGAAAGGACGACATAAATGTTTGGTATGCTGCAAACAGCCTTCATTACGTATTTATATATTTGTTAAGCTTGTCTTTGTCTGGCACAGAGCAAATAAAGCAAAAGTTTTACTATAGAAATACATTGAAAATCAGGAAGGAAAATATTGTCAGCGCAAAGAATTAATGTAAGTCTTACTGTCAGTGTTACTATCAATTGTCAGGAGTTGATGCGAACATTATTGATAGAATAAGGTATGTGAATAATATGTATCTTCAGTTTTATTTCTTTATATCTTAAACCTCTATGATTCTTTACTTTTCGGGTTTTTCATTATGAATTGTCAGCATCTCTTACCTAAATGTGAATAAACACAAAACTAATAACGGACTATCCATACTAAGCTTTTACACTCGAACACTCTTCTCCATGACCAAATGTAGTCAAGTTTGCACTCGCAAATGTGGTGTCAGCCATTTTCTATTTCCATATGACGTGTGTTATCAACTCCGATTCGTGAATTTGAATAATTATTTGATATTTTATCTGCACAGAGCAATAAAGATGTTTTTCCTTTTTTCTTTCTATCTTCATTGGTTTCTTCTTTCTTCCTTCTCTTCATTTTCTTTCTCTCCAAACTTCTTTATTATTTTCCAAAAGTCCTTTTTCTTTCCTTCTCTTTTTCTTTCCTATCCCTTTTCTCCTTTTTTTGTTGCCATCATTTCTTTCTTTCTTGTCCTAACGTATTATTCGTTCTCTCTTTCTATCATCAAAACTCTATTTTTTCTCTTTCTTTCTATTCCAACCCCCCACCCAATTCTTTTTTCTTACTCTTCTTCGAAAACTTCTCCCTTTCTCTCTTATTACATTTCATAACGTTTTTCTCCCTTGGAAATATGTGCACGTGATCAATTCATTTTTATCTTTTGCATTTTCGTTTTTCTTTTATCATAGAAATTTTTCTGTTATTTTTTAGCCAGCGTCATTTAACGACACACAGTCATTTTTTCTATTGTTGAATCTATTTGTTCCGTAAATATTTGAAGAGAAGAGTCAAAAGGGGAATGTTTAGTCAATTCTTGGACTGAAACTAAACAAGACTGGCTGCTTCGAGGTCAAAGTTCACTCCTATTTCTATTCCGACTGAAGATGACCGCTAATATTTTTGGCTTAGTCGGTAAGAGGATCGTCCACCAGTCACTTGGTCATGATTCCAAATCATAGTCGGGGAATGTTAATGTCATAAATTGGTTTGGTTTTAAACAGGACAGACAACCAGTGAATAGTTTACTCCCCTCAATTAGGTGAAGATTGTTACTATTGCTCTAGGCATATTACTACAACCATCGACTTGAACTAAAGTTTGACGAAAAAAAATCGAGAAAGGAGAGACGAAAAGAAAATTCATTCATTTCTCTCTTTTCACTCGAAGTCGAGCCAGTTAGAAGGTTTGCGGTTAAGATGGCTTTCATTTATGTTATTCAGCGTAGAATAGATATTGGACTCCTCCCTAAGACGATTAACGGGATCGTTGTGGGAGATTCTGTACATGATCTCCAGCCGCTTATGGCACCTGGGATATCCAGACAATCACAAGGCTCGATGTTGCTCAACTTCAGTGATCTTACAAGAACCCGGTGTGTCCAAGGCTATACGGCTGTAAATAACAGAGCAATAAAGAAAGAGGGACAGGGGCAATGTGCCGTTTATCTAGTTTTACAATTGATCATGGGGTGGGAATAAGGTTCAAGATATATCTGACATATATAAAACTGTAACTTTTTCAATTTTGCTGTTTCTCTGACCGTAACAATGAACACTTTCTTTTAAGGATAACAAATATTCTGATAAAAAAAAATATTCAATGGACTCACCCACTCAAACGAGTCCAGTCACGTTTTTTAATACCTCAGATAGAATTCATGGAACATACATTCATTAACAGCTTTGAATTTGTGAAGTATAAGGTCATTACATTCGCAAAATAATGAAACTGCTTGAACCATACAGAAACACATTGACTTTCCTAAATGCATTACGGCCTCCAATATATATATATATATATATATATATATATATATATATATATATATATATATATATATATATATATATATATATTAGAGAATTCACAATTATTTCAGCGTTTTCCGATCCTGTGCGTCAAGTGGAAATGTGAAGGTTTATGTGTCCCATCTTACACACATATGTGTATGTGTGTTTGTGTGTGTATGTGTGTGTGTATTGTGGATGTGAAATGATCCGACGGAATGTAGATGAAAATGACAAATGGAAAGTGAACAAAAAAACTCAAGAGATGTATAACACAAGGTAGAACCAAAAACATCAATTATCAATTTTCGTATTCTAGTCAGAATTTAATACAATAAGAGAATCTTTTTTTCTACCAAGTGACTTTTCACAACTCAGCTTAACATACCATTTTCGCTTTGGCAATAATCAGAAGTTGTGTTATATACATTAATGATGATTTCTTGTTCACTTGTTCAGGCTTTTATAAAGAACTGTGCGTTCAGCTTCGCTTATCATGATCTATTCAAGCTTTATTAATAGAATTTGCATTTCAGTTCGCTTATTATGATTAATTCAGGCTTCAGTAATGAAATTTGCCTTTTGGTTTGCTTATCATGATCAATTTAGGCTTTAATAATGAGATTAGCGTTTTGGTTCAATCGTGATGATCAGTTGAGGTTAGATCCAATATCTATTGAGTGTTTGATGATTCGGTGATTGATTTTTCCTGTTTAGAAAAACAACGTGAACAGAATGTAGAGTAGAAAAAAGTAAATCGACTTCCTTATTGACTAAATCCTCAGAATTCAAAGTAATTACCATTTCAAACTAATTTTGGAATAAGATATTTGGAAGTACAAGACGGGTTTCACCGACATTCACACTGATACCCAGTAGATATGGCCTGCTAGACTCCCATGCTAATCATCATAAATTATAATTATAAGGCATCAGCCTTCTAAAACGAGAGGGTTTCGTGTTTTTGAAAAATCAGCATTTGAAATCCTGACCGATGTCCATTCATGGCTGTACTTTTTGGGAATACTCAACTACCTCTGCCACTTAGTAGACTGGTATTTGAACTTTTTTTAGATAGTCTCAATGGCTAATGATGTTCACAGCAGTTTGAAAAGTGCAAAACGAAAAGAAAAGTAAAGCAAAGAAAGCATCTTTTGATCAATGGATTCAACAAACGACTCTAGATCTGCAGAATTATCGATCATTAGATCATTTAAACAAATGATCAGATTTTGAATATAAGTTGATGGGTGCTTTGATTTGAAGTGAGGTTTTGTAAGATAGCCCAACAGACAATTACTACTGCAGTGAGTTCAAACCACACTGGAGACTACACTTTTGATCTTGTGCTAGATTGAGCTAAGCTTGGAAAAACTTGAGGCCATGACCTATTAAGTAAATATTATTCAGATTGTCTGTTCGTAGATTATTGCTTAGCATGGTTAGTCTCGTATACAATTACTACTCTAGTGATTTCTATTATTGTAGAGACGTCTGCTTGTGGCCTTGTGCTTCACGAAGATTAGTAAATATGAATATAACCCGATTCAATCTCCTTGCAGTTGAAGTTCTGAGGATCAAATATTTCCCTTCTTATTTATTAGTAACTGCATCCATGAAAGTTCCCTGATTTCAATTGCATATAAATTAAATTCATAGAAGCTATTATATAAGTGAGAATAAAATTCCATCCTTTTGCTGCCCTGGTATTTATATTCAATTCCACACCATTTCTTCTAACTGTTCTATGAATGCCAAAAGGTTTTTCATTTAGTCCAAAATTGAATCGGTTAATAACGTTCATATTAAAGGAAAGATAAAGACATTGGATGAAGAAAGAGGAATATTTTTACGACTCGGTACGTCATATATTTTTTTTTTAAATTAATTTTCGAAATTAATAAAAAGACTAATGTATACATTCATCCATATATATGTTCATAACTTTTCCATTTTCTAATTAATCATGTTGCAGTTCGGACGACAATTTTTCGACATTTATTTTCGATGCAGTGGTTATTCATTTTTTGTTTCGGACGTTTTAACGGGTACTGACTTAAAAATCAATGAGAAACAAATAGTTTTATCACAGAAACAAATTTTGACAAATGTTTTTTAATGCTAGTTCTTTTTTCCGATTTTTTTCAAGAGGAATGAATGTCTATGCCCAATAACAAACGCTAAAAAGCTGCTGCGTTGCTGTTGCTGCTGCTGCTGCTGCTGCTGCTGCTGCCGCTGATGGTGGTGATGAAAAAGGTGGCTGGAGAATTTTGAATGATTACTGCAAGTGACAGAACTTTTAAAACCAGGCCTTTAGATTACCGGAAACGAGTAAGGTTAGATTCGATTCTACTAAAAACTTCAAATAAGATGATATAAATTTGATATGAGATAGAATAAATAGAGACCAGGATGGGGGAAACGATACAATTTCATATGCAATAACATAATAGATTCTTGGAGTAGAATCTTTACTCAATGAAAAATTAGTGACAATTCATCATATAGAATCACAGACCTACCTTTTATGTGTTTGGTTTTATTTGCAGTCGACTTACAAATAAGCAGAATTTTCTTAGATAATGAATAGTGAGATTTCTTGGTTCACTGGTCGAAACAATGGAGTGTTCCACTCAGGATTAAAGGTTTGATAAAAAAAAACCCTTACCAACTATTCGAAACTATGAACACTTCAACTGAAACAAATTCATTATTTTTCATGTATGAAACAAGTTCCATAGAATTTTTTTTTTAATCTGTGAATGTTGTCACGGGTATTATCTGGTTATAATATAATTCTTCAGCCACATCTTTTGACATCGAAAATGAAAAACAATGGCATAAGAGATAATAAAGACCTAGTTGCGAGACTAGAATGGTGTTTCCATTGAAAAAATAGCTTATAAGAATAAAATTTATGTACTGTGTTAATCAGACACCTTACTTAGAGGTCTCCTAAAGGTGGGTGCAAGGTCTCATGAAAGTTAAACTTAACTCGATATGTCCATTAAAATCGTTTATTGGTGAACAAATATAAGTATAAGTAAGTTTATAACAGACAAAAACAGGATGGCTAACAGACAAGGGTGTTTGTGTAATATATGTGTGTGTATGTGTGTGTAAGAAGAACAGCTTTGCACTGCCTTGTAAAATTCCTCCCGGGGAGGGAGGGTACTTGCATGAATAAATTTTGGTTATACTGACAGCAAGGCAAAATTGGAAAATTAATTTGGCTAAAAATTAATTTTTTTCAAGCAATTTGATTCTTTTTTCTTCTGATCTAAAAGAATGAAGTATCTAAATCTTCTCTTAGGCCAAAGCCAAAGTTTATGTAATTATTTCTCCGTTGTAACACGCACGCGTTGGAGACCCCTTGGAAGGTCCTGGGTGCAGATCTAGTAACTGATAAAAAAACAACATTTTTTAACGCAAATGCGTCATGTTTTTTTTTAATTCACTAATCCATAATTACATTCCTAATTCACGGTTTCCTCCTTCATATAATTCCATTTCCACATTGTGTGAAAAGATGTCATACTGTTTTCATTCGTGTTTCTTCTGGGCTTCAATTCCAACAAAATCATACTGGTTCGACGTGAAACTTTCTGGATTTGTTTTATTGAATATTCTAATATTATTACTAGAAAAATGAATTTTGTAAAAATCATCACCAACCAGTTCACTAGAACAATAAATGAAAACCAACCACGGGAACAGGCTGGATTTTGAAGAAGCTACTCAACCATGGACCATCTCAATTCAATAAACCAGCTGAAGGAGGAAGCAGCAAAATACAAAATGCCACTTGCTGTAGCATTTATAGACTTCAAGAAGGCATTCGACTCTAGAAATCTGTAGAAACTCTCATGGTCATGAAGGCTATCACTCTACAAGTTTTGCAGAGAACCTATACGACCTTCAACTAATGCTAGATGAACTAAAAGGAAAAAGCAAAAGAGTTGGCGGAACTGGCAAAAGTAGACCACCACATCTACTTAGGACAGCAAATCTCTATGAAATCAACAAAAGAAGGAAAAATCAAACGGAGAATCACCCTAGGATGACAAGATTTTGACGGAGCAAGCACAACCTTCAAAAGCTAGACAATCCCAAAATCCTAAAAAAAAAGGGTATGCAACCAATGCATCCTCCTGATAGTCACTTATGGAGCTGAAACATGGAACCTAACCAAGAGAAAAACCTGCAAACTGAGAAGCATGCAGCGTGTGCAAGAGAGAATCATGCTGAACCTCACATGGAGAGATCACAAGACAGTACAATATATCAGGAAGAAAACGAGGGTCAGAGACATCATAGAATCCATGGGCTGGTCATGTTGCGAGAATGGAAGACAACCGATGGACATCTCGACTCACGACATGGATCCCCAGAGATCACATGCGAAACTGAGGCAGACAAAAACAAGATGGAGAGATGAACTGAATAAATTTTGAAAATAATGGCTCTGCAACACCCATGATAGAGAAATGTGGCGGATCCTGGGGAAGGTATATGTCTAACGACAGACATTAAAAGACTGCTGATGATAAGAGAAAACTATTATCATTCCCTTTGACTTGGGCAGTACTTGGCAGAGGTACATGTATAATTCATGACTCTTTATACCCAACGATTTTTCATTTTAACTATCTTTCCTTGTTGTTGTTGTAATACAGCATTTCGACCGATGCATTCTCCGATGTTCTTCAGATGAATCCTTCATCCAGTTCATCGTGACATTTGTCAGTTCCTGAAATAATAAGGCAACATTCCAATTGCCCTGTTTCTTTTTCTTCTCGATTAAATCAGAATATTTTTGACAATTTATTTTGTGGCATCATGTTCTTGGCTCTAGGAACATTCCAGAGGGAAAGAAAAGAATTTTTTCATTTTTTTCTGTCTGAGTTTTGTTCATTCTTTTTCTGTTGGTGACTTTGCGTTTGGAAAAATTGCAGACGAGTTTGAAATATTCAAAATATCCTAATAATTGGCTTTTTTTTTTTTTTTTTTTTACATAAAATTCCGATTATGGATTCAAAGAAAACAAATAATTCTCCACATAAATTTAATCCAGAATGATTTTGATTATTTGATGTTTCTTGTTGGTTGCTGTTGTTGTTTTCGTTCTGTGTGTGTGTGCATGTGTGTGTGTGTGTGTGTGTGTGTGTGTGTGTGTCAGTAGATGTGTGAAAAAAAGGACCATTTTACAATCGTATTCTAAGATCAAACTGCATTTAACTTCATAAAAATAACATTTGATTTCTTTTTATTTTCTTTTGTATCCCTGTTGATTAAATAAATTGTGTGGAAAGCCAAAAGGTTGATTGATGAACAGGACACGAGGAAGACGCAAACCCAAGATCTTTCTTTGCAATAGAATTCCTTCATGTATTTATAAAAATATCCCAAATCCCCCAAAAAGATTTATGATCACAAAGGCACCCTAGGCTACTATTCTGAAAGAGTTTAGAGATTTCTTCTCACGAATCGACGTTCTTAACTAGACATACTTATTTCATGCGAATACGATGTCCTTTTTTTTTCGGGGTAAAATATACTAAAAAATATCTAAGGTAAAAACTATCTTATGACCCGTGGGAACACTTAGAGGAAATAACTGGATCTATTTTTCTATCCGATAATAAGACACGAAATTTCAGATCAAAATTTAGATCATTTTGCCCCGTGTTCAAGCAAGACGCGGTATAAACTGAGTGTGTCTAATTCATGTACATATATACATTAACAGGTTATTTAGAATATATATATACATACATACATATATACATATATATATATATATATATATATATTTATATTTTGAGAGAGAGAGAGAGAGAGAGATTAAGAGAAAGTCTCCTTCTCTTCTGATCCCTCAAAGGGGGTCCCCCCACTTTATACCCAGTGAAGAATTATTTATAAACAAATAACATGAGAAGATATTTATACGATGTCAAAGTAGCTTCCATTTTGCATATAGTTAAACTGTTGATAGAACCCACTGTAAAATCCTTTAAAAGAATTTTTCTCAATACTGTTTATGTAGACTGAGTAGGCATACCAAATTTGGTTCGGCTGCACCCGTGTTCAGGTACTTGATTTTTGATCCAATGTGACTAACACACGGACACGCAAGTAACAATCAATCTGATAAACATTATTCCAACATTTGGTCTATAACTGTTCATCAATTGATATTAGGTTCTTGTTGCATGTAATTTGGTTTTATTTGTTTTTGTATTTGTGTCCTTTATTTTGGAGTTCGCTATTTCACCATAGCCCTGTTTCGGGAGTAATAAAAACAGAACAGGCTTCTTGCTATGACTCTTACCCTTATGTATTTATTGTGCATGTGTTACAGATAAACTATGGCTAAATTTGCAGTAAAATTCTCATTTATTTCTATACTTTTGCTATGAAATTTTAATTTCATTGAATTCTCTAAATATACTTTTGATATCTTCTCTCTCTCTCTCTCCCTCTCTCTCTCTTTATACATATATATATATATATATGTGTGTGTGTGTGTGTGTGTGTGTGTGTGTGTGTGTGTGTGTGTGTATAAATAAGCATGCGCATTTCATCAAATATGTGCACATTTTAAACAAACATTAGCATGGTAAATGATCAATGATCCTTTTTATAAATCTGTTATGGTTTAGACAAACATATATTAATTAATCAGCTTAAAGCAGACATTTTGTGTCTTTTTACAAATTTCATTAGTTTATTTACCTTTCTTGGCAGAGGTAAATCAACTGACTTTAGTAGAACGGGAGACCTTTTTCAAAGTACAGGTTCAGCTGAAATTCATGCGAGCATGTACACAGATTACGAGCCATGGTTTCGTGATTTATTCCCACTACTGTCACTGATTGATAAGGAATTTTCGGTGCATATAAATTCTACGATACTTGAGTATAAATTTATCATTCATTCTTGGAGAGTTGCTGCTGCACATTCTAAAAGATATCTTCCGATGATTTTATCTGCTCCTAGTTCTTTCTTTTTTGTCTTCCTACAAACTAGTTTTTTTTTGGTTGTTTACGGAAGTCAACAGATGAAACTTGTTCAAATCAGTCAGTGGCTATTTTCTAATCAAACCAAAGAAATGAATACGACCAGTTTCATCTTATCTTTATTTAATATAAACTTGACAAGAATATGGAAGATAAAAATGTCCATAAAAAAATACGAAGATAAGTTAGACTTTTTATTCAAACAAATGAAATTGATGCAGAAAAACTTTTTCTCAGACCAGCCATTCTCAATTTTTTGTTTGGTCACGACCCCCTTAGGAAATTTTCCAAGATTCCAGTATCCAGTGTAATACAAGGATACAACTCAGACAGGTGGACAGGAATTCATTAATTAATATTCCGATCCTAGTTCGAGTTCAAGTGTGCTGGGGACCCCTGAGGAGGGTATAGAGCAAATGGCTGTCCCAGGCAATTACATCTGACAGAGGGACTCTTGTCAATTTTCTTCCAGAAAATCTGATTTCCTATATCTACATTTCCTCAGCTATGGCACGTGGGTTATTATTTCATACTGATTCCTTTTCTTTCTGATGAAAAAAGTTTGGACCGTTCATAAAATATGACTAGAAATAAAATATTGGATTGAATGTCTCATTTTGCACCTGGAACTGTTTCATGGAGCCGCCAAGCAGAACTACAAAGAATTTTTTAAAAACAAAAAGGAAATCGCTTTACTGGTGTATGCATTACGTTTCGTACAAAAGTTGCAGTCAACACCTTCAGCGCCAATAGGCGTCCATTTGACGAGAATAGAACATTCGTTTGATTCATTTCTAGGTATAAAGTGGAATTGACACAACGGCAGCAGAAAGTTGTAGTTATATAATCAACAGCCACCGACTCTTTGTAACGTATATTGAAGAAAATATTATCAAAATTTTACCAAAATCTGCAATCCTTACAAGTCTTATTTCCTGCGAACCAACGTACGTGCGCATATTACATCTGGTCCTTTTCTATAACTGTCACTTTCTATAAAACAAGACTTCAGTTGATGACTTCCTATTATTTTCGGTTTCCTCTGAATGAATATACGATTTTCTTCAGAGAAAATTACCTGAAGGTTTTATAAACTATTTCTTTACTGATTGTTATGTACATTATTTTAACATTGTATTTTTGGGAGCATCAGTTTTCTACATTTTTCTCCAAGGATTTTATTTGCTATTTTCAGAATATGCCATCAGAAAATCTATTATTAGTCCAAATAAATGATTTGCATGATGTAATATCATAAATTTTGAACGGATATTTTTGCCACTTGAAATTCCTCTCTTTGAGTTTCTCCATTTTTATTTCCAATTACTTTCATTTCTACAGCACCAATATGTTTGCATATTTTTGTATAAAAATGATGCAACACATCTTTTTGCTTTCCATGCTCAACTCCTGCAGCCGCCTATTTTCTTCATTTTTGTTTCCAATTCCTTTCATTCCTACAACACAAATATGTTTGGCAATTGTTGTGTGATGTGATGCAACGTATTTTTGTGTTTTTATCTTTCTGTTTAATATTAAGAGGTTTGTCCTGGGGTTTTGAGGTTCCATTCCTGCAGCAACAGATTTTCTTCAATTGTTTACTTTATTTATGCCATGTAGGCTAAATGATACATTCACCATAATATAATGCATGCAAAATAATATAACGTTATTATAATTATGACATAACCATTCCATAACAATTGAAATCGTGTGCTTTTATAAAGACATAGATCAGACTTTGGCATTGAATAAATATTATAATAATTTGGACTGTGCTCATAGGCCTGGGTTAGCAACCAGTCTAGGGAACAAAGAAACTCTCTTCCGGCTTCGTGAGAGGCAAGCAACGCGCAAACTCGGAAACGTGTTCCTAAATTTACGGTTGACAAGGCTGTGGTATTTTAGGTTTGGTCGTCAGATTTTGGTGAGTTTGGGGTTTCAGGCGGCTAGGATACAGGGCACAGAGGAAGACAGTTAAGACTGTCTCTGAAACGGCTTGCTGTAGCACAAGCACTGAACCCTATTTTCGTGATTTGCCTTCTTTGTAGGAGCAAAACAGTTGTGCAAAGCAAACTTTAAAAAAAGGGTATACCTTTAATACATTATAGTAGGATAACTTTTTTTTGGTAAAATAGACCCAAAATGGATAAAAATTGAAGCAAGATTTTCAAGAAATCTTACTCTTTTCAAAGGGATGATGCAAATTGTAGTTTAATCAATATTGATTTAATGAAGTACTTCCTGAATAATGATAATATGCTTTAAATTTTTTCAAGAGTTCACTTTCAAAAGTGAAAACACTTTGATTTTTTTTCTATTTTCAATAGATATAATATTAAAGCTAACTTTAAAAGACTTTCCAAATTTCTATCGTATTTTGTTCACATTCTCTTCGATTCGAGAAGAAAGATTCAAGATTATTTCATACAGAATGTAAGAGCGATTTCTGAAACCTTTGACTTGAGGTATTTTTTTTTTCTAAATTAGGCAATTTAATTATAAGAATTTGTTTCGCTGAATCTGGTTAGCAAGCAATATATGTATTCTCGCTGAAAGAAAAATCGCTCAGGAAAACGATATTGAATTAAAGAAAAAATTTCTCGCTTTTTCGAGAACAGTTGTCTTGTGATAAAACTTGTTTATAAACCATTTATGTGGTTTCTTTGAATTATTCATGGATTTTCTCCTTTTATGATGATATTCTTCTTATTTCGCTTAAAATTGGTGGATCTAAAGTTTCAACCCTAAAGATAATATCTGGATGGCAACTAGGGAACCTGACCCAATGATTGACATTGGATAGGTAGAAGTTGATCCTTAAGCTCCTTAGATGTCAATTTAATGTCAAATCTACTTTATTCTCCCTCATTTGTCAGCTTTTATTCAAAAATTGATTTATATCTACATAATCAGAGGAAGTAAAATCGTCAAGTGGTTGAAAGCATCGAAAATAGAGTCAGTGGACAGAGTTCAAACTCCAACGGAGAAAATCTTTTTAGCTTCATTTTAAGTCCTTTGAATCTATTAGGCTTTCCGGAAATTCATCAGTTATAAGAAGTTTTAAGGCTTTAGAGGGAGTCAATTTATAATTTAACTATAATGCTTGACTGGACCCTCACTTTCTGTTCGTCATAGGGATATGGATTTCTTTTTCTGTCAGTGATTATGCCATTTTAAGTACCTTGAGCTATCTGACCCAAACCATAAATAATACATGTTTTTCTTTGAGCAAAAATCTAAACTTTATCTCTTGCCCGAATCGGAACACGGCAATAAAACATGGTCACTACTTGAATACAATGGTTCACTTTGATGTGAAAACTACCAACGCCAAGAATGAGCACGTGAATTCTCAGTTTTGAGAAAAGTGGGCCTGCAGGCCTGACCATGGGGGCATGGCCCGAACCCTCTTATTTAATTCTAAGACATTCCTATGAAATATCATTTACTTTCCAATATTGTTATATTTGAAGATTTTTTTTACAGCGAGTGATTCTAAGTACATCAGCTGATGTTGAATATTTCCCGATAAATGTTATCAAATAACTTCGATTTTATTGATTTACTTTATTCAATTTCCATTTCATGCTTCAATATTTGGTGAAGGTATTACACTTCTACTCATGCATTTACTCACATGTATCCACACACGCACACACACATATGTGCAAGCATGAACACACATACACATACACCCACAAACGCACAACCGTAAATATAAATACACACGCACACTCAAGTATTCGATCTGGAAATCCATGAGATGGAATGCATCCCCGCCCCCAATCTCCATGTCGGTTGTCAGAAAAGGCAGAACTTCTAACCACCCCAAAATCAATTAGATCCTCACAGAATCATTAAAAGCTATCTGCAAACATTTATATTGCTAAGACAGATTATTCATAGAATTTTGGAGAGGAATTCTGAAATATTTCAATGAACTCACTGTTGAAAGTTGTTGCAAAATTTGCACCTCTTTTGTTTCGTAAGAGGACAGAAAGTAGGGATGGGTTTAGGCTCATCAGAAGTAATGAGAAAAAGTAGTGGGGAAAATGATATACAGTTAACGCTAAAAGTATCTGATACCTTTCAAAAGGTTGATTTTAAAAGTTTCATTTTTTATCCTCTATTTTCAAAATTAGCAGAATTTGGACAGGAGACAGGACAACAGTATCTGCTACAGGGTCAAACTCCATCTTCTATTTCGACTGAAAATGATTACTGTATCTTTTGTATGGTTTGTATAAAGAATAAATCTTTAAAATAAATATGTTTTTGTATAAAGGCAGTTATTCATTTGTTTATAAGAATTAAATAAGCCCATGCTGTTCAGTGCGATTAATGTTTATTTGAATCCCACGCAGATGTCAATGTCGTTTAGTCAGAAAGGGAACAGGTTAGAAATAAGCAGGTGGTGGGTTCAAATCAGAGTTTGGAAAGTGAAATTTTTATATCGGTTTTACATCCCTAATCCAGGTGAGGATTTTTCTTGTTATGGTTCAAAATTTAAGTCAACTCCAGTTTTGGAGTTCGACAAAAAATCAAAATGTATTGACAACAAAATTGAATATAGGAAGATTATGTAAAAAGATCAGAAATCTTTGGTCCGAATTCTGTCAATTTAGAAAGTGTATGGATATGTCCGATGAAACTTCTAGAAATGCATTGGACACTTTTTGCACAAACTGTATGTACGCAACTTGAAGTATCTGTCATTGTTTCAATTTCATTCATTGCAGTTCGAATTTAGTTTCGGTTGACAGTTATGAAATTGAGATTGAAAGAATGAAGTTTTATAGTGTAACACCGGCAGAAGATTTATTGCGCTTGGTGTTCATGGATTGGTTGAATATATTTAGTAATCATCAACATAAGTGTATGGGAACACTTTCAGTAAGGGAACTGCACTGGTCATATTCGTTCGAAATTCAACTTGTTTTTTCCCTGAATTTTGCTTGGTTTGTAAACCTATGTTCTGAGAAGTCAAGATATTTGAAGTTCCAAACTTTGGTATAAAGTTCGATCGTTGATTGATCATATTTATCGAATTGTTCAATGCAGTTTTTGTTTGATATGTGAATGTTCAATGAAATCTAAGTTTTATTATAAACACAATCCCCTGTCGTCTAATGATGTAGCTTTAATTAGTTTGAAATACCCGTGTTGTAAGATTTTGTGAATTGTAAACTAGGAGAATATTATTGTGGGTGGCAAAGCATGCCATCAATCCAGAGGAAAGTTTAGTTGACTACCAGATTCGATTGGATTGTCATTTTTTCACCTTTGACCACCCTATGCAAAGCTTTCCAGTCACTAAAAGGGTTAGTAGAAAGAGATTTATGTTTGCCAGAGAATTAAGGATAGTAAATACATGTTAATCTGTTGATGTTAAAAGAGTAAGAGTTAGAACGACTAACAAATTACATGTTTAAAATGAAGACTAGAAGACTAAATAGCAGTAAGCAGTTTTGACTAATGAATGTTAGAAACACTGACATGAACAGCACTGAGAGACTTTAAAAAGACCAACATTGTTTAAGACACTTGTTCATCGTAGATTTAAAACGATCAAGATTGTACTCGTTGGAAAATTCTCACGAAAGAGTTTATTTCATATATCTATGTTGGCATCGGCTCTCAATAGGTTTTTGAGATGAAAATCTCAGCAATCTCGAAGATTCGTCCAAAAATACATAATTGTATTTTGGTATTGATTTTAGGGTACTCTCCAAAGACGCCATTTTGATTTCCTTCAGTTAAGAGAACTAATTTTGTCATTTGACTCCGAATCATCGTGGTGTAAATATAGGCGCTATGAATATCTTACAGTTTATGTATTCAGTAATATCACAAGTAAGATGTTTCCTCTGTCGATCACCATATGACTCAATATCAATTTGAATCCATATAAGTTCAGTGAATAGGATAGAAAGTTAATTCAAATATAAATTAGAATCTTTTTTAACGGCAGACAGATATGATTTTATCTACTAGTGGTTTATTTTACCCGTGGTATGTTGAACGAATACAATAAAACTTTCATTTGCTTTAATGATTACATATATAATGACGTAAAAATACTAATGGCTAGGAAAAATGAAACTCCAAACATCTAACGAAACTCAAATGACTATCAAGTAAATGTTCATTTTTATGGGAATTATCCCTCACCCCTAATCACTTCTGTTGATCAAGATCGCTAGATGGAAGCCAACTGTGGGAACAAGTTGGCTTAGGAAGGCACTACTCCTCAACTGACCATCACGAAATCAACTATAAGAGAAAGATGTCAAATATGAAATACCACTGTCGCAATTGCTGACTTCAAGAAAGACTTCAGCTATAATTTTTAATTTGAATTTACTACTACTGATTTCACCATAGAAATGCATTGAGCATTAGAAAAAAAATATTTGTCAGTAGACAGGGATTAAGACAAACTTTGATGTTAAAATCAGTTTCATGTGTATATTTTTATCATATTGCTATCGATTCCATTATAGGAAAAACTTCTGAATCCCGGAAGGAAGGGATTGTCAGTTGTTGGAAGGATAGCCTTTTGTGAGGATTATATGTATTTTATTTTTATTGAGCACATTTACACCTTTATTGGATGCATTGTATTTTTCTCTGTCAGATGAATTATCTGATGGCAAATTCATTCCTTTTTGGTTTAAACGGAGAAAAAAGCGCTTGCGTGTTGCCAAGAGACAGAATTTCTCCTTTCAACGATGCTGTTTTACATAATGGATGAAAAATTGACTTTGAACTATATCAGTATTGAGAATACATGGGGAGTGCATGGCACAACATTTGAATGAACGATGTTTCATCGAAGATGCAGAATACACTGACATATACTTGTATATGCACACTAGTATATAAGGAATATGATACACACGTGCATATATGGCTTGTGTGTGTATTTATGTATGTGACATGTGTGTGGGTTTGTGACAAGTATGTGTGTGTGTGTATTTGGCACTTTCGATATCTTTCCATAAGAAGTTCTGATACTGAAAGGCAAATCTAACGAAAGGGGCTGCGTAGAATAACCTGACAAAAAGGTTATATAATTTCCTATATAAAATTCAATACTATGTGATATAATGGATGGGGAAGCAAAATGGATTGGCCAGTTGATTCTATGGGTATGCGCTTGATAAAAGGCTGTATAAGCATACCTGGTATAGAATTCATTACTATGTGATATAATGGATGGGGAAGTAAAGTTGACGGGCTAGTTGATGCTGGGGGTATGCGTATGACAAAATGCTATATAATCATACCAAGTGTATAATTCGAAGCCATCAGTTGATAAATAGGGTAAGAAGCATGTGTCGAATGTTGGAGGCTACGTGCATATGCCTCTTAAAAGGTTTTCATTAGTGAAGTCAGGGTAGAATTCAGTCCAATGTAAGTACCTAAACTTAGACGTACGGTAAACAAATTCCATAAATAAGACAAATCATAGAAAATGTGTTGAAAACAACAGCTAAAATATCTATACTAAACTCTGATTGGTCGATATGTCAAAACACTGATAAATAACACAAGGGAATTTTTGAACGTGAAAAGTTGGGAAAGGTGAGACGAATGAACTTGACCTCAGCAAAATCACCATCACAAATCTCTTCTGAATAAGAACAAAAACGAAGAAAGTCTAACACAGTTTTCCTGTTTTAGTGGTTAAATGAATGTTAACCTTTTTTTAATCTCAACCTGACTTTGGCTTCAATTCCACAGCATTCTGTAAACTGCTCGAATCGTAATCAATGAATAAGCTCTCGTTGTAAATGATCTTTATTTTGGCAATCTTTTGTGTTGTGTACGAAAACATACTTTTTACTGTGTTGGCACATTTGAAGATATTTTTCTCCGGGTAAGGCCAGGTATCCCTGCTAGTGCATTATATAAACAATTATATAACTTATCAGCCTAGTAAGTACCTACACTAATCAACTCGGCTCTGAAAGAACAACTCCAGATTCCTCAATCTTTAGCCTACTAGAAATATTTACTAAGCAGAGGCTAGTCTTGTATAAGGCTTTACCAATAAGGTGCATAAGGAGAATCAAATTCAGTGGTGCAGATATGGTGAAAGAGAAACCCCAGTTTCTGCATTCTACGTATGTCTCTTGTGTTGAATAGTGTCTGTTCAAGTTCTTTATGCAGTAACAGATTTTCTTGGTAATGTTCTTCTCTCTTCTTGTGTCACTTGAAGCCTTACACATTGATAGGAAAAGACATCTCTAATGGAATTTGCATAAGCAAAATAGAAGGAAAAAGAAAGAACAAAATCATTTTCTCCTTTTCCCAAAGAAATCTGTAAGAATAAATACAATGAATCCATGCGCATATATTGATGGGCTGTAATTTCTAGCTCTTTAGGTAGACGGAAAAAGATATCTGTATATATGATTATATCAGAGGTAGGACAATTCTTCGGCTTTTTGGATAAAAGATACAGTGATCAAGTCATTTGGGTGACGTTATCTTAGATAAATATGAAAAACTACATAACAACTGTTTCTCAAATATGTTTTTAATGGATAATTATCACAAACTTTTATCATCGTATAATTTGAGATGTATATCCTGATTGTTCAGATTTTAATTACAATGGTGTTGGTGGAGGTATGCGCTCTGTGGGTGCTTTCTTATTCTGCAATATGATAGTATAAATGAAAAAAAGGATTGAATCAATAGTTTTGTAAATTCTATTAGAGATGTTTTTTTTTCAAAATAGTAGGAAAAAAAAGAACAAAATGATATTCTTTTCTTCCCCTAGAAATAATCTGCAAGAATAAATATCATGAATCCATACGTTCTTATCAATTTCTAGCTCCGTAGGTAGACAGAAAAAGATATTTATGGACAAATATGTCAGCGGTAGGACAATATTCTAGCTTTTCAGTGTGGAAAATGCAATAATCAAGTCACTAGTGTGACATCATCGTAGATGAATATAAAAAACTACATTTCTGTTGTTTTTAAACTACTCATGAAATGTCTCTGGTGAATGATTATCACAAACTTTAGTTTGAGATATATATACCCTGATTATTAAAATTTTAGTGACAATGGTCTTGGCAGGATTTATGGGTTCGCTGGATGCTTCCTAATCCTACAATATGAGAGCATAATTTTAAAAAAAATTTGAGTCTATAGTTTTGTAGATTTTTTGCGTAAATGAATGAACACACCTTTAAGTGTCTGTTCAACAAAACAGAAATTTTTAAGAATTCTATCCTTATACAGCCTTATAATATATGACGTCATTTTATTAGTAATATCAGAATACAGGGTCTGAAAAATGCAGAAATCCATTTTAAATTAAAAATAATTCATCATGACAAATTCAATCAATCTCCATAAACTCCTTTGAACAATTAACAACTTTCATAAAAGTACTTGCTGATCATTCAAATGTTAGAAGATCGCGGTCAGAGGGAACAGAGTTTACCTCGTGAACAAGGCAAATCCCTTCGACAATAGTATTTTATATTTTATGGATAAGTATCGGGTGCATCATGTTATTTGTAGCGTCTCATCAGCCGGGATATCCGGTTATCTTTTTCCAGATTGGTTCTTTTCAGAGCGAACAAAGCCATTGCTTCAAATGGACACAACTGACTTAGACAGAACAACAAGATAAACATTTCAGTTCTTGCCAAGAATTTTAACTGTAGAATTTCAAACGTCCGTTCCGGACGGGCCATTCTACATGGCAATAGATAGATGAGTTGTGCCACGGTAATCTATCAAATCAGTAACCTTTTCACTCTGGCAATAAACTTGAGAAAGCAGAGAATTTGAAACTGGATATTTTCCAGGTGTTGGCATGAATGTGTGTGTGTATTATTTCTATTAAATCAGAATAACGTTCGGTGAAATGAATCATTGCATTTAGCCATTGCTATGAGCTATGTCTGCTTACTGTATTTGGTTCATGATCTTTGAATCTTATTTTGCCGTCGTTGCAAAGGGAATATGTAAAGAACAAAACATTCAGGTTTGGTTTTCCAGAAAGAATGTACATAATATTTATTTGGTTTTACCGAACTATGCCGGATATAAAACACATTTTTATTATCTTTTCTGTTGACTTTTTGGATACTTCGTTCCTCATCAAATCTGAAGATCTTAATGTAATGTTTGTCGTTATTCCATAAGTTATTTGAAGTAGTATCTTCATCTTTGTTGTTTTGATCACACCGTTTCAGTCCATGCGTTCTCTGGCATTCTTAGTTCTGATTGAAGTATTACGTTCATCTTTGCTGTTTAATTGATGCTCCCCTGGACACTCTAGTGTTGTCTGAAGTTCTGAGATGAAGTAATTTCTATTATTCTATGAATCAGACGGGTGAATAAATCATTTTTTCGGTTACTAATTGCAAGCCTATTCGTTTTTCGGACTTCTAGGTATTGTCTGAAGTTCTGATATGGAGTATTTCCATTTTCCTATAAATTATTTAGACTAATGTCCCTGGTGGAAATATTGGTCTGAAGAATTCATGGTAAAAGACAGAAGACTCAATCCCAAACTGTATAAATAGTAAAACATTGAGGGAGAATATTATTTCTCTCGGTAGAAAAGTGATAGAAAGAGTGTAGTCATTAATACACCAACCCGCTGAATCCATTTCAGCAGCGCTCAGTACATAAACGTAACTATATCTCCACCCATGAACCCAGGTGATTTCAAACTTCACACTGGAGAGTCCCCAAAGACCTAAGCTGTTGAAATCGATCGATCCGGTGGGTATCTTAGTTTACAAATTTTTTTTGTTGCAATTTTTTTCTGAGAAAATTTATTTCTTCCATGAATTGTATACTTGACGAAGGCTCGAGACAAAGACTGATGGAAACATCATGTTAACAAATTCAAGTCCACTTTGGAAGAGTTTGATTTTCATAGTAAAAATTGGAAACCCCATTTTGATACAATGCTTTAAGGATTTCTTTCATAAGTCCGCACCATACACAATTACATCGCTTATACCTCAGTGTATATGTGTTTGTTAAGTACATGTAAATTTAAACGATCAGCTGCAGCTGCCCCCCGCACACACATAAACTTATCTTTGCCTTACTGACCGACTAACCCTTACCCCAAACTATTGTTCATTATCTCGATTAGATTAGAAAAGCAAAGCTGCCGAAATGTCCTCAACGCTTATTTCTCTACATTAGTTTTATAAGCAAAAGTACGTTGAACATTTAATGTGGCAGCTAACGAAAAATACTCGAGAAACACATGAATGGAACTTTGCACGACATTTGTTGAGCTTCCATTGGTACCAAGTGTACCCTTGAACTGTGTACCTATGTAGACTGTACGTCTTTATCATCAACTAGATTATCCTTCCCGCGCCAAAATGATGTTGGTATCTAATTCACTTCCCTATTGCTCAACTTGAAAATGTGGCTCTACACTTTCTTGTTCTTTTTATGTTCAACCAGAATGAACGTAGAGTTTCTGAGCATTTGAAAAAAAATCATCATCGTAGTGACTGCTTTGTAATTAGCATTCAACAGTTATCACCCCTGACAATTGTTACAGACAGAAAATTTTGTGAATCACGTAGCATATTACATAAGTAGATATGCAGAGGGGAGTTGAAGAAAATTGTAAGTGCGATGCATATTTCATTCAATATTACCAGAACAGAAGATAATTCAAACATGGCAGGAAATGGGTTTTGTATTCTTAGGTGCCAGACTTCAGAAAATCCAATTTCATTTCCTACTTTTTCTTATACTTCCTGTCATCAAAAAGATATATTTCTCAATATCATAATAATCCTGATATATGAAACACAATTTTATTATCCCTTTTTACCGCCTAACGTTATAACATAGACGAAATGGAGTCTTATAGAAGATATTGTAACCACGATATCAGCCAGTGCAGAACGCTTACTTTATTCAAATTATCCGAAATACTTTCAATATTGAAGAAAGAGCATCAAAAATCTTCTTTTTTAAAAATTTTATTGAAAATTTTTTTTATAGCAAAAAAAATAATAATTTATACTAAAGCTATGCTTTGATCCAAAGTCTTTAATACTAAATTTCAACTCAATCCGTCAATCTAGAAAGCAACATTATTGGAAAATCTGTGAATGGTGCAAACCCCCTTGCCAAATGAATTACATCAGTAGATCTTTGCTTCGCTTCAATCATTAAAAAATATACGGTAATCCATCGTCGGGAATCTTTCCCGTGACAATTTGAAATAAAAGTGTCTGTTTGATCCTCTGTAAAAAGATTGTGCAAAGAAGTTTTCTGTTTTAATGAACGGACAAAAAATATTTTTTGTATTTCCTCCTGTGATGTTTTTATATGTATTCTATCAGAACAAAAAGATATATTCTTATTCTATTCTGTTCATCAAAATTCCTTGGTGAAGTCCCTCTGCCATACCACTGTCCAATTCTTTTTTTAAATTCTTCTGCAAACATATAATTGCAAATGTCTGCCATTGTTGATCTGCACAGACAAAAATATGGGGTGGATGGAATCTTGGTAATAATTCAAAATAAGTACAATACAAACGTCTCTGCTTTCAAACAACAAGGGACAACAAATGTCTATAGCTCGATTATACAATGTATACACTGAGGTAGCTGGGAAAATATACTTTAATTTTCTTGAGACTGAGATTCTACTTTGTTCTTTCTATCTTTCAATACATATCAAATATGAAATTGTTACACACATAGTATAGCAAAATATTTACTAAGTAAATTCCATTTTTATGGAAATAGAGATTGAACTTTCAAAAGCAATGATGTTTACCCAAGTAGTTTGAAATGATTTCAAATTTGGATATAACGCTGCTTATGCTGCTTATAATGTTGACAAAGCAATCGGAGTGAACAATACAACTTAGCTAACTGTCCATCGTTGGTTCAATAGAAACAATACTCTACTGCGGGAGGGGAAAATGATTCCATGCCTTTTCAAAAGTTATCAGAATGAAATAATCGTATTCAGCCAGAAGCGAAGTTCGAACTCTGTGTCGGTGATTGTCATTCCATGGTAGAATAATCTAAGTTTTTTGTGGGGAAACGGTTAATGGAAATTCAATTTTGAAGAGCTTGCATTGGAAATCTATCGCATGTTTATTTTTAAAACATACAGTGAAGGAAGTGCCCTTTTTTAAAAAACAAGGTATACGATAGAACTGTATTTAGGAATACAGAAGTGGCCACCCAAAATGATACAAGTAATCCTTGGGAATTCCGGAACACTCCAAGCCCCCTGCAGGTATTTTGTTTTTCCTGATATGTGAGTCAAAATTATTTTGAACTTGAGTGTGAATGGAAAAATATATTTACAAATGAATACTTGGAAAAGAAAAACAAATCAAAATCGCCAAAAACAAGAAAATATGTGATCTAGCATTTCTTACTTAGAATTGAGATCCCCTAAATCCCTTTGAATTTGCTTTCTGCTCTTGACAGTAAGAAATATTTAAAGGAAGACACAAGTGTTTCTGTGTCAGCCAAAAACTGACGATCATGTATTATTCTTTTGGTTACAAAATGCAATTCCTTCTTTACCGTGAACCGGTATTCAGAATCAATATTTCCGTTCCTGATGCACGAAATACGCCACTTTTCCTCTGACTTAACGATACCGGATATTAACATTCGCTCGAGTGATGCTGGCTTGACTCGTTGGTTGTCTCTTTAAATGTGATTATTGTACAGATCCTAATTTGTCCATCAAATTACAAAGCACATTGGGGATGCATCCAACATTACTTGTTCATAATTTCCAATCATTGGTTGACAATTTGAAAGGATTTCATGGTGACACGTGGAAATCAAAAGTAAAAAAACCCGACTTTACTTAGTTTTATGGATTATCTCCCTATTTCATCATCATCATCGTCATCATAATCAGTTTCTTAACGTCCAATGTTATAAATGGACCTTCCCAAGGTTTTGCCACACTTTTCTATCGTGGGCGTCGTGGAGCCAGTACTTTCTGAGTTTGTCTATATCGTCTCTACATCTAGTACTCTGCTGGCCTCAGTTTCACATGTGATCTCCCGGGATCCAAGTCGTGATTCATGATGTCCATCAGTTGTCTGCCATTCTTACAAAATGGCCAGACCATTGCCATTTGAGTTTTCTAATGAATTCTCTGATGTCTACTGTCTTCACCCGGATGTATTGTGTTGTCTTTTAGTCTCTCCATGTGAGGTTGAGCATAATTCTTTCATACGCACGTTGCATGGTTCTCAATTTGTGAGTCTGTCTCTTGGTTATGTTCCATGTTTCTGCTCCATAAGAGAACATCGAGAGGATGCATTGGTTGTATTGCTGTGGAGTCTGGTTGCATTGCCAAGAACAATAAATGTCAGGTTGTTATCCTCATATTCAAGATAGACTACCTTTAAGGAAACCAACTGGCCTGTTATTTGGCATCAATGCAAATTGAATGCAAACTGTCTCTGTCAGAGTTTGAACTGTTTGCCGATTCGATTTAATGTGCAGTCAACCCATATGCCATACTTACCCTGAGAGTATTTTCCATTATATTTCAATAAATTCTCTAAGACAATAGCACGAGCGGTGCCCCCTAATAACAGCTGCTTTATTCATTAGTAAGGCACCGAATTGTAGCAAACTTGATTGTCCCAAGAGAACGGCCAATGTCCCCGTGGAATCTGGATGTTTTGTCAACAACAATAAATGTCAAAAAATTCAAGACTTTTCTACATAAGAATTTGGTCAGAATGACGCTTTAATTTTTCATGTCATGTTATACGCTTTAACAACTATCCTGTAAAAAGTCTTCCTGATTTATCCAATGCAACTTATTCTAATATAGTTAACCCTCTTTCTTTCTTTAATTCAAATTTCACTACGAATCATCCGGGTCCAATGAATCAACATTTTTGTTTTAATTTTATACCTGTTCACTTTTGAACTCATTAAACTCTTCAGTAACAATTTTTCATTTGTGCCTCAAAATTTTTTTGTCAGGTCTGCATCTGTTTTTGCCATTAACTTCACCTTTCGCCAAATTGAAAGTTATTTGTGCAATTAATAGAGTACTGTAAATGATGAAAAGTGTCTAAAATGCTTTGCAAGATATCATGATGGGAATTTCACACTGCATGATGTTCCATAGTTCAACCATCTCACATTTGCCTGAAAAGTTTAGTCTAATTAAGTTTCGCTGTTAAGATGTGTATTAACTTCTTACAGGGAATATTTAGCAAAAGCATGAAGGGAAAATGAAAATTTGCACAGAATTTGTATCTAGCGTTTTTCAGAGCAATTTTCATGACGATATGAAAGTAAAATTGTTCAGAATAAATCTCTCTACAAGATGGTGTAAAATTAACTTTTGGGTTGACATCTATAACGGGTTGCAAAAGATGAGAGGAAGCTGTCTTTCAATTGCTTTTTTGATAATATATATTTACTACTTCTCTAAGATATGATATAAATATGATTGTTATATAAGACTAAAAATTGAAAATATTTCCTGTCGTCTCTTCCAACGAAAAGTACACTTATAAACTCGAACAGATTTTTAAAAAATAGAAACAGAAAGCATTACAAACGTGTAATGTTTATTCATCTTAATGGAATTGAAAAGAAAACTTACAAAAACGAAGCAAATGATAAAAATTCTAACCGTATGGAAGCCCGAAATACTCGAAATAGTATTCTGTGTCTAACTAGATAATTATATATAATTCATGTGACAAGATTGGAACGATTGCCCCACCAAAAAAATAAATTTTGAAGAAATAGAAAAACACTAAATATCAAGTTTGGTAAATAGATTCCTCGATTCAGTTAACAGAGAAAAACTAAAACGAAGGCGTATCCGTTTTATTCAATATTTATTGACAGTTCATTTGTTTATATGTTCAGATAATGTTGAGATGAGATTTTAGAAGTGCATATGGTAATTTACTTTCATACAAATGTGTGGGTTAATTATATTCTAGATGTTTCTGTAGCTTGTTGAAATATTGCAAATATTACGCTTCAGTTCTCTCTGATCATTACATATATACTGACAAACCAAATTCTAACGTCCATACAAGTGCAAATTAGGCCCTCTGTACACATTACGCATATATATTTATAAATTAATTGCGTGATAGAGTCAGATTTTTGCAATAGTCTGCTCTGTGGAAAAAAAGCTTAAAATATATTAGTCTGGCACAAGGCCATAGTAGGGAAGCTCAATGTTGATAGAAATGATTAAGATAGAGATGGCATGCGAGTTGAGCTTTTTAACTCTGGCTATACATGAGGCTTGATATGTATGTTCAAATATCTACGAAGCTTAGCCTGACACAAAACCACAAAAGTGGAACATTTAAAATCGATTAAAGTTGCTCTCATAGCATTATCCCGCTAGAATTGCTCACGAATCTTCATCCTGTTGTATATCGAATGTATAATACGTATACATATTTGGAATGTTTATGTAAGTGTGTAATAAACATATTATGCGACTGTGTGTGAGTATGTGTGTGTGTGTGTTTTCTGTAATTGTATTAAGAAAAAGTTCGAATTCATTCGTTCTCACATCGTGGGACGCGTGGGACAATGAACCTGTTTCTTGGAACAATCCATAGAGACTCATTTATTGTTTTTCTGGCAATCGTGTTTATTACAGGGCCATAGTGCTAGCCCGACACCTAAGATGGACTGCCATACAGTGTTGAACGGATCAAACTGTCCTGCTATTTACCCCATAGCTGAGGACAGGAGAAGATGGATTTGTGCTTTTGAATAGTGAGCTCAAAGTGCTCCATTCTCCTATTCAATTTGTCATGTCGTTAACGATTAGACCAGTCACAACTCTCAACAAGAGTATGTGTAATATTTATTTGCACGTACATGTGTGTATGCTCAGATATGTTTATGTGTGCACATGTCTATATAAGTGGTTATGGGTACAGTAATGTCAGTCTAAGATATATACAAGATGTTGTTGGCGTTTCAATCTCCTTGTGACCAGGAATTATATTTTATTTGAACACACAGTAGCAACAAAAATATTCAAAAAGTCGTACGTTACATTAAAGTTTAAGACTGCTAAGAGCATTACTGTATGAGTTATTTCCATTCCATCGAGATGGAGACAAGTGACTTAATTTTCTACTCCTTTGAAAAGAATAAAAGTTATTATTTACTTAATAACTGCAATGTGTAGAAAACATTCTGAATAATGGATCACAAAACAGATGTTAATTGCTATTCATTTCTAACGATAAAATTAGAAGGAACGTTAAGCCAAAATAGAGAATACAAAGACATTAATATAAGAAACGTTGAGGGATTGATTTGAACGATTGATAAGTGAAAAGAAAAGAAGAGAAAAGGGTTAGTTTTTAAGCATCACTAGGTGTCTTTTGATCGTAATTGTTTCTTGGCGGGGAAATTATAAGCTTCTTGAAGAAAAAGTCATCCCTTCCTGAGGATCGTGGAAAGAGTTTGATATATACGTCTATATCCAGTGGGAGCTTCCTAAAATTATTTCAGTCTCTCTTTTTTCTACCTGTTGTGAGCAATAAAATCTTCATGCAACCCCGATTGATGAAGCGCTTCTCTTTAACGTCATGTAATTTTGATGGCTATTGTGGAAGAGAAAGTTTGGTTTTCATTTTTTTATTTAAAAAAAAGATTTTTTAGCTGGAATCACTTTTGGGTGCTAAATTTGAATATTATCCTGGCTTTCCTGAGAGTGCCATCCAGTATGAATGTATTTTTAGGAATTTAGAAATTACACTGAGTTAATTTGTATGTGTGAATCCAACAATGTTGATGACGTAAATTTATCACTCATCTTGTGAGAGGATGCACACTCACATATGCATGAAGGGTTAAGTATCGATCTCTCAGAGTGAGAAAAGTAATCTTCCATCTTTAAAAACATCACTCAAAAGATATTTTTTCAGAAATAGATACCATTATCTCATTCAAAGATAACACGATGTTTCCAACCAATTTCAATGGTGGCACGCTTGGAAAGAAAGAAATATAAGGGAAAAACATCCAAACAAGAAAGCAATCTTTACGTCCAGATAAGATATTCTTGTAAACAAATTAATAATTCACCATCGACAAAGAAGGACAAAAAAGCATAACAACATATTAACCAAGGACTGCTTATAGGTATTTTCAGGCAAATAAATCTCGTGCAAATATGGATATGATCCATTATCATCAGACATTTTTTGAGGCATCAACCGCAATGATGTCGACCAAAGAATTCAGACCAAGTTTTGAGTAAGATTTCGAATCAGGACATTATGCTGTTCAAACTGCTGATAACGTAAACAAAACACTACTCTACTGTTTAGCGTCGGCTCATTATTTATGAAGTAATCAATGGTTCAAAAACCGGGGAAAATAATTATGCTCTTTCCGAATGTGTCAACATCATTATCATCATGAGTCTTTTAACGTCCGTCGTTGGACATAGACCTTTCCCATGATCCGCTACATTTCTCTATCATGGGCGTTGCAGAGCCAGTATTTTAAAATTCATTCAGTTCATCTCTCCATCTTGTTTTTTTTTTCGGCTTTGATTTCGCATGCGATTTCTGGTGATCCATGCTGTGAGTTGTGATGTCCACCGATTGTCTTTCATTCTCGCAACATGACCAGCCCATTGCCATTTGAGTTTTTAAAGGATTATATGATGTGTCTGACTCTTGTTTTCTTTCTGATATATTGTGCTGTCTTGTGATATTTCCATATGAGGTTGAGCATGATTCTCTCATGTGCGTGTTGCATGCTTCTCGGTTTGCAGGTTTGTCTCTAGATTAGGTTCCATGCTTCAGCTCCATAAGTGACTGTCGGGAGGATGCATTGGTTGTATACTCTTGTTTTTAGGATCATTGGGATCGTCTTGTTTTTGAAGGTTACCCTTGCTTTTGCCAAAAGCTTGCCTTCTCAAGGTGATTCTCCACTAGATTTCTTCTTCTTTTGTTGATTTCGTAGAGATTCGCAGTTCTTAGTAGATGTAGTGGTCTACTTTCCCCATTTTTGCATCTTTGATTTTGACAGTTATATCTTAATTCTTGATGTGATTGTTGCACATGACTTTTGTTCTACTGAAGTTCATGTACAGGCCAACTCTTTTGCTCTCTTCGTTTAGTTCATCTAGCATTAGTTGAAGGTCATATAGGTTCTCTTCGAAAAGGACGATGTCGTCTGCAAATCTGAGGTTGCTCAGATATTCACCGACTATTTCGATTCCTCTATTCTCCCGGTCCAGGTTAAGGATGATCTCAATGCAGGCTGTAAAGAGTTTTGGTGAGCTGGTATTGCCTTGTTTTACTCCTTCTTGGAGCTGGAAGGGTTCAGAGTCTTTATGTAGCCTGATAAGGGAGCTGCTGTGATTGTATATATGTTGCAGTACTCTGACGTATATGGGGTCTACACCTTGTAGAGTGATAGCCTTCATGACCATTGGAATTTTTCACTGAACCTAAAGAAATTCATAGAGATACCTTATTATCAATAGAGGATTGTTGGGGAAATACTATTGCTCCAAGTCGGTCATTTATCACTTTTGTTGCTTGTATCACATTCATCCTCAGAATCAAAAATAACATTTTCTATTTAATCACCTGAAATGAATTATAGAAAGTTGAATACTAAGATAAATAGACACACTACGAAAGTACTTCAAATACTGTGTATTTTTTGATGAGCAAAAATATTCAAAGTAGAAATAACCGTTTGTTGTACGAGCCTGTCTAAAGCTTAAACGTTTGATAATCTTCAAGTTATTGTTGCAACGGATATTAACGACTTATAATTATGATTATAGAATCGTGCATAACTTGTCGTGTTTCAGATTATCTTTATAGTTGCCGCTTTGGGTGATTTCATTTTAAGCATTTATTACGAAAAAAGTTCCAAGTTGTCTGAATTCCTTAGATGAAGGATTGCTATTATTATTCAATTTGACTTGTTTTCCTTTTTATCCAATTGTGTTGTTTTCTTTTTGGTTGTATCGAAAATATCTGGTGTAAACAAACTATATGGTATTGAGTGAAGCGGATGAGGAAGAATTTAACTGTATGAGTAAATTTGGATGCCGTCTTCCGATTGGCTCTCGTAGCCTTATGGGTAAAGTATTGCGTATTTCACACAGGCATCCAAGGATACGAAATGCGAGTTCGATTCTCGTCGGTAGCTACTTCTTTATTTCTGATTCATGCTGTTTACTTGAAGTGAAAAAAGAGACCTGAACCAAGGGAAGCAAAAAGAAGCTAAAAAAATTTGCCCAAAATAATTTTTCATTCAGTAATCAGAATACCTGATCTTAATTGATTGAATAATTTGCACTTTCCTCTGAAAAGACATACGTGTCTACATGGATTTCCGGAAATGACGACAAAAATTAAGTTTTCTCTTCCTTAATAGACACAAAATGTATCGAATATTTCCATACAGTATAACACGTGTGTGTATAAAGTGTCTAGAGTAAGGATGGGCTTTACAGACATACGAAATATCGAATATCTCTATGCATCATAAGATGCAGCTGTATAAAGTGTTTACAGTTAGGGTTGGCATTCAAACTTATCCATGCAGACCCAACGATAAGAGTGTAGAATTTAAATACACGTAAAGTTTAGGAAACAATATTAGTCACGTGACAACATTAAATGTAGAGACAACTGTACTGTAGCAACAGTAGCTGTTGAAATCATTTAATCGTGCGTTAGCCTCGTTCGAGCATCAATTCTTCTGTACTGTGTCAGATATGTCCTTCTCCAGTATAATGAAACGTTTATGGAATGAAATGGGAGGAAACATATTAAAAATCACTTTCAGCACCCATTGTAAAATTAAAATATAATCAGTATCTTTTTTTGCCCATTTTGTAATGAATGTTTTTGAGAAATAGTTTTTTAATTCAAAATAGTTTAGATAGAAGTTGATAAAAAGACGATTGCATTTTTTCTAATACTTGTGTGTTGAAATATCGTTCGGTTTGAAAAGAATTTTAAGATGAGTCCATATAAGAGTGTCGCTCTTTCTTTATTTGAAAGATGAAAAAAACAAAACAAAACAAAACAAAACAAGATAATCATATTGTTCAATCTTTGAATTAAGATGCTTTACCTCATAAAATTGGTTTTCTCCTAGGTAAATACACATCTTGGAACTATCTTTCAAAGATAAACATGTTTTGTTTTAATCGGAAGGTGCAGCTTTATTGGACAGGCTTCTCGTATTAAGGAATTATGGTGACGTTATATTGATTAGTTTATCCAGAAACTATAGCATAAAATACAAAACGAGGAAAGAAGTAATGTGACTATGAACAAGGAAAGTGAAAAAAAATGATGATTATCTATTGATTATTGTTGAAGACGTTATCTTGAAGCGGATATTCGGTTGTAAGTAATGTCAGAATAGCAATTTAATTCTACTTTCTTTCGTAATTTGCAGAGAAGTCTTTTTTATCATTTTCGGAATTGATATAAATCCTGTTTATGTGTGTGTGTGTGTGTGTGTATCGAGGTATGATATCGGCCTCCGGGTCTGGAGCCGAAGTTTCAATCTTGCATCGTGGTACTGGATAGGATAATGGAAAGTCTATAGCCACACTGAAGAGTTGTAATACAACAAAACAGCGGTCTGTGGATAACTTAATGATATATATATATATATATATATATATATATATATATATATATATATATAACGTGTTTGAATACGTGAGAACTTGAATTTAAGAATCTTGCATTATACATGATATACTTACTAAGTCTACTTATTCTGGCATGAGGCCACATGAATTGGATAACCCAATGAGGATGAAACCCATTTAATTCCCATCTGTCCAGGTACCTAGCTAGCTAACTATCCCTCCATAGCAAGCATGTCAAAAACTCAGATACTTAATAAGTTTATTTTATTCCGACCCAAAACATAAGATATTTACTGAGATTATCGTAATTTGACTCAGGCTACTCAGGCTGGTCTCAAGTGGATTCATCTATCTGGACATATATTCTACAGACGAATTTTCAAAATCTTGCGTTACTGTTTTTAGGATTAGGGTGAAACAATTCTGGAAAAAAGCATCTCATGGTAATTCAAGTATTTAGTTTCGTTTTAATTTATGATGCAAGGCTTTTCAAATCCAAAGGAGGTAAATGCCACCTTTTCGTTTTAATCGCTTGTCTTTGTTTGACAGTTTTGAACTTTTATTTGTAACAAGTGTTGAATTATATCATCTCTTTCAATTCATGAAAAGGTGATTTGAATTATAAGACTAGATAAAAAAAAACTACAGGGGAGATAATTCAGTTTTTTCAATCTAAAATTCGTTGTGGACACATACAACTGATGTCTGATGTGGAACTAGTCTTGGTAAGTGGTTCCTTGGCTGGGGCAACTATAGTTGCATATTTATTGAGGCTCTAACTCGTTATCTATGGTTTATACACAGGGATGGCTTCACTGTTCCTGCTGCCTCAGGCAAGCCGAACATCAGCACCTTTTATCGTGTGTTTGACCTTGTCGTTGGTCGAGAATTTTCTGATAATTCTTCTCTTTACTTTCAACACAGCAGTTAGTATTTATCCATAGGGTATAGCGGAAAAATCTGACTTCACATGGACGGAATTTTCCAATCAAAACTGATTCTGTCCTCTTCATTCAATCAGATTTCGATTTTTCATTGAAATTTGGTAATCTGGGTGACTATTTGTGTTGCTGATACCATAAACCGGTCATGTTTGTACGCAGGAAGCGTGTTAGAGTCACAGGAATGTGTTACGGATCGAACCTACTATCCATAGCCTGCTTGTTTAACCTGATAATCATTGCTCTCCAGCAAGCACACAAACAAACAAACAAACAAACAAACAGAAAGGGCTACAAAAAATCATTTTAAAAGAAACAATCTCTGTTTTGCCCGACTTCCCAGGATAATTGAGGCAAAAGGAGACAACTATTCACATCTCTGATGATTGTACCGTCAAGAAAATTGCTCTTGGTTCCATTGTAGGAGACTTTGGTCTTAGAGCTCAAATTTGTGGAACCAGTTCTCAATGTAAACGAGATATAATCTGCTACGAGAGAATATTGACTTGCAGCATTGCGAACTGCACCCTGCTCTCAAATCGAATTAGGATGGACGAATCCACCAAAATTTATGCATAGAATCGTTTTAAGACTTTTTTTTCTTTGATAATAACAGAACATGTCAATTCAGGAAGTGCTTACTATGCATTAAATTTTAAAAAGAAAGACATTCATCATGGAAATATTTGACAAACTTCTGATCTCTAGTTATCTATATTCATTGCATGTATATTGCAACAAACAGGAAATACAACGTAGATTCAGGATTATTTTTCGAATGAATTCATCAACATCAATGAAGTTAGAGCTGCACCCTGTTTTATAATCAAATTACGATGAACGAGTCCACCAAAATTTATAGAGGGAATTGCCTCAGGTCTTTTCTTTCTGTGATGATAACAGAACATGTTAAATCAGGAAATATCTTCAATGTATCAAATTCAAAAAAGGATTTACCAGAAAAATCTTTAACTGACTTCTGATCTCTGGTTATTTGTAATCATTACATACACATTGTAACAAACTGGAAATACAACGCAGGTTGGGGATAATTTTTCAAATTTATTTACTTATGCCAACGAAATTAGAAAAGTTATAGATATTTACTTGTGTACACTTGTCTGTCCGTCCGTCCATCCCTCTTTAAGCACTACATATTTTCTGAAAAATGTCTTTCTTATTTTTGAAATGTCGTTTAGATATATTTGAATTTAGTCAAAACACAACAGAATGTTAATGAACACGGTTTACCGAAATCTATAGACATATATATATATATATATATATATATATATATATATATATATATATATATATACAGTATGTAGACCAGTAATTGCTTCATTAGATGTTCTTCTCCTTGAGGGTCTTCCTGGTGCTTTCAAGGAACTTTCTGATTAATTTGGTCTCGATGGAATCGGTTGCAGCAAAATGACAGGATATTTAGATCCAAACCCACTCGTAATGACTTGCTTGTTGATCATCTTTAATCATCACAGGGAATTGATCTTGGCAGTGTCCTGGAAACTCTGGTCGTAGAACCTATTCCTGATGTGAACATGATATAATCTGATACAAGAATGAATTGACATACAGCATTGTGAACCACATCCTTTTTTAAATCGAAAAAAAAATGGACGAATCCAGAATTACTTCTGCTCTTTTTTTTCTTTCTTTCTCAAATTAGGAAATAATTTTCATGCTGTGAATTACGAAAAAAATCTCCATTCAATAGTTTTTTCATTAGAGTGCTCAATATGCAATGTAAATTTATATCAAATCGGTCCCTCATTTCCCCATTCACGATTTTTCTTAATCAGACTTTTTTAGTGACCCATGTCTGAAAAAAGGCAAAAGAAAGTAACTTATTCATCAATCGCCTCTTTTTCCAATTTTTCAATTGATCACCCCCAACACATCATGCTGCCAAAATACATTGGTTGCATGGCAGATTTTATCTAGTTACTAACCAGACCTGCTTTGTTTCGTTTGTTTCGCTATGTTTTTTTTCCCTGTGTCTAGGTGAGAAGTTAATTTCTGGAAGATTTCAAAAACATATTCTTTGTCATCTTCTACCACAGCAAGGATTTTGGTTGTTTTTTTTTTTTTGTTTTTTTTTTTTAACAAAAACTGTTTTCCTAAACCGAATGTTTTGAATCTCCAACTGGATCAAGAATTCAACTTGACTTCAACCAATTTCAAACTCTTCATCCAATTCTTTTGAAGACCATCTTAATTATAGTATCACTCTATTTGCTTCCGGCGATGAAATCCAATTAAATATTAGATATCTCAAAAAGCCATCCTATATATTAGACAGCATTGAAATCGGTCATTTTTTTAAATCTGAATTCTAGACGGCAAGGGTGTCACGAGATTTGTTGCCCAGGCAACCAAAATGAAATTTATCAATTATTATCGTCTGTTTATTCTATATGCATTCACTGTATTTTGTTAATCATTATTGCCTGTTTATCCCATTTACATCCGCTGTTTCTTGTCCAAAAGATAGTTTAGTATTTTCCATTAGAGCTAAAAGATCGAAGTGAAAAAAATGGCATTTTCTCTTTAATTTTCTAGATAGGCAATCTCTCTTTTTGTATGGTACTAAATTTAGTGAGTAAGAATATTGTGCTAGGATATTCTTTGTAATCCCTATTACCAGTGGCTTTCAAAGCGTGTTTCTCATAAATGTTTCTAAATATGCTATGAATACTATTGTACCTATCTATATATATGGGAAGGTCGCGACTTATAGTTGGTTCTTATAGTGAGTGGGGAAAGTAGTGATGTAGTTGGAATTCTGTTTTGTGATGAGCCCATGTAGTTGTGGAGGGCAAATGATTTTTTGCTGGGTTTGTGCTTGGTTTTCCAGCTGCACGCCAGGTCATGAAAAGAGTTAGAGGAGGAAGGAAGGCAATAGTTATCATGTCATGATGGAGAACATGTGCGCCAAGTATGAGTGCGGACACAGAGATTAAACAATGTTTGTAATTGTAACAACATCATATTCAAATGTTCAGACAAAGAAACAAAACATACTTTTGATAAAGAGACATTTACATTCACAGTACAAGATTGAAATAAAATTCACATAAAGAAACATTAATACGATTAATCACGTAGAGAAGATGAGATACCTGCTCAGCTAAGATGATTATTCTGAGAGAGAATTATTAGTTAGAGAAACACGTGTCATAACGGATCTACTGTTGTTAGGTTTATCTATCGAATAGAGTCTGATAAGAGGTGCCTATTATAATGAATGGTATGTTTGACCAAACTACATGACCAAAACTTTCAGGTAAGGTGTGAGAAGGAACTAAAGGGGCAAAGTAATTAGAGCAGTGTTTGCATTGTCGCCAAAAATTAAGTTGCAGCGTTTGCTCTGAGTAGCTATAGAGCTCTTGCAGATTCTCACATCGAGGAAGGTTTGTGACAAAAGACAATATATATATATATATATATATATATATATATATATATATATATATATTGTTTTCATATCAATGACTACAAAAAATGTTTCAAATTTTTATTCCTATCCCGTAGAACTACGACGAACTCTTCGTACATGATTTGTTCCATTCATTTATTTATTTTGACTTGATTCTTTTTGTCTGTTTTTTGCATTCGTGCTGAGTGTCTATTTTGCTTCTCACGGGATTGTAAGTTCCATTACAATCAGGAAGAACTTGTCTGACAACACCAAGAATTATAGCAACAGGCCTGATAATATGATTTATGCAGATTTTCCAGAGACACTGTCCGGTCAACTTCAAGAATTCCAACAAAAACTTTTTAAGATCAATTTAATCTCTTCTGCAATTTCCACTTGGTGATATAATTTGAATCCCAGATCAAATTACTTTTCTGTCCCGTGTCTTTGAAATACTCATCATCGATTACATGATATTCTCTTCCGTGCTGAGAGGTTTCTTGTTTTGTGCGTCAAGTTATTCTGATATTGCGCCATACAGGAAGAGACTGTTATAACATACTGCAGTAATTCTAAGTAAAAAGTTACGTGTTACGAACGAATCGTCTGGTAGAGAAATATCCACATAAAACACAATATTTACGATATTTTTATCTTATGAAAAATTTAGGCATTAACTTTTTAATATCATCTTTCGTTTTACTATTCAAAAAGCGACATTGCATATTTAACAACTTAATAAAACAGACCACTTCTCTTACGTAATTCAGTGCAGTGCAGTTAAAACTAAGAACATAATGTGGAAAGTATTCGTCTTTATAGCCTCAAACATTTGGTTTGTCAAAATGTTTTATATTTAAATGTGTTGGGTAGGATGTTCCATTGTTAAGATTACAATCTTTTTTCCCAACAATCGATTGTCCGATTTTCCGTCGCCTTATCTGTTGTCATTTTACTATTTTTCATGTGATCAGTGTCTTCTGATGGGAAAACTTCGAAACCGGTGATAAGTTCGTAAGAGAGAGAGGGGCGGAGAGACGAAGACGTTTCAGACAATATGTTTCAGTTTTATTTTCATTGCGTATAAAGGTTTTTCGTTTCTTTTATTTGATGCAAAGTTCCGCCTTTGATATTGCAATCTTTCCCCCATCATCACCCGATTGTCCACTTCTCCGTCGCCATATCTGACGACATTGTCCACCTATTTGTCATGTTCTCAGTTTCTCTTCCAAAACGAACTCTGAAACTGGTGATAATAAGTGCACGCATGTGTACGATTGGAGACAATTACGCTTGAGATAATCAACCAATAATTAATTGATCCGAGTAAGAGGTGACATAATTTTGGAAATACCAATATCTGTCTTACTGAAACGATCTACATTTCATTGAAATCACTTGCCCATGAAACAGAGGTATATGAAAGGAGATGCGGGGCAGAATTACCAATATCTTTTTATCAATTCTCGATATTTCTTTGAAATCTCTTTTCAATCAACTTGGGAATTGTCCAGAACTGAGTGTCCTAGAAATGTCCTGACGCAAAATACATTGTGATCTTTTCTATTAAATATGTGAATGGTTTATCAATAGAAAGGAGTCTTATTGGGGATAGCTTTTGTACTTACATATGTTTCTCATAAATATTTGATAGTCCTTGTCAAGAAAAAACAGTGTATTTTGTCTATTGATTCAATCATAAGGAAACAATTGCGTGTTGGGAGGTTTCAAAAGCTTCATCCTACATCTACAACACCTGTTAATTAAAGAGAGGCATCATCATCATCATCATCATCATTCATCATCAGTCTTTTACCGTCTGTCGTTGGACATAGACCTTCCCAAGGATTCACCACACTTCTCAATCACGGGCGTCGCAGAGCCAGTATTTTCTGAATTTGTCTCGTTCGTTTCTCAATCTGATACACTGCCAGCCTCACTTGTGCATGTGATCTCTGGGTGTCCATGTCGTGAGTCATAATGTC
Organism: Thysanoteuthis rhombus; assembly: GCA_963457665.1. Taxonomy (NCBI): domain Eukaryota; kingdom Metazoa; phylum Mollusca; class Cephalopoda; order Oegopsida; family Thysanoteuthidae; genus Thysanoteuthis; species Thysanoteuthis major. The sequence continues at coordinate 13,489,008 of OY735227.1, read as the reverse complement.
CATCGGTTGTCTGCCATTCTTGCAACATGACCAGCCCATTGCCATTAGTTTTTTTTAATGATTTCTGTAATGTCCCTCATTCGTGTCTTCTCCCGGGTGTATTGTACTGTCTTGTGGTCTCCCCATGTGAGGTTGAGCATAATCCTTTCAAGTTCATGTTGCATGGTTCTCAATTAGCAGGTCTGTCTCTTGGTGAGTTCCCACGTTTCAGCTCCATAAGTGACTATTGGGATGATACGTTGGCTGCATACTCTCCTTTTTAGGATTATTGGGACGGCTTTGTTTTTGAAAGTTGAGCTTGCTCTGCCAAAGGCTTGCCATGTTACAATGCAAAAAATAGAATCAACTTACCAAATTTGATCTTGGTCCAAGGTTTCTAACGATCACTTCACACTAATGCCATTGCAGTTTTCCTTGTGGTGGAGTACATAACTGGGTAGTTGGAACCCATCAATCCTGTAGGTTGGACCATTCAAGAGAACTTTAATCTAATTTAAACAAACCAATTGCAGATTCCCTAAGGTAGACTGGTGGTAAATTTTGCATAACAATTTCTGCAACCAAAAGTCTGCAATTTATGATGTCTCTAAGTGCTAGCGGAAAATAATCTTTGGGATCATCCCTGTGCAAAGGCCCAACCACCATCGCAAATATAGGACTAGCTGATTTTTGGATGGACATACTGAACTTCACACCATGTTTTGACCAGGACACTGACGAGTGTTAGTATCTGTAACTTTTTTATCGGAAAAAATGAACATTTAGATAAATAGAAAAAATATACATTTTGGTGTTATGAACGTCCAAAAAAAAACGAACTCGAAATGATCGTCTATGGGGCTTGGATGAGTAGAAAAAGGTGCTAATTCTCCAAATATCATTATAAATCATGCATCTCATAGAACAAAAAACAGGGCTCCTGAGAGAGGGGAAGCAGTCGATTCATGGTGAGCCAGAAGACGGTCCAAGAGAATCAAAAGGGACCTGAGATTTATAGATCTAAATCGATACAATATGTTCATTAATAGGTTGTCTCTACTGCTTACCAACGAGTGAATTTAGTATGATATACTAGAAGTCTTCAAGCCGTTGAAAACAGGGTGGCAAAAGGATCAGGGTGTTTGTTTGGGGCCTGGAAATAGCTTTTCATCGATTTATATGATTCCTTTCGGTGACCATGATGGCAAATGTGGAAGAATTGACAATCTTTTGAATAAACAATGTTAATATATATATATATATATATATATATATATATATATATATATATATTGAGAGAGAGACAGAGACAGAGAAAGAGAGAGAGACGGAGAGAGACAGAGAAATATACATATATATATATATATATATATATATATATATATATATTAACAAAACCACAACATTATATTTTTCTATTTGACATGTTGTAGAAAATAGATGTAATGATTTACTGATCCAAAGATAATGTTTTGAATAATAAAAAATATATATATATAAATACGTAAAACCTTTTCAGCAGTAAATCAAGGTTTGAGCAAATGGTAATGTCTGCTATAAATATAATCGAATCGGTAAATTCATATCGAGGACAGAGATCTGGAAAAATAGCGTTTCAGATCTTTTTCGAAAACCCAAGCATAACTTAATTGAACCTCGCCAACCATTGCCTTTACCATGAGCAAGATTCTCAGTGGGTTCTTCACTATTGTAGCCCGGGCAAAATAAAATTCAGTAGCTTTGTGTCAGATTGAAGCATGCTCACTAAAACCTATTTTAGCTCCTGTTATAGAGCTCTGTTTAGAAAGCTTGTCTCGTAGACCATTGTCCATGCTTTGGGTGGGGGAATGATCCTAACAGAGAGCGCTATTACTGCAGCCTTTTGCCAGACTAAATTTAGTAAATATCCATGGAGTGATTGTCCGGTATGATGGATTGCAGCTCAGTCTCAAGGCCTTCGATAGTGTTACGGATTTTTCTAGCCAATTTTCTCCTATGTTGAACATTAATGCTTGTAGCTGAAGCCATGTTTGACGATTTACAATGGAACTCATTCAACAAAAGTGCATTTTAGATATGTATTTATACAAATAAATCCATTCTATTTGCTGACATAGAATTGCCAAACATTCTGAAAGTGGGGCAAGCACCCAGAAAGGAGGAATTCAAATATATTGAGGGGGGGTGGTAATTTGGGTGTGAAGAGTAGAAGCTTTCTATGGCTCAAACTTGTCATGTTGAGATTTAATTGAATGATTCTTACATTCCCCAAAATACAAAATTCAAGCTTGTGTCGTAAAGTTATATCGATAATTCTCACCAAAAGATGCCACATGATAAATTAAGTTCTTTCGTGGAATCAAAAAAGGTTGAGAGCCGCTGTTCTTATTAAGAGGAAGCCAAATTTGGACAGATTCTAGCGATATTCAAATCTGTTTATATGTGTAATGTGTAGGGATGTGTAAAGACCATTACTACTGTAGTGAATTGGATCCTTACTTGCTTCCAAATATACGTGGCATTGTGCCAAACTAAGCCAATCCTAGTATATATTGCATACCTTGGCCTTGAGTAATGGTTAGCAAGATGATTTCACAGATCGTTTGATGCACGTGACCTTGTGCAGTAAGTTAACCTTAGTAAATGATGTGAATATTTGAACCTCTGAATATCCTGTTCTGAGTCAATCATCAAATGATATTGTTCCTGCTTGACATCCATTAAATTATAAATGAAAATAATTTTATTTCAGTAATAAGTGACTGAACAGACAACTTGCTTCTTTTTTGTCTATTGAGTTATCGCCGGAAATTATCAATGGATTTCGATGACATTTTGTGGGAGGGTGTATCATTGATTGAAGAACAATAGGTTCAATATTAGGGGAGAACAAGGGACTCTTTTACGACTGGCAGAATAGTTTTCACATAACACAACTATTGTTCAGAATATGAAACATCGGAACTTACACAGATAGCTCCTCTGCAAGGTAGCTATCAATGAACCGATTTTCATTCAATTGCAGTGGTAATAACGATGGCTGAGATATACACTTTTTAGGGCTTTGTAGTTTCGATAAACTATTCGTGGAAACATTTCCTTAGAAAAGGGATAGTCGTGCCAACATTGTTATTCAATCCCAATATATAAAAAAGAAATCATAACTTCTTTCAAAGACATTTCCATTATTATTGTCAGAAAGAATTTTTTCTTGGGTTAAATTCAGAGCACCGAAGACAAAAAAAAATCATGTCTATCGAATGATAAAAAACTGATGCAAAAATACCATTCGATGCATTTGGTGTATCGATGTACATTCTGTTGGACTGTGTCTCTTCAGATGTAAGTTACAAAACTAAATAATGTCAATTTCAAACTCGGTTTTATTACAAAATAAACAAATAAAAAGACAGCTTTCTCTGGAAATCATTACAACTACAATACTCTTTCCAAAGAATTAAAGATCATTATTGTAAAGAAAACATATTTTTGTGTTTATATGATATTCATTAAGATCGCTCTTTGGGAATATTTCAGTTGTCTACTCTATTGGCAAACGTATATAGGAAAGCATAAAAGAAAGTTTGGTTTGGGATTACCGGAAGAGACGCCTCTATGAATTAATCAATACATGCTATCTTACTGGGTTTGCATAAGGGTGCAGCTGGAGATCGGGATGGGTGAGAGTTCTTGAATGATGATAATTCGATACGTAAGTTACTTATTATTCGTAATCAATGACAAACTTATTGAAGCATTCGTAAAAGAAATGATTGTATTAAGATTTCTACTTTGTTTACATCTGTCAACTAAAATGGATGATGTGTATGTATTCACTTATGTCTGCCTGTAGGTTTGTTTGTATGTCAATGCAATATCTCTAAAGTTCTCGATAACTTTCCATCAAATTCGTGGTAAAGTGGGTGATCAGCTACAGTATAACTGATTAATTTGGAGATCGATCAAGGATTTAGTTTCTGATTGAGAGATATATCTTTAATTCTGCTGTAGAGAACAATTCATGACAGCAGAAGATCAGTACTGATTAGAACAAATTACTTTAGGGATGTAACTCAATATCAGAACATTAAAGGTTTTCTAATTTCTGGTACATTTAAACATTTGAATTGCTTGAATTTCTTTTTAGAATGAAAGGTGAACCAATTTGATTTTATGGCAGATCCAGGAAATTTCTTTAATTTTTCAATGACAATGGCGTTGGCTCTTTGGGTGCTTGTTTACTTTTCTGTTTTTTATATTCTTTGTTTTTTCTTATTACATCTATGAAAGAAGTTGGGGTAAGAATATGTATCGTCTGTCTGTCAGTCCATCTGTCGACTTTATATGTTCAAAAATTCTCATTTGATTTCAATGATAGTTTGTAGAAGACAGGACCATCGGTTAGGGAAAAGTGATTACATTTTGGGATAAACTAATGCACTATTACCTCCCCTTCTAAGTAGTTATATGTTGAAACATACAATATCTCTAGGGGTTCCTAATGAAATTCAATGAAATCTTGTGGTAATGTGGTGATTAGGCTATGGAGGAAGTGACTGAATTTTGGGATGGATCCATTATTTTTTCAGTAACTCCCTTTGCGTTGCTGCTAACTATGAATAGTTCTCCGTACATTTTTGGAAGAGACATTAATTTTCTAAATGCTCATTAGTTTAGTTATTCATTGATTCGCTTTCACCAGTTTCAACAAAGTTTCTGTTGGAAGCCCATTATCAACAGAAAAAAAGCTTGAAGATATCAAAAGGAAAAATTGTTTAATTGTGCATGTTTGATATTTCTGTTGTTTTTCTTTCCTGTTGTTTTTTTAAATCACTTGAAACTATCAACCATTAAAAGACAAACAAAAATAAAAAAGTGAATTTTCAAAGAAACTCATTTGTTATCAACAGCCATCTCCTTCCAATTCTCAACAGCATTCGAGTGTGTCCCCGTTAGAAACTAAAAAAACTGATGAATGTCATCGTAACTTGAAATATACACTTATTGACATGGAGGTTGTCTATAAAATGTACACTTACCTTCGTGTGCAATATATATATATATATATATATATATATATATATATATATATATATATATATACATATATATATATGGCTCTGTGTGTGTGTGTGTGTGTGTGTGTGTGTGTGTGTGTATGTGTATCAGCTTATATTTGTGTCTCGTTTGAAACTTAATTCCATTTCTCTCACCTTTTGTTGTGCGGTAAGAAAAACGAATTTTCAAAAGACAAGCGGGAATGAAGCTGCACCAAAACCAAAGGATCAATTCAGCATAAACTTATATTGTAAATTTAACCCCCTTCCCCTAAAAATCTATCGTAATCTTTCGTTGCTTAATATTCATGGTGATCACGTCAAATGTCAATTTCAGTATGATGGCTGCTGTGTACTCTCGCCCCCCCTCAATATTTATGGGATTATTTGTCCCACTCTACTGTTATAGTAAATGACATGTATTTGTAAATTCATTTTTTTCCTGTATTACCCCAAACCAATCGAATAAACTTTGTCATTGAAACTATTCATAATATAGAAGGATTATGTCACTTGCATATTTTTATTTTACCTCGAATATAAGATGCAATGTGTATCCTTATATTTGATATATGAAATCATTTTATACGACACTGATGTACTAGTTTGAGTTTCATGAAAGGCAACTTGTTGGAAAAGGAAATATATTGTGCCCAGTAAGAACAATAAAATCCTACTAGTCCGAAATGAAGGGTCTACAACCAATGGATACTCTCGTTAGTCACCTATGGAGCTGAAACTTTTGAACTTAGCAGAAAAATTGACCCTCAAACTTAGGACACCTGGCGGATTTTGCATCAAGTCTACATCCAACAGTTGATACGCTAAAAGAATGATGATGATGATGATGATGATGATGATGATGATGATGATGATGATGATGATGATGATGATGATGATGATGATGATGATGATGATATCAAAGAAAGTAGAGTTTCTTATAAAACTCTATAAAATTGCAACAGTACTTCGTTTGGGTGAAGAGTTTTGCGTTGATACACCTACAACTACTCATGGTACCAAGAAAAAGGCAGAACAGATAGAAAAATTTTACACTTGATATCTATCTATCTATCTATCTATCAATCTATCTATATCTCTCTCAATATATATATGTGTGTGTGTGTGTATGTGTGTGTGTGTGTGTGTGTGTGTGTGTGTGTGTGTGTGTGTGTGTGTGTGTGTGTGCATAAGCTATTTAGGCCTGCATCTTCAATTCCTGTCCAAGGTGAAAGATTCCAGTTATATCGGCTCTTGATCACGGTTCTTTATAAAAAAAAAATGCGTGGAATGAGCAAATAATTATGTAGATTTTAAAAAACAGATCAATATTATCCAATATTGCTACAGTTTAACGGTCTTAAAGATTGTCAAGGATTAGAAAAATAGTATAACAGCATTTATTGTGACAACAACAAGAATCTTGTGACAATTACTAATATGTAATGTTGATGGTAGGAAGCTAAAACGTAATGTCAATGTTAGATTGTTTGTAGTAAGTTTAATCGGAAGAAATAATTTGATAAGATTATAACTATACAAGTTTTTCATCCTGGCAATCGCCAATGAAGAGTGAAAGAACTGAAAGTATCAGTGAACATGTCGGTTAAATGCATGTCAGACAAGTGTTGATTCCAAGTCAGAGACAACAAGATTCTGTACGTCACAAGGTTGCAGAACTCGCCTTCAATACTGATGGATGTAATCAAAAGACAGCTTCCGGGAATTAACCTTGATTGGCTATAGAATCAAATTTCTATGAAAAGCTGATGAGTTGATGGGATTTATTTCGCTAATATAAGGGTTGGGTTGAGCAAGTGCATTTCTACAAGATGGCGAGAAAAATGATTTGACTGAAGGGAGTTGGATTTATCACGACAGATTCTATTGTAACCACTACAAATCTGACTCTTGAATTTTTGCTATTTCTCTGTCTGTCTGTCTGTCTGTCTTTCTCTCTCTCTTTCTTTCTCTCTCTCTCTCTGATTTACCATCAAGTTATCTTTTCTTCGTCTCCGATCTTTCATTGTCTCTCTCTGATTATCCTCTCTCACCCCCTCTCTCTCCTTTATTTGTCTCTCCCTTTCTCTATCTCCCCCTCTCTCTCTATTTTCTACGTGACTGTACCCCCTTCTCTCCTTAATCCTCCACCCCTGCTTTTCTCCCTCTTTCTCCCCCTCTCTGACTGACCTTCTTTTTTTATATCTCTTTCCCTCTTTGGCTGCCCATCTCTCATTCTCTTTGATCCCCCTTCACCCATCATGAATGTTTTCCATTGACTGTTTGTCTGTCCTTGTGTCTCACGTTCCTCTGTCTCTTTATCTAATTCCCCCTCCCTTTACAAATGTATTTCTCTCTCTCTCTCTCTCTCTCTCTCTCTCTCTCTCTCTCTCTCTAACACACTCTCTCTCTCAGACTTTATAGAGTTATATAATAAGAAACAGGTGACCTCAAAAGCTTTTGTCTTTTTGATTGATTGTGTCCGAGCTCGTGTCGCCTGCTTCATTCATTTATCAACAAAGTGCCAACGACAACTTTTCCCATTAGTTTATTCGTGCTAATTTAATACAGACAAATTTCATTTAATTGCATCATTCGGCCCAAATAAACCAAGTCAAAGTTTCGATTCTTGGTTCATGCAGAAACCTTTCAAAGAAGAAATTCTCATCTGTTTATATTAAATTGATTCAAATGTTACGCACCAGTTGCCAATGAAATTGTTCCTCTAGATTTGTTGCAATTTACGTTCCTAGCAATTAGCACAAATCTCACATCTCAATTGACCTGCTCAATCGACCAATCAAATGTTTGAAAATTGATTTTGCTGACCGATTGGTGATTCATTCTATTTGTTTCACGCATGCACGGTAAATCAATTGTTCCTCTTAGCAATAGTCGCAATGAATGCAAATAGAATACTTTCAAGATAAATCTTTAGCATTTGATAACGTATGTTTTCGTCAAAGGTTTTTAACAATGTTTCGTCCATCTGCAAGTAATTGGTTAATTTGAAGCTGTTTGATTTGATTAAGGAAGTAAGAAGTAGCGTAACAGTTACCAGAACGCGAAAAAGAATCGATAGACCAAGTCCTAATTTCGGCTGAGGCAGTCAACGCACAAGGGTATGAATCCACTCATCACCCAGCTATGATATTTTTATGGAATTTTCAGAAAAGCTGGCCGAAACAGGTCTAGGTTCGTTGATATTCTCAAAGTTTGGTCTGGCACGAGACCAAATGTAGAGAATAAGGGTCAAAAGATTGTGTGGCTTTTTGGCCTTCCGTACTTTGAAATCATGAACATTACTTCTTGGTGGAGCGGAAACTCCTCAAATTTTCCTTGTTTTGAACAATTAATGAAAAACATTAAGAGAAACATTTCTCAGAACAAGGTCAGTTTAAGAGAAGGAATTGCTGCCGATGATCTAGTTGTATTGCAATACCATGTTCGATGGGGAGAGGAGATTGAGGTCAAATTTACTCCAAGGGAAGTTCTTTAATTTCATTAAATCACTCAGTTATAGAGATAAAAGGGGGGAGATAATGGGGAAGAGAAAGCGGAATTAAAAGAACGAAGGGGAAAGGGTGTGTGTGTTAGACCATTTGGACATTCTTAATTGACGCTACTATGTCAGGGTTCAATGCTATCATTCGCAAAAGTAATGCCCAATGAGACCGACCATAAAATATATACCACAGTATTTATTAATAATTTATAATTATGTGTGTACACTCTCAGTGGGTTTGTCTTTAAACATCTATATATGTGCGTTTATATGTATGTTTAATAATACTGTGTGTCGGCACAGGCGTAGGAGCCTCTTTGAAAACACCCCTTCCCTCGAGCCGCGAATGGGGCGGGGGCCGAAAGTTTCAAAATAGCAGTTCATCTATTGCATTTCCAAAGACATTATTTGTACAGACATGAGTTACAAAATAATACATTGGCTTCTGGGTTTGTTTTTGTCCAATTAACTGATAGTGAATGTCCATTTATAGTAAATTCTCCTTTTTCATCGGATCCTACTTAATGTTCAAGGGACCCCCAAGGGGCCAGGTCCCACGGGCTCAGACTTCCTTGCCATCTGCAGCTACATGTGTGTGTGTGCAAGTGTATAAATAATCATATGTATTTCTCTGTATGTTTAGATACTTATTCGGAGACATGTATATGATCCATTTAAATGTAAATATATGTGCGTATATAAGGGGAAATTATGATGGACGGAATTTTTTTTCATTGCTGCAAACACCCATTCCTTACTTACAAGAACAGATGAGATAGGTGCTAAGAGCCGGTGGAGCTCTAAGGCTATTGACTCACATCAGCAGTGGACAATCCACCAGATCCACTATCAACACGTCATGGGCCAGCGTGGCAGGGTATGGCCCGTTACTCCCCATGGTTTGTACACTGAAAATTATATCAGCCATTTCTGCTGGTTCCTCAGTACCAAAAGGCCCAACCACATCACTTGCTTTGGGGGGGGGGGTTGATGTGCTCCAAGGGCGACTACCCAAACCCTTCACCAAGAAAATACCTGTTCCTACTGAGTTATCGGTCCGACAGTGACCATTTAAACATATCCCTAAAACTGTAGCCAAAAGGACACCATTATACATAGGTACCTACGACGTCAGAACACTGTCAGCTGACATGCACCTAAATGATCTAGAAAGCGAAATAAAAATTGTCAAATGGGACATCATAGGCATCAGCGAGTTAAGAAGACGCGGGGAAGAATTAATAGAACTAAGGAGCTGACATCTTCTTTACAGCTACGGAAAAGAGAAAGTGAAACAAATTGGAGTTGGCTTTCTCATCAATCAAGATTTCAAAGACAATGTAACCGGCTTCAAAGCTGTCTCTGACCGACTAGCTAGCGTCAACATAGGGATACAAACTCTCTGATAACCTGAACTCCCTATTCCAAGACGCAATAAAACACCTCAATGTCATGAGAGACTTCAACGCACAGGTACAAAATGAAGATTGCGTCAGCAAATTCGGATAAAGAGTACGGAACGGGGAACGAGAGAGAAAAAGATCTTGTAAACTTTGCAACATCTAACGGATTCAAAATCATGAACATCTTCAGGAAGGGACCCCATAGGAAATGGACTTGGAAGAGCCCCATCACGAAACAAGGAACGAAATAGACTACATCCTAACGGACAAAAACGATATCGTCTAGGACATCCAAGTCCTGAATCAAGTCAATGTAGGCAGCGACCACCAAATTGTATGATGTAAAGTACAAGTAAACACTAACAAAGAACGCAGGAAAATGTTCCACACAAAACTGCAACCTCTAAACATACCTAAAGAGCACACTCGATCTTTCAAGCTCGAACTGAAAAACAGATTTAGAATTCCTACTGAACAAGACGACACCAACATCAACGAACTAAACAACAAAATGATAGATCAAATTAATCAAGAAAAAACTAAGGGAACACAGTAGAAGATACACGACGGCAGTCATTGAATCAACTCTTGAAAGAGGTCAGGGCTTCAAAGCTATAAACAAAGGCCTCAACTCAGGACAAAAGCAAATAACCAGCATACTTAAGGGAAATGGAAACCGAACAACAGACAGAGACAAGATTGTCGAACGTGCCAAAGAATTCTACCAAAAACTTTATTCGTCCAAACAAGGACTACAAATCAATGAACAGGATACGCAAGACGTGAGCAATTAAATCGAGGACTTCCCACAAGTAACCCCGTGGGAGGTGAAACAAGCCATTAAACAGACGAAGAAAGGAGCGGCCCCTGGGCCAGACAACATCACTATCGACCTACACCGAAAAGCAGGTAAAATCATCACTAGGAAACTGGCTGTCCTTTTCAACTTGTGTCTAAAACAGAGTGAAGTCCCAGAGGATTGGAATGCAGCTATCATAATGCTTTTATATAAAAAAAGGAAACCTGAAAGACCTCAATAACTACAGGCCTATAAGCCTATTCACTGCATATACAAACTTTTCACAAAGATCATCACTAACTGAATCACAAAAACACTTGATGAAACCAACCAAGAGCAAGCTGGCTTTAGAAGAAGCTACTCAACCATGGATCACCTGCATTCAATAAATCAACTGAGAGAAAAAGGAGCAGAATATGAACTACCATTTACCGTAACATTTATCGACTTCAAAAAGGTGTTTGCCTCTGTAGAAATCCCTAAGGTCATGGGGGCCATCACTCGACATGGTGTAGATCCAGTATATTTCGAAGTGCTGAAACATATATACAATCATAGTAGCTCCTTTATCAGGCTACATAAATACTCGGATGCTGTTCAGCTCCAGAAAGGAGTAAGACAAGGTGATACCAGCTCACCCAAACTCTTCACAGCCTGCCTCAGGATGATTTTCAGAAGACTACACTGGGAGAGTAAAGGGATTAGAATAGAAGGAGAGTATCTGAGCAACCTCAGATTTACAGACGACATTGCTCTTTTCGCTGAGAACCTGCACGACCTCCAACTAATGATAGATGAAGTAAACAAAGAGGAAGAAATTCAGCCTGCACATGAACTTTAGCAAGGTGGAGATCATGTGCAACAACCATATCGGGGATAAAAAGACTGAGATCAAAATCAAAAACACAGAACTTGAGAGAGTAGATCCCAACCTCTACCTAGGACAACGAATCTCCATGAGACCCTCAAAAGAAGAAACCAAGTGAAAAATTACACTAGGATGGAAAGCCTTTGGTAGAGCAAGCTCAACCTTCAAAAATAAAAAAAAAATTCCATTAATCCTAAGTAGAAGGGTGTATAACCGATGCATCCTCCCAATATTCACTTATGGAGCTGAAACATGGAACTTAACCAAGAGACAGACCCGCAAAATGAGAACTATGCGACGTGCACATAAAAAGATTATGCTGGACCTCACATGGAGAGACCACAAGAGAGCACAGTACATCCGGGAAGAGACAAGAGTCAGAGAAATCATAGAATCCATTAAAAAGCTCAAATGGCAGTGGGCTGGTCATGTTGCAAGAATGGCAGACAACTGATGGACCTTGCGACTCACGACATGGATCCTCGAGATCACATGCGGAACCGAGGCCGGCAGAATATTAAGTGGAGAGACAAACTAGACAAATTCAGAAAGTACTGACTCTGCAAAGCCCATGATAGAGAAGCGTGGCGAATCCTAGGGAAGGTCTATGTCCAACGACGGACGTTGAAAAACTGATGATGATGATGATGATGATGATGATGATGATGATGATGATGATGATGATGATGATATGGATTTGATATAACTCATGGAGTCAAGAAGATTGCGGTAAGCCAATCTTTTGATACACAGCTAGGAAATCCCCAAGCATGTGCTATGGGCACATACAGTTGAGGTTTGCTTAGTTTTGTATGGCACAATACTAACGGGGAGGGATATTAGAAGTTATGAAAATTGTAACGCCCGAATCTCTCAAGAGGGTGGGACCTGCCTGTTTGCTTTCACAGTGTTTCTTCGAAATCATGGCTCGAATACACATTCACCTGCGAGAGAAGTCAGACGTCGATGTTTACCAATTCATAGTGATAAAATTTGATTTATTGATTTGTTGAACTTTGGTCATCAGGTTTAAGAGACCAGTAGATCATTTGCTTGGTTGGCTGGCTATTCAATGCCGTGCGTCCAGACACTCCTCGGGAACATAGCAGCAGGCTAAGCAAGAGATTTTTGATATACATAGCGACATTAAATATAGAAATAAGTACCAAATAGTAATGATCACAAAAACTAAAGATACTCAAAGAAGAGCAGACTTGGGAAGATCAATATAGTTCAACTCATTGAAATAGCCTTGAAAATTTATAAGATATTCTTAGTTGCACGTCGATGAATTTCTGCATGAGAAGTGAATCTTGAAAATGTGTCAATGTACGCGAAGCCAATGGATGACTAATCATTAGGTTGAATATGCTTTCTCTCTTTTCTTTTTTTTTTTTTTTTTGCTTTCAAGGCCTATGGTGGATTAAACATTATGCTGAATAGGCTTTTTCTTCCTTCTTTTCTTTCTTTCTTCCTTTCTTTCTTGCTTTCAAGATTAGTGGCAGTTTAACCATTGCACTGGGTAGGCCTTGGTTTGCTTTCTTTTGTCAAACTCATTACTATTGAGTTTTGACTTTATTTTTGTAAGTAACGATGACGAATGACAATGATCAAACCAATAAGTGACGTCATGTACGAATAACAATGACGCTGTGACGTACGATAAAACTGATACCGAAGTCACTCCCATTTCTAAAGGCCAACTCAGGTCAAGTTGTTTTGCTGAAGTTTGGAAATTGCATTTACAGGAACTTCAAACGCAGGATTTGAAATAGGGCCTTCAGTTTTCGTAATGATATTGTATGGAGAAATTAATTCAGTTTTGTTTACCTTCTAGATTTTGATGATGCAAAGGAGTCTAACCCTGGCGCAGCCAAGCTTGCCCATGTTTTTTTGGTCTAAATCTGTTGATATTCCAAACATCGCTGCTATTTTTCAGTGTTGGATGCATTATTTTAAGACAATATCGTTTCATTACATTGTTTAGCCGATACACACTGGATGAACTTGGAAATAATTGTCAAAGAATAACAATAAGTTTTATATGTTGAAGTATGAACTGTTTTTTATATTTAAAAACTGATTATTGACTTGTTCAGCTCAAAAAGATGGTAATTAATGTTTTTGCTACTTTATCTGTCAATTGTCAGACGGCATTAATTACATAATATTTTGAATTCATGACTTATCCTCATCTTATTTTCACGTATTTTCTACTGGCGCTAGCAGTTGATGTAAAAACCAGAATCTAATCTGCTGATTTTCAAGGCAAGCACACCTTTATTTGTAGCACTACCGCAGCAAAATATTCCCACATTCACTTTTTCAACCCATTTAACCTTGTGCCATACCAATCTCAGTCAATATGGGTCTTGCCTAGTGGTTGAAATTGGCTCAAAGCTAGATGTTTGTCCTTACATAAAATGCAGGATGCCGATTTTCCGAGCAGGCACAACTTATTTGTGTGTATAGATCAGCACAACACAGTCTTCCTTCGTTCACTTTCTTCAACATCCAATGTTAGCTCATGCATATGCAGTAAGGCCCCCGTCGCTGATTGGTTGCCAAAGTTAATTAAGGTCATGCAACCAGTTCTCGGGATATTAAAAACAGCTGGATTCTTCTCAGACTAACCACTTATATAGAATAAATACGAGTGTATTTGTGGGGTAAGTGGATATGGTATATGAGATGCTACCTAGAAGATTATCGAAAAAAAAAAGATAAAAATTATCATAAAAAATATTACTTACCATATCATTTACTTTCCATCGTATCCTATGAAGTCGTCCACTTTGGTATGTATACAGCTATCTCACAAATGTTTTGCTTCTCTTTCATCTCAAACTAAATGTCCCCTCTCTTCAAAGAAGGGGGAGCCAGGTGGATCCAAGTAAGAGAGAAGTGAGTGGTGGAGCTGACTTTTCCTATCTGTCGTTTAGAAATGGTATATGGCAAGGGGCAGATCATGTTGCAAGGATATCAGCAATCCACTGGACATTGCAATTCGCCACACTGGTTGTTAGAGATCATGGGCGAAATTGTATCCGACAAGATGATGATGATGATGATGATGATGATGATGATGATTTGGAAGGCTTAGGTCCAATGAAGGACTTAAAAGGATGATGATGCTGATGACAATGATGACGATGATGATGACGATGATGATGGTGACGATGACTTTCAAAATATCGTCTTTGACTGTCGATCAATTAACCCCTCCTGGCCCGCAGGTTAAAACTGAGTTTAGATTGAAAGGATGACGATGATGATGACGAAGACTTTCAAAATGTAACACTCGACTCTCGATCAATTAACCCCACCTGGTACGCAGATCAAAAATGAGCTTCGATTCTCAGACAGTGGGGGAAAAATAAAGACAAAAAAGAATCTGTTGGGAGCATATCGTTTTCTGCTGACGCATTCCCCACAAAACATTGGCCACAAAATTTATATCTTGGTTGACCTAGTCTTGATAGGGTTAATTTGTTCCAAATAATAAACTGACATTGCCTTGTCTTTGCATTAGATGAAGAAGGAGAAGGACAGTTTGTTCTGAAATTGTTTCCGGAAAACCAACTCTGTGGAAAATGCTTTTCGAATTCCCGGGAGCCATCTCATAACTCTCTTAAAAAATCTGAAGATACTAACCTAGACACGGGTAATTGTCTCCAAAGTGTCGGAATGATCGAAACGAAGAAGAGAAAAAATTGTCATCGACCGTCTTGCTGGGAGAATAATTAATGGTGTCATTACAGGAACGTGTTCTGAGGAAAGTTTTTGACGAAGGAGAACTTTTAAAAATGTTTAAGATACAGGGGAACTCAAAAGCAGGTGATCATTCATGTTTTAAAATGATTCGTACAAAAATATACATGTATGTGATGTATGAAATGTTTGATGAGGAAAATACAATTAACATTTTGTAAAAATGTACAAATGAAGGAGGCTGAAGTTGAACGGCTGCAACTAATGTTGTCCGTTGAGCGACAGATACCTGAGTTACAGATCAAATAACCATAAATTATTTTTTTACCTTGTGTGACAAGATACATGATCATCATTTAGTCGAGCTTGTCAGAATCTGATTAACTCTAAGACGCTCCCCATCTAGGTCCGGCATTGCATTTGGTAGGTTAGCATGTTCACATTCTGTGTCTGTGCATAATTAGTAGATGTATATCTAGGTGGGCGATTAACATTTCTCTGTCCATTGTGTTGCGTTCAAAGAAGTATTGTGCTGAGGAGCTCTTGTTCCGCTATCCAGCAAAGTCCAGGCACCTCACCTTGATGACTTCTGATATTGCAAGAAGCTTTCCATACAGCTTTTGTTAGGTTGCGTGTTGCTTCCAAGACATTCAAAGGGCTGCACGCAGCGCGTGTGTGTGGGCGCCATTGAGCCTTGATTCAATTGCAGGATGTTGATTGGTATTACAATACAGTTTCTACAGTTGCTGAGAAAAAATTCCTCTCCATATCACTGGACAATGATGATTTCCAAATAACACCCAGGCCATATAAGACAGTCCATGTTTTTGCCAAACGTATACTTACATCTTCCTCCATGGAGGTGATGTTACTGTCAAGATAAATGGATGTGTTCACTGATTTTATAGGGTGACTAGCAATTATTCTTATTGTCACCTCTTGGTTGCAGCTGACATATTTCGTTTTTGTGACGTTGACAGACAAATTTGTTCTGTCGCTTTTCTAAGGCTATGAAGATACAACAAAGGCACAAATACAAGAATTATCCACACAAGATATATTATGGACAACACAGAATCCAAGCAGATACTACAATATCTGAAAAATGCTTATTTGTATTCGAGTCAAAGATTTATTGCATGTTTTTAAAACTAATTATTCTCACTTAGCAGAATCTCTTCTTTTTCTTTTCCATGGAAGATGCAGAAAGACAAAAAGAGCCTTATATTTGCCGGCAGTAAGCTGTTTAGATTTGTAATAGGCTAATACATGTTTCCATTCATTGTAACCACATCTAAAAAAGAAGAAAACTTTTTCCTTCATCCTCTCAACCTCTGCTGGCAATAAATCATTTCTGTAAAAAATATCTGTTGCAGTGTCCCACTCATACAACAGCTACTAAAATGTTTTTGAAAAACGAAGAGACTGAACACTTTCTTTCTCTGTCGAGATCATGATTGACACGCACGATTGCTTGATTGATTACGACTCCGATACCTTATCAAAACTGAGAGACATTATTTTAATATAGGAGATTCAAATAGAGGGCCCTGTCCTCCGTGCAGGTCAGATTTAAGTGGAATCATCGAAATGTACGACAACTAAACTAGAATTCTCATTCTACTGAAAAGAACGGTAAAACTTGATCATAGACTTTTATTTATAATCAATGTGTAACCATGATAGAGTTACTGAACAGTATATATGGGATATCATAAACAAACCTCGCAGGTGTTTTACATTTATAAATAGAGTATTGAGTCAAAAGCAAAAATTGACAGGTTCCGTGAGTCGATTTGGCAAAGGGAGAGGAAAGTGTATTGATATATCTGCTGGCAGAGTCTCAAGATTGATTTTAATCGTATTCATTGATTCCAAAAATCAATTCACTTATATTCTACATATACTTCGGAATGTTATGATAATTTTTGGTCTGTATTGACTGCAAACAAGACCAGTCCATCCATTTTGCGAACCTTGACGGTCACTTGTGATCACTTGAGATGCAAAGGTAGTAAGAGCTCACTTGGAAAGATCAAAGATTTCCTATCAAATGTTGGGATTTTATTAACTTTCCTCAAAGTTATAACGGTTCAGTGCTTACAGAAGAAGTGAGGGAACTCAGGGTCACCTGCTCTCGTGGTGAGGTGTGGTTTTATCCCCCAACAATCACCTTCTAGGCAGATCAGCGTCCTATTGTTGTTGGAGTAGGATTGATTACAAAGATGTGGTAATAGTCTTGTTGCACGATGTTGTAACCTCTCAATGGCCTCGATATTGTGGTTTGAGTGTTGGGTCCATATACATGAAGCATATTCCAAGTGGGGTCTGCCAGGTGCTTTGTATAGTAACTGGAATGAATCAATATCCATGAGTTTGAGAGTATTCCATAAGAATCCCAGTGTCCTATTGGTGCTGTTTACTGTTAGTTTGGTATCTACGTGTACTCCTAAGTTTTCTTCCACATCTGTTGTGTCTAATGTATGGAGTTCTCTTTCATTTGTCATCACTGTGTATTCGATGTTGAGTTATTTCTAGCCAGATGCATCAATTTATATTTTGTTGAGTGAATCTTAATTCGCAGTTTATTTGTCCACTGTTCCAGCGCTAAAGGGTCTGTGATGAATTGTTCCCCAGCATCATTTGTTTTCTGAGGTAGACAGAGATTAGTATCGTCTGCATTTATCCACCCGAGTGTCTTGTCCCCTATTCCAAACATCTTGTTGTAGAAGTTGCTGGTGAAGCACACTGTCGATAGTTTCGTGGTAGCTCAAGTCTAGTTTGTCAAATGGTATCTGGTGCATCATCGCTTCTGTCCATAGGTTCATGGCCTCCAATATTTTCTTTGTCCTGCTTTTCCCTCAGGTAAATCCAATGTCGGTAAGCAATTTCTATTTGTTTTGATGAGTTAACATTTGTATTTATATATCCCAATAGGCTTTCCAGTCATAAAGAGTTATACAGTCACTAAAGTTTACAGTCATACGTTTTTGTTTTTGTACGAACAACAAATTTAAATAATGACGGGACTGGTCCATACCTAGAGGGATGATCATCTGCGAATATCAGTTGCCATGTGATACTGATGATCATGTAGAGAGACTTCCGTGATGATGCCGTTAATCCTCTTAAGGAAGAGATCGATCCAAGCATTACACTCAATAATCCAAGCCAAAGGCCCCCCTTCATCTTCACTGAACCAGTATAATGCAACTTTCCCTGACAAAATGACTAATATAATTTTTAACTTCGCGTACAATGCATCCCTCGGCTTTCCATGCTTCAAATCTTCTTTCAAACGGTGACTGTGCTTTTAGTTTTCTGAGAAGAATTACAAAAGGACACTCAATGTTTCATAGAAACACTTATAACAAAGACGTGTGAGGTTAATAGTAATCAGTTGCATGACCATAATATTATATTAGCCTTATTAAAGTATCAAGTCCTCATAGGGCAACTTCTAGGGGTGCTGGTGCAGCGGATAAAATGGGTAGTGGATGAAAAAAACACATGGTGTAATTTGCAATAGACCATTGCTGGAATGGTAAGGCAAACACAATATATAAAAAAATATTTTTTTTTTTATCGTTTTTTTTTTTCTGCATCAACAGAAAGAGGCCTTTCTAAAACGTGAAACTATACTAGAGCGAACAAGGGGGCAAATGAAACTAATGATGAATATGATCCGTCACTCTTTGTATCTTTTTTCTGGTCATGTCTGCAGAAATGAATCGCTTTTCTGTTTTCTTTGACCTCTCAGCCTTAAATCAATCTTCTGATTCATCATTGGCCGCTACAAAAAGGGAGTCTTAGATGTGCCTCCCACTTATCAGAGGACATGATAGACTCAAGTATTATCAT
This sequence comes from Thysanoteuthis rhombus, assembly GCA_963457665.1. Taxonomy (NCBI): domain Eukaryota; kingdom Metazoa; phylum Mollusca; class Cephalopoda; order Oegopsida; family Thysanoteuthidae; genus Thysanoteuthis; species Thysanoteuthis major. Next base: position 13,469,825 of record OY735227.1, on the reverse strand, counting down.
TCCATTCAATGCCTTTTCTTGTTGCAAATATACAGGTATATTACCTGTGAAGTGTTCCATTTATTTTTAGTTAAAACCAATATGAAAATAATTATGAATAAGTATACAGCTATAGAGACAGAACTTGAAAGTTAGCCACATATTTAATGACGTCATTTCCTATGGCTCTTCCTATGAAAACATAAATTCTTGTTAATCATTACTTTCTTCAGCCATGGTCTATCTGTCTGGCTAATCTTTTGGAAAAGTTATTACAGTCTGCTATTATCAGCTGATCTACATAACATATATGATAACATACACATTTACAGTTCATTGGTATAAATGCTCCAGGGAGTTGAAAATCCCATTTTGCAACAATAATATTTTATAACAAATGATTATTTCAACTGATTTGAAACACTCAATTTAAACTGTCACTTGAAAAATGAATAAGTTACTTCTCTCACCTTTGGCTGGATCACTAAAAAGTCTGAATTTTCTGAAAACAAGCATGGAAGCAGCCTTACACAAACAAGGACCAATCTAGCATTGACACACAACACAGATTAAAATCCGCACTAAAAATCTATTAGGGGGATATTTTGAATTATAAAAAATGCTTTTTCTGGACATAATAAAGAGTAAATGTTAGAAATTTCAGTCTCATAGTTTTATTGATGCGGCTTTTATATATGATATATACAGTCAGCCAAACCAACTTGAAAACAAGCGACCATGTTAACCATGTAAGTTAAAACCATGGTTTAATTCAAGAGATTGGTTGAGAAAATGTTGTTAATAAGATCAATTAAACACTAAATGTGTGTGATTAAACATACCCTGCCTAAAACCATTCTGCAGAGCCAATGATTGTTTAGGAAACCTTTACTGAAAGTCAGATACAAATAGTACAGCTCAAAGGTTACTCAGCAGAATAAGGATAAAAAATTAAACGTTTTTGAGCAGTGTACTGTGGTTTAATGAAATGAATGAATCAACCTATTTGGGTTTGATGGAATCCAACATGTATTGAATTGTCCTGACCAGGAATATAAAGATGAGTATTTGGTATTAATAGTTGAGCATTGTGGTGGAAATGTCTTGGTCTGAGGGTGTTTGAGCTCTAATGAGCTGTATTTGATTAATGGAATCATGGATGCTGAAGATTACATCAATGTATTGAAAGATACATGTTGCCTTCATTTTTTGGAGGAAGATCTGCAGGCATTTTTCAATAAATATTGATAACTATAATTTTTCTGGTGCATTCATAGCATCCACGTCCGTCTCCAACCATTCTGAGTATGTCAAAACTTGACTCAGGCAGAAAGTGATGAGAGACTGAGGCTAACAATGCCCTCAAATCTAACTAACTTTAATCCAAGTCAAATGCAAATCATGACCTCTATCCTTACTGTTTTCTGCAGAGAAATCTGTTTGTGAAATCATCCAACAGAACATTGATGATAGTTACGACAGGAAGGCAAAGAGAAAAGGAAGTAGGATAATGCCTAAACACCTATCCATCAAAAGCTAGACACTACCTCTCCATCAAAAAAAAAATGAAAACATTTTCCATGGAACTGATAATTTTAGTCCTGACCCCCTCCTCTTGCTGTACTAAAACCAACCCAACATCCACAGAGACAGGAAACACAAAAGATCTGACCCCCTCCTCTCATAGACCATTCTTATTTCAAACCAAACTTGATTATTACCTTCTTATTTCAGGTCAAACTTGACCCTCACTTACACAGATACAAACACCTTCCCTCCAGCTCCTATCAAACAACCAAACAACACAGAAATATCCTCATTTCTTTGTCTAACCTCATGCACGTAAACTGCAAAATTTTCTCTGAACCACTGCAGGTTTTTCTCTGGAAAAGATGGCGGGCAAGCTTTGAAAACATGCCCATGTGATAATAGAAAGTTTTGAGATGTAACACCTGCTTCTTCACAAGTTTTTCTCTTCACCTTCCAATTGTCACTTCCATTGACATATATATATATATATATATATATATATATATATATATATATATATATATATATATATATATATAACCAAATGCTCTTCCAATCTCTCTCTCTATATATATATATATGTGTGTGTGTGTCTACCCACAAATACTTGCTATATATATCAAACATAAAAGCAGATGAGCAACTGTATTTCCAAGAAATATGTCAAATATCTTTCATGAAACTCTATGAAGGATTATCACCAAAGCTAAAATGTCTTTTGTGAAGCTCTGGGGAGGATAATCATCAGAGCCAAAACAAAAATCAATAATTATCCTTTCAATCTTTGTTTCTCCACAAATAGAAAACCATTTAAAACTTTTTCAATTGCCATCATTATTCTCAAGTGACTTTAATTGATCTTGATTGTCAGATAAGCTAGGTGAGGTTAGACTGAAGAAAACTCACAAATTCAGTCATTTGATCAACTTCAGAAAGCCAATTGAAAAAACCCTCCTTTTTCTCAGAAGATTTGGTAATTAAAAAGGAGGGAAAATAGTTGTGATGCTGCATTATCTTGATTGTCAAACATAAAAATTGATTTTATAGTCAAAAACCAGAAAGCAATTATCCATCTTTTGTTATTACAATGTTTGTTCAGTCAATCAAATCTCCTCTCCACATCCTTGATGTTTCTTGGAGTTTCAGACAATATATTTTTCAGTCTTTGACGGGTGATTTTTTTCAAAGGGAGAAATTGAATTATACACCCCTGGCAAGTGCTGAAGAATTGGTCAGCTGAAACGTTGTGTAACATTAAAGATGCGGAGAAGAGATTTGATTGTCTAAACAAATTCAGTGATTTTTAATGATTCTTTTCAAAGTTGCCAAATGTTTTTGCAACATGTTAAAATAGACAAAGAGATCAAAGCACCCATAGTGGCGTCACTCACTTCACGATGCATTTGTGGATAATGATTCTGTAAAAACAGAAAAAGAACTGGTCTTTTGCAAACTTAAAAAAAAAACTAAAATTCTTTCCAATTTTTTGTTGCCTAAATCTTTATTTTTAAAAAAGACAAAAATATCATTTTGAATTTCTTTAAAATGATTCTACAATATCATCATCATCATCATCATCATCATCATCATCATCATCATCATCATTATCATCATCATCATCATTATCATCAGTTATTAGGAGTCCACTGCTGGAAAAAGGCCTATCTCCGTACATGAGAAATATGATTCTACTAATCTCTACCATTACTTACCTGCACACTCTTCATCCTCATCTCTCTATCTTGAGTCTCTTCCTACTGTATTTACTATCCTATGAGCACCAATTGGTTAGCTTCTTGCTCCATATGATTTCTTTCACTTTGCTATTTGCCCTGCCCATCTCCATGTTTGTAGCTTAATTACTTGTATAATATTCTTCCTGTGGTCCTCACTCAGATCCATGTTGATCTTTTTCCATCACAAAGAGTTGTTCCCAGCATTACAGTTTCCATCGCTCTCGGGGCTATCCTAAGTTTGTTTCTAAATGATTTTGACAGTTTCCAGGTTTCCCTGAAAATCATGTCTAGTATCATGCATTGGTTGTATACACCACTTTTCAAACATATTCACAATTTGCTTTTCTGTATGTCTATTCATACTAAATGCTTTACAGCCAATCGTTAAAACCTTGCTTTTATTTTTGTGGTTTTTTACTACATTTATCGGTTGTAGATTGTCCTTGGTTCCTGATCGTGATTAAATAACAACCGAAATGTTAACAAAAGACAAACAATATAATTTTAAAAAAACGTACCTCGGATCCACACTTTTGTAATCTGCATATCTCTGCAAACCATTTTTCAAATAATTCACAATTTTGGAATTGAGTTATTTGAAAAGCTTCAACCATTTTATCAATTCAGAATGGAAAGATAGGAACAGATTATTAAAGATTAATATCCACTGAATGTCTCTACATGAATGTCTTTCTAATGAGCTTTTATGGTAACAAAATAAAAATCCCTGAAATATTTGGATATGAACAGTATTAAAGTTTAAGCAATCAGGAAAATGGTTGGCATTTGAATTAGATAAATGAAAATTCATTTCCAAAAGTTTTTATTTGAGATCAACTTTGAAATATTAGTGAAATACAGGATTCAATCAAATAAAATCATCAAGTTAAAGTATGAAATCTATCTGCATACTGAACAGAGTGACATTTTCTGTGACTTTTTCTGTTTCTTCCTGCAACATTACACTTTTCTCTTTAAAGGTGAAAATCTCTGTATATAATAAACACTGTGAATTTCTCTGCTTCTTTCTGCAATGATAAACTCTTCACCTTGAAGGTGTGAAATCTATCTGTATAAAGAACAGTGTAACTATTCTATAGTTTATGCAACAATACATTATTTTTCTGTATATGTATCAATCAATATAATAAACTGTGTGACTTTTTTGCAACAAGACACACTTCCTCTTGAAGATAGAAATGTAACTAATACTGAACATTTGTGATTTTTTCTGCTTCTTTCTGCAACAATAGACCCTCCTTCCGAAAGGTAACAGTCTATCTAGATAATGAACTGTGTGACTTTTTCTTCTTGTTTCTACAACAATAGACTCTTTTGAAAGGTAAAACTATATAAAAAACAGTGTGGCCTTTTTCTACTTTTTTCCAAAAAAATAAACTTTTCCACTTTAAGGTAACATTCTGTCTGATAATGAACAATGTGAATTTTTCTGCTTGTTTCTGCAACTATAGACTATACAACCAATGCATCCTCCCGATAGTCATATATGGAGCTGAAACATGGAACCTAACCAAGAGACAAACCTGCAAACTGAGAAGCATGGAGAGATCACAATACATCAGGGAGAAAATGGGAGTCCGAGACATCATAGAATCTATTCGAAAACTTAAATGGCAATGGGCAGGTCATGTTGCAAAAATGGCAGATAACCAATGGACATCACAACTCACGACATGGATCCCAAGAGATCACATGCAAAACTGAGGCCAACAGAAAACAAGACAGAGAGATGAACAAGACAAATTTGGGAAATATTAGCTCTGTGACACCCATGATAGAGAAATGTGGCAGATCCTAGAGAAGGTCTATGTCCAACAATGGATGTTAAAAGACTGATGATGGTGATGATGATTTCTTCCCTTGATTATCTGGAGTCTTATCAAGGAATATTAATTGAACTTTGTCCATTTTGTTTTGAAATTGTCTGATAGATGCAGTTTTTGCCTCCTGTGTCTGTAGAATACAGGTTGCTAGACCTGAATCAATAACAAAGAAATTATCTCCTGCACATGTCACAATCATTCTCTGACCACAGTTATTCTCACACCAGAACCAGCGAAAATCAATTTAATGCTTGATTTTATTGAACCTCGTCTGTACATAAGTTTCTACATGCATCAGACCTTTGCATCCCTTTAAATTTCAAGGCACGCTCTCTCTAGTATTTCAGCAAGAATCTTAAAAATAATTGAAACCAATGTTTTTCTATAGAGCAGCTAATTGGCACCAAACTGAGTTCATATCAACAGTTAAGGAAGTGACTTTCATCTGAAGATCTTGGGGCAGGGGAGGGGTGAATCAATGGCTTGAATGAAAACTCAAGTCTTTAATCAACCCACCAATGCAAAGTAAGGTGATGCACAAAGACATATAAGATATATATATAAGACAAAAATATATTTAAAAATCTGTTATTTCTATTTTTGCATTCTTAGAATACTAAATGTCCCTCTCAGGAATATAAATGACATTTCTGCCTTCTTTAGATGTGATGCTTGCTGCATCAATCAAGATGAACCTATATATAGAATGCAATAACTGAAAGACTTTTTTGAGTATTCCAGTTAATAAAAAGTAGACTTTGTGAAATACATATAAAAACCAGATCTTGTTTTTATAGTTAAAGATAAAGAATTGGAAATTTGAGGAAGAACTGACATTATTCAATTATATGCTTTTCAAATTTGAGAGTCCAGCATTGTTAATTCAGATGTTCTTTTTGAAGATTTTCAATTTGGGAGAGACTTACTTATTCAAAAAGTTGTGAAATGAACAAAACCAAAACCTCCGGAGTGGCAACACTACCTTTTTGTCCTGAAAGTATTCAACCTCTTTGAATATCTGGAGAACTGGTCATTAATATAACTTTACAGCCAATCAGAGAGGACCTCACTGCATATGTATGAACAAGTGTTCTCCAGTGGAGTTACTCCAGTGGCACTGAGAGAGCTTGTATACTATGTTGCCGTCACATGTCCAATGACTGAGCCTGCCAATCCATTGACTATCATGCAGGTTTTTTATGATCTAGAGGTGGCCTTTAGTGACTTCTAGCTTCTCCCAAAGAGATTTCAGAGTGTAGATAAGAATGAGAAAAATGCAACAAGGCAGCTGATATCAATCCAGAAAGAGGACTTTGTAGATTGATTTCCCAAAGTACATCATTTTTTTTGTTAAAATTAAGAAGCTGGGAATTTTCTGAACAAATCTTATACTTTTTCTTAGCTAATATGTGTATATGGTCTACATCCTTAGATATAAGCTAAAACATAGCATGGCATGTTCTATACTTCAAAAAGAAATCAGACACTGTCTTGAATATATATATATATATATATATATATATATATATATATATATATATATATATATATATATATATATATATATATACATATACATATACATACATATATATATACATACATACATATATGTATATATATGTCATTTTTAATAGGTTTTCACCGCATTGGAAAGTAATGGCTTTCAATAAAACTCCGGTGAAAGTAAGTCTCTCAATATTCCTGCTCTCTTCTCCATATTCTATATAGCTTAGGCTCAAGTGTTGCCAATTCAGATGGATTTTTTAAAAATCTCAAGTTCAGTGTTAGAAATTCAAGAGTCCTAGTGATTATTAGTGAGAACAATGGAAAGCTCTTTAGGAGAAACTGGAAGTCACTAGGAGCCAATTCTAGACTAGAAGCAATGGACTAACCTGCATATGTAATGAATAGGCTTGCCATGTGATGGAAACACAGTACACAAGCTCACTCAATAGGAAAAATGGAGTAAATCCACAGGAGAACACTTGTCCATAAATATGCAATAAGGTTCCCCCTTATTGATTGCAAAGTTACATTAACAACCAGTTTTCCAGATATCAAAAATGGTCGAATACTTTCAAAAACTTCAAAACTTGTACGCAAACAAGGAATTTTACCAAAAACTTTTCTACCCACTTCCCTTTGTAATTGTATAAACAGACAAGGAAAGGAAGGGAGGAAACATTTAAGTATATTACACAGTGATTATTTGTAAGAACAGAAGGAGAAAAAAGGTTAGGCTGAAATTGAAGAAGAATATTGAAGTGAAAAAGGGAAATGGATGGAGGAAAAAAAAATTGATGAGAAAAGAAACATTGGCAAAGGAATCAGTGGAAAGGGAAAGAAAGAAGATTAGAGAGAAAAAATGTTCAGCGAAAATTGAAGAAGAATATTGAAAGAAAGAATGAAGGAAAGAATGAAGGAAAGAGAAAATGAATGAGAACAGAGATATTGACAAAAGAATTACTAGGGAGAGAAAGAACATTAGGAAGGAAAAAAACAGGTCTGATAAATCATTGAATAGAAACTGTCACCTAACGGATATCTTTTGGCAGCATTCTGTGTTGAGGGTTATCAATTAAAAATTTAAAAAACGGGATGATCAATGAATAAGTTACTTCTCTCACGTTTTGTTGGGTAATAATTACTAAAAAAAGTTTTAATATAAAAAAAAACAAGGAGTCTCACCATAAGGGATCAGTTTAGCATAAACTCATGTTGCAAATGGAACTCTAAAAATTATGGGTAATTCATGAGAAAAAATGTTTTCTAGATATGATAAGGAGCACATGATCAGTTTTTCAGCCTTCTACCTCCATAGAGGCATCCTGTACGCATGATGCATACATACATACATAACTAACAAGCTAGTCAGACTAAATTGAAAACAAAAGATATCCTTGGTGACAGTTCTGATTGATAGTTTCCAATACTGGAAATTTTGTGATTCCAGGAAACTAACCATCCTTTTCTATTGAAAGACAAAAAACAAAAAATCAATAACAGAAGTTGGAATCAATTTATTGCGAGCTCCCAGAGTAAAAAAGATGGAAAGAAAAAATAACCTTTGAATGGCAAAATTTAGACAAGTCATTTCTCGAATTATCTATTGACTTTGAACTTCTCATTGCATTCTTTTTGCTGTAATTACCTTATCTACTTTTATATAATTATCTTGTTTATTCCATGGCCCATAATTATATCTTTGTAAAGAGAAACATGATTTATTCATATAATTATTGGCTGCAACTTTAAACATAGTAATGGCCACAAAGAAAAATATAAATCTGTTCAACATTCAATCTTCTTTTGGGGTGTGTCTGTCTTTCTTTTAATACTCTAATATTAAAAATTCTAGCTTGCTTTTTTTCTTTCCATATTTCAGGTATATGTATTCATTTATGTTTGTCTGTCTGTCCAAACAGTATCTCCAAATGTTCTCCATGAATTTCAGTGGCATTTGCGGAAGGTTGCGAAATTGACTAAGAATGAATTAAATTTGAGAATGGATCCAGGAATTTTTCCCAATTATTGCCTCTGCGTATTATCTTTACATTCATGCAATATGTCCTAATTTCTCAATGAATTTCAATGACATTTTGTATAAGGAAAGATTGATTAAATTTGGAGGCTGATAGATTAAATTTTTACTGTTATTACCCCTGCATCGAAACCATATATAAATTGATTTTCATTTATTTTAAATGACAGTGGCATTGGGAGAGGTATGTCCTCTCTAAGTGCTCTCTAGTTTTCTATGTTGTAATTATTTTTTTTTAAAGAGAAACACAATCTAGTCAAATAATTATCATCCACAACGTTTTTTGGCAATTTTTTTTATGTTTCTATCAATATTTGGATATTAAGAATTCTAGCTTCTTCTCTCATTTCATTTAGAACTCAAAGAATTATTTTATTTCCCCTCACACACACATACATAACTTTCTTTCTTCCTTTATGTTCATCAATTATCTTGTGGCATTTAAATTATTTGAAAGATTTCATTTTCATTTTAGCTTCAGTGCTTCCCTGATTTCTGAATGCAAAAAGCTGCTTGAGTGGTGTTGCATGTAAACACAACTTTTGATGAGATTAAAACTCACATGAAAGCTATATGGTTTTTTTAAAATCCATTCTTCATCTTTTCAGTGGTCTCTCAATTGACTAACTATTGCTATAAAAATTATTTTCAGAAAAAGATAAATTTCACTTTTACAAAGATTAGATTAAACACTGCTAGAGTCTCAAAATCACTTCTCAAAATTAATTTTGAAAATCAGTTGTAATTAATCTAAAATAAAAACTAATAAAATTTTACAGAAATCAGAATTAAAATATAGGAGTCAATATCATTTCCTCTTGATATTTGGAATTCATTCAACTCTTTCTTTTGATGTGATTTAAAAATAGATAGGAACATTATCTTAATTTGGTGTTGAGGAAGAAATTGTACTTGGTTTTTATACCATATCTCCCAGTCTGATTCAAAGAATGGAAAACAAAACAATCATCACTCTATAGAATCAGGAAACAGCATAAATGCACACACACATACATGTATATATGTATCTATGTTGCATAACATAATCACACACCATATACATGTACATGTGTAAGAGCGAAATGATAGTATCAGAAGGCCATGCTGTACAAATGATTTATTTATTTAATCTGATATCTTGCCAGAGCTGACTTTATAAAGAATATGATGGTTTACAAGAAATGGTCTTTTGGGAAGAAAGAACTTCATTGATAGCATTTCTCAATTTTCCAACAGCAACAGTCTGCCTGGAATATTATTAGAACAAAATTTCTCTTAAATATTGATAACTTCATCAGTCTATGTGATGAGATGCTTCTTCATGGTTGTGACTGAGGCCTTGCTTGGTGAAGCTTACACCCATCATCATCATCATCATCATCATCATCATCATCAGCCTTTTAGCATCCATCATTGAATATAGACCGTTCCCAAGATTCACCACACCTCACTATCATGGCAGTTGTGGAGCCAATACTTTCTGAATTTGTCTAATTTGTCATGCAATCTTATATTTTGTTGGCTGCAGTTTTCCATATGACATCTGAAGATCCACATTCTGAGTTGTGATATCCAGTGGTTGTCTGCTATTCTTGCAAAATGACCTGCCAATTGCCATTTGAGTTTTCTGACAGATTCTTCCATATCACAGACTCCTGTTTTTGCTCTAACAAATTGTGCAATCTTTTAATCTCATCATGTTATATTGAGCATGATTCTCTTATGCATGAGTAGCTTAGTTGTCTGTTTGAGGATCAATTTTTTCGTTATCCTATTGTTTACAATTGTTGTTGTATCTACCATAATCTCCATCTTGGGATAAATTCTATCCTGCAATCATGTAAGCTCCTCGATATTATCTTTTGCATGTATCATGTATGAACATTGAGTCTCTCACATTACAGTCTACCTTTACTGGTAAGAATGTACAGTTTACCTTTACTGGTAAGTAGGTACTTCACAGGTGAGAATGTAATTTGGGGTTCATTGGTAAGAGATTTTGTTCTTTGCATCTATTGTCTACCTTTACAGATGAGAATGTATTTTTAGGTTCACCTGAAAGAGATTTGGTTCTTTGCATCTATTGTGTATAAACCTTGCGTCTCTCAAATCACAATCTACCTTAAAAAGTGAGAATGCACTTTTAGGTAAAGCTAGAGGAGATTTTGTTCTGAAAACTTATGAACCACAGAATTAGGTTAGAGTTTTATCCCTCAAATTAAATGCATTATCAAATTGTTATTTAAGTTGTCTGTCTTCCAGATTGGTTGTAAACTATAGCAAGAGAGCCCAGGCATCTCCACAATTTAATTCATAGCTGAGGAAAGAAGAGATGGGTTCATGCCTTTTCCAAGGTCACCAGTGCAAAGTGAACTCAAATCATCTCAGTCAGAGTCTGAACTCTATTTACCAATACCATTCTCAGTACTGCAATCTGTTAGTCCACTTGCACCTTTTATTGCATTATCCAATTTTGATTTGAGTTAATTCATTAATTTGCTACCCCCTCCATACACACACCATGATTGCAATTGGTTTCAAAGCTGGTTTCACCTGAAGAATGTCATTAAAGAAATGTGTTGTTTATATCTTATACTATTCCTGAACATTTGTTTTTCTCTGCCTGAATTTTTCAGATGCAGGATTATCAATAAGATTTTTCTTTCTGGTCTGTTGTTTCCATCTTGGTTCATTTTTTTCAATTCAGTGTTTTAATCATTGTATTCTACAGCCTTCTTCAGGTGGGTGTTGGAAAATGGGGAGGGTTTAGAATGTTGGGACAAGGGATCCCCATCAAAACAGACCATCAGCAATACGAATCATCCAATGACTAGACAACTATTTATTGCTGCGATCAGTCTACAAGAGATATGTATTCAAGACCATGTGCACAACTTCAACATCATCAGACTCATTCTGTTGCAAGGCTAAAGGTTTGAATTGCTTTTAATCAAATGAAAAATGGTCAGTTTAAATATTTGGAATGAGTCGTTTGATGTTACTGGTTAAAAAAGTTAGGGTTTACTTTACAAACAAATAATATCTGTTTCATGTGTAACAATCTGATGCATATTAAAAATAGATATTATAACATGGAGATTCACAATAGAGAAGGGACAATATGACTATCTTTATTGTTTATTTAGACACAGGTTTCTATAGCCGAATTGGTTAAGGTGTCAGCCATGAAAGACCAGCTCCACAAGATGGGCTGCTAGTTCAAGTTTCATCAAAAGCTACTTCTTTTTTTCAACTTGACATTATTCATCTCAACAGTTTGAGAGCCCATAACTCAAAAAGTCGTAATAAGGCAACTAAGCAATGATAATAAGAAAGAAATGAATAATGGAAATCTTCACTTCATTTTAGCTTTGTTTTCTTTTCATCAGTTTCCATTTCAACTTCTAATGGTTTGGTGTCTACTTTGATCACCACTATTGTCAGCGAGCTGTCATGATATTTACTTTCATATTTTACTTTTAGTCTCCAAGCAATTTGGAAAGAAAATGTCAGTGTCAACAAACCTTATCAAATTTTCTGAAGTGATAAGAAGTATCATTTCAGTGACATCCAGGATTTTGATGTGTTGAGAGCTGTCTTGTATATCCAGAATGTTTTATTGATAAATTCTGAAATGTGGTCTCTTAGGGAATCTTCATCAGTAGGCAATCATCTTTCTATTTTTCTTTTACTTACCAATGACAAGTAAAGGGCACTTGGTGGGGGTAAGGGTATTGAAAATACTTCTTCTCTGCATGGAATTATAAAATTTCCTTCTTTTTAGAGATTTATACTTTGCCAACAGAAGCATATAGTCAAACATTTGATATCCAAGATCATTTTGTAAATATGATTTTGAAATATTTATAAAAGGAGAAGAGACTGTAGTATCTGAAAGAGTATCCAAAGTAAGGACAGATCTGAAGTGTTTTCTGACCCCAGTGGCTGTTTTGTATCTATATTTTGACAACACATATTTACCAGGCTATGGATATTTACTAAGCTTATTGTAGTACAGCAGGAAGTCAAATGGAGGGAATGGGAGTAAGGAAGATTATGTTGCATCAATACTCAAAGTGAATACCTACATACCTTGAAAATCAACATATGTGCTTGAACATCACCCACTGGCTCTGGGGCCAGTTATACAACTATCTCAACCACAAGATTAGACCCTTACTTCCTGAGATTGATATGGCACAAGGTCAAGTGGGTTTAGCACTGGAAGCTTCTTTAGCACCTTTTTTCCAAATAAAAAAGATGTGCTTGTATTAAAAATCAGCATTTCAGATCTTGGTTTTCATGAGGTGTTGGACAATGGCCAGTTGGAAATACATATCTGTATAACTCAACAATTGATTCTATATCTATCAGCCAAAGAAAAGATCTGGATATTACACTATATTCAATGAGTTTGAATTACGGAGGAGAAGCCAAAAGATTAGGAAGTCTCAGTCTGTATTGCCTGTGGGGGTCAGGATGAATCACAGATGAGCAATCATTCTAATCTCAGAATTCCTTGTAGAACATATATTTATAGATCAGCAGAAATGGTAATTTTTTCTTTTGAACTCTTATCAAGCAGGAAAGTTGGACTCAATATTTTAAAATTAGTTACTTTCTTTGGAAAAAAAACCATTGAGATATATAGATTTTGATCAGAAGATTTTCCTTTGAAAAGGAACTTCTGAACTTCTTCCAGTCAAAGAATCCATTGTTTCAACTAACGGGGAAGAGGTATTTTTATCTATAAAATTTTATCTTTAAGTGGAAGAATCCATTGTTACGGAAAGAGAAACAAACAGAAAAAATCTCACTATTTAGTATATCAATAGGTGTGCAAAAATGTTGACCAATACTTTTGATGTTGTTTAACAAATTCTTTAACGAGGAGAAATGATAAATTGTGATTTTCTTTCCCTTATTTGAACTTTGTCTCGTGATTTGTAGGTGTTTTATCGTCCTTTCAGCTTTTCAGCTGATTATATCCCTCATTCTAGTATGATAAAAAGCAACAGAAATAGGATAAAAGGAATACAGATCAAAGATTTGGTTTCCTTAAGGGTTTTGTATCCTGATTTGTTGGTGTCTTATAACCTCAAAACATTTCAGCAGATTACTTTTTCTGTCATCTTCAGATTGTGTCCGAATTTTGTCATTTCTCTTTTGCAAGACAATATTTTTGTCTTTTCATTTTCATTCATATTTTTTCTACTATCCTACAACATTTCAGCTGGTTATTTCTCCTGTCATCTTCGAGTGGTGTGCCAATTTTGTCATTTCTCTCCTTCAAGACAATATTTTTATCTTTGCATTTTCATTTGTATTTATTTTATTATCCTAAAACATTCCAGCTAGTTACTTCTGTCATCTCTTTATCTTTATTTGTAAGTGTGTTACTATTACCATTCAGTAACTAAAATGAAGATAAGAGAAATACTAATCAGTAATTGATACACACTGAATGCTCAATCTAAAAAAATAGAATAGTATTACAGCTAATGTTACTAATGTAATAAAATGCAACAGAAATCAGATGAAAGGAATACAAGTGAAAAATTCAAATAATAATAATAAAGTCCCATATAGGTCTATATCAGGCTCTTTTGTATGGCCTCTTATTCCATGTTACCAGCTTATTCCATGTTACCAGCTAATTGGAGGCAGAATGATAACCAACATATTTGGTATTAACCGAATTTGATTCAGGGTATCAAAATTGTTCTTTCATGAACACAAGAGAAGTTCTATCAACACCTGAATTCACAGATACAACCAATAGGGTTACAGCTTCAATTAGGCATTGATCTTACCATTGAGATAAACAGTAGCCGGTTGCATATGCCTGAATGTCTCAACTCCAAATTCCTGTCTTACTTATTCAAGGTCTATATCTGCTCTATTTGTTTTTTTTTTCAACACGACAATCATATCATTAAGGAATGGATGTATGTTCCAACAGAATAATTATGAATTGTGTTATATCATATATTCGTATATCTATAATAATTTTGTCATTTCCTAATGATATAATTGTTGTTTTGTAAAGAGCAACACTATGTTGAAGCGACAACCCAATCGGTCACAGATTTGATTCCTACAGCCGCCCAGTTTTATTTAATTGTTCATTCTATCTATGTTGTCTCAGCCAATCAGTACATACACTATGTAATAACAGGTGATCATTTGGAATATGATATAATGTGTTTTATAATCATATATATATATATATATATATATATATATATATATATATATACATATATATATACATATATATATATATTTGTATATATATATGTATGCATATGTATGAGTAAGCAAGGATGATATTTTTTTGAAACTATGAAAATGTAAACATAGGTCTTTAATCTTATGTATCATTTATTCTAATTTTCAGAATAACCATCACTGGGAGAGAAAGTTCAGTAATTAGAATAGAACAGTGCTATCACACTCTAATCCTTATTAGACTAAAGTAGGAATCAATAAATAAGAAATGATAAGTGGATTAAAGAAAGAAGACAAACACATATTTTCATAGAAATAATTTAATTACCAAGATTGAAACTATTTTAGAAAAAAAATGGTAAAATTAAATCAATAACTTAGAAGTTATCAAAATTATTGCATACTTAAAGACCATCACACTTGGAATTCATAAAATTCTCAATGAATACAATCAATAAACTACTTTTCAACTGATATCAATAAAAAACAGAATTGATCTAATCTTGAAGATTAAATAAACAATAAGGTATAATTGGTTTGAAACTATACTTCTGTCCAAACTACCAATCCTTTTCCAAAATGAAAAGGCCATGAATCGAAATGGAAATAAAATATAGAATATACTTCAAGTATCTAGAATTTGCAACCTTATTAATGTTAAGATGAATGGAAAAAAAAAATTAAAGAAAAAGAAAATGGTGAAATTGAGAGAAAAGATTGTATGATTTTTCATTAGATAAAAGGGAGATAATCTGGAGATCATCTTTGAGAAAAGTGAAAGTGATTAGGATCACTAGTTTTCAAAAAGAATTCAATCTACTCGGATAATATAAAAATTTCATTTAAATGAAAATCTGCTTTTTTGTTTCATGATTACAAGAACAAAACATACTGCCTGTAGCTGGAAAGTGCTTAAAGTAATGTTCACCTACATCAAGTGAATATCTCTATAAATCATATTTTAATATACATATCTATCCATACACATATTCATATGGAAGAGAGAGAGAGCAAAGCATTATTTTTATATGCATATAATGTTCAAACTTATGCAAGATCAAGTATATTGTAAGCAATATTTCCAGTTATGTGCTGTAAGGTATTTGATCACACACCTGACATGACTGTCACATGCTTATGGTACTCATGACATAATCAAATCTGATTCAGCCACTTTTTGCATATGGACACTGGTCAGTCTAAAATGTATTATTCACATTGATTCAACAACTGATATTCTCCTTTCCTGCTTGGCATCCTACATAAATCATTTTCTGCCTGATATCCCAATTGAAGATGAAACCATGTGTAACATACAAATCTCAATGTTTCTGCAGGTGCTGAGTTAGTTTTATTGTTCCATAATGGTGCATGGAATCTTTTCCATGGAACTTTCTATGAATGATTATGAAAGATGGATTATTATCATTATCAAAGTTAATTCAAATTCTGGATAAATAATAATATTGAACTTCTAATGTCAGAAGATATTATTATGGTTTGTGATACAGAGATGATGGTAAGAATTGAAATTTTCCATAACATCCGTATAACCTGATTTAGAATAATTCACAAAGATGAAAGGCTCATTTTGCATATGAAAATCTTAGTCATTTTCAATTGTTAGATTATTAGCAGAGTACCCATAAAAAAATGGTGGGATTATTTACAAATAGATCCGTACTTTCACCTAGGATCAGAGTGTCTGGGTGATCAGTCCTGGATCCTGACACTTTGCCTTTAATCAAAATGTCACTCCACATAGCATCAATGTAGAATCTCATTAAAAGTTTTACTCACTCACACATAATGTATATATATATATATATATATATATATATATATATATATATATATATATATATATATATATATATATATATATGTATGGATACATATTGTGTTTAATACCTGTGGATTACCACTAATTTTAAGCACAACATGAATCAAATTTGTAGACACCACTTTCCTTCCATATAAATTGTACACATGATGAAGGTCAATGAATGGTTTGGCTAAAGCATTATATAAACAACAAGAAATACGAGAGCAATAATAAAAGAAATACATACTTTCGTGCAACCCCCTGAAAAAGAGGGAGCAGGTACCCCCAGCATCCAGTGCAGAATTAACTCACTACTCAGTTGTCTTGATCAGTTCAAACTAGTTTACCCAAAATTCTTCCGAAATATTAAATATTTTAGTAAGCAAATAATTCATTACTTTCTTTTCAAAGATTCTTGTCCTGGAGTATAAAACCAAAAAGTTACCAAACAAAGAAATATTCTTTTTTTTCCAATTTTTGAATTTTCAATGTGAGAGGTTTGTCTGGATGATTAAGCATATTTTGCTAAAAACTTGACAGAATTCATTTAGAGAAGGTAATAGCTAAAAATATGTAAAAATTGATAATTGTTGTTGGGTAATTAACTAATGATTTCATCAGATTGATTTTTTTCAGGAAGTAATCTTTTGACGAATAAATTTTATCATTCATGAAATTATCAAAAAAAATTCTACTTTGACCCAATCAGAAAATGAAATTTTGCAGAATCTTAATACCTGGATGCTTCTATCAATAAGAATTTTCTAAATGAATGAAACTATTTGTTTACTGTTGTCGGCTTTTTGTGGGGTGTTGAGCCACAACCATTCTGGTGCAGTAGTTATTAGTATTACTGGAGTGGGATTACTTGCCCCATACCTGAGGCTCTTCCTTCACCCAGGGTTGGGACCAGCAATGGTGTTACCAAGCTGTAGCTTTTTTTTCTGACAGTATAACCTTCTCTTTGATGGAGTATCTTACAGGGATAAAGGGCTCAAGCTTGCCTGCTTTTTAGTCTAAACTTCAATGTCTATTCATGTATAGAGTAGATATCATAGAAAATGTCTTCAGTGTTCATTTTGCTGATTTTTTCCCTTTTGAGGGTGCTGTTGCTGAAGGAACAATGAAAAAGACAAAATGAGAAGGAAGAATTGAATTTTTGACCTGTAATGTATTCAGGTTAGTACTTTCCTTTTGGGGAAAAAGAAACCCCCAAAATTTTCAAGTTATGTAGAAAAAGAAATTGCAGAATCAAAAATGCTACTCAAAAGAAATCATTCAAGAACTCTGAAGAAAATTGTTATCAGGTTTGATATTGTGAACAAGGAAGAAAGTAACAGATCATGCTGATGATGATTTCATGTTTGTGTGAAAGACTAACAATGACTTTTTCTGGAATTTCACTAAGATCATTCGGAAAATATTGAAAAAGATACTTTACTATAAATACACACTAAATAATTACAAGACCAAAGGAACATGAATCATTTAGTAAGCGTCAATATATATGTATACATTGGGCGAAACATTGCATTACCCAGATGTTTCATACACACCTCTCCAGGCTTGAATTAGCTCCCTGTGACTTTTGATTTTTCTCAAATCTAGAACAGATTGTGGACATGATTGAGATGAACTAGACAGCTGATTGTGATCCCAAAGAAGACTTCGTAGACTGTTTTTAAAAATGGCAGGGATACTGAGATAGGTATGTGCAGTCCAAAGAGAAGTACTTTGAAGGGTAGTGAGACATCACTGCCCTTGGTAGGCTATTATTTCATAAAAATCAAATGGTTAGATACTTTCTGGACAAATGACATATTCTTAATTCAAACACAATTTGGATGGAGTTATAAACCTTCCTGTTGAGATTAGATACATATACAAATAATTGATTTACTTTCACCAAACAAGAACATCTCCTTCGTTGGATATACAGGACAAAATTATTGGAGAAGTTGATTTATTTATTCAAAGATGACATTTAGCTTAAATAGAGTAATCACTTCTAAATTTAATCTAATAATAAATCAAACTGTTCATTTGTTTAAAATGCATTTTAATGTTGATATTCTCAGCTTGTAAATGAATGAGTCATTCAATGATCTTTCTCATTATCTTTGTGATTAAAATTTGAAAAAGGAGATGCTTCTTGTCAACAGCTGGAATTAATCATCACCCGGTTGTTCATATCCGATTTGGTTGCACATGATTATTATCTTGTGATAATTATTAAATTGCTTATTTACCAGTTTCCTCACTTGTTCTTTGCAAAAGACAAGATTCATGATTTTTAGTCAATAAACAACATATTTTACTTGACTAAAATCAGCACATGCAAAGATACTTTCAGCATATTTAGCACAGATTTCTTTTCTTTGACTTGCAAAACAATCTACAAGACATGATACTGAAACATCAGCTGTGATGGGCTAGGCATGCTGCAGGGCCCTCTTTCAACATTTCTTGGAGTGGTTCTCAACTTGGGGCCACAGTCCACTTAGAGTCCACAAAGGTATTGCTTGGGGTCTGCGAGGAAACATTTCAAAGTCACGAGCTTGTTGAGTAAGCAGACTTTCCAAAAGCCAAACTAAAAATTTGTGGGCCTTGGCTGAGGTGGGGGTACTTGAAGGCCCCCTTCAACAGTGATATTCGTTATTGCATAATGTTAGAAGAAATGTAGTAGGTTAAGTATTACTCATGGAGGTTTTTGAGGCCTAACCTTTATAGGGGGCCCAGGAAGTGTTCCAAAATCAGCCCCACCCCTATTCCAGTTATGCACAAGACATGGACAGCTTGTGTCTGTCAGTGGTTTCCTACAATGGAGTGAAACACAATTAAGAGGGCCCCAAGAAGTACTTAAAAAATCAACTCAGCTCTCACCAGTCAACATCCATAATCACTTGTTGCACGAGGAAATAAGCTAAAGAAAAGGCTGGTGGAACCAAACAGCCAGTCTCAAATCTGAAGCTAAGAGGTGAGCAGCTGTAGAAAAGAAGGAAGGAGTGGGCTACAAACACCACCAACCCTCATTTCCCCTTGTCTCAAGGGTGGAAAGGTCTGCATTATACTGTTCTACAGAAAATGTGTGATTAAAGGTTTCTGCTCCATAAACAATATTCTTTACAATACAAAAATTATTCTTCAAGCATATTTCACACAAATTATTTTCCTTGACTTGTGAAATAATTTACAATTCAGTCTGAACCTATGGCAAAGATTTGATGCTTAAAATGTTTTGTTGCTGCAACTTTAGATGAGTATTATTGAATTTTCTGAATTCATTTATTCATTTCCTCCTTGTTTGTGATATTTTGGCACCATGCTCTCCAATGACTTACCCATTCAATCAAACTGTATAACCTGATTGTAACATCTTCTGCCCCCAACTTAGGTAAAAAAATAGCTCAAAAATCTCTGAATGTGCACCAATTTTTATATGATATTTCAATGAACCCCTAAATACCCCCCAAGAAAACTTAGCAAAATTTAAAAGAAAAAAAACGAAAAAAACAAACAAACAAACTATAAAAACAAAACAACCCCATACCCCCCGCTCCACTACCTTGACCTGACTTTGACTAGATGGCCATAAAAACAAACAAATCTAGTGTTGAATGGGTTGGTTTGCCATCTAATCTAAGTAGTAAATTCTTGCTGGGAGACTGGCATAGAATATTTAGCAACAAAAGATGAAAAATTCAAACTTTTTCAACTGCTAAAAAATGTCCCCAGGACAACTATGCTGTTGCAATTGTGCTTTTGGACTTAGAGTCTGTGGACATTATCTAAGTTAAAAACTTAATATATAAGGGAGAGGTATCCTCCACTGCTGCTTCACTGACCCTGACAGGTTAGAGATAGAAGGGAAGAGATCTTTACCCATGGAATTTGAATCCAACGTAACCGAAAATAGATTGAATAAATTTTTTTTTTGTTTCTATGATGCTCCGAACATCCACTCTTGACTTACAAGAACAGTTTGGATATTTATCAAGAGCCGATGGAGTTCTTTAGCCACTGACCCACAGTGGACAATCCATCAGACCCCCTCCCAACACATCATGGGCCAGCGTGGCAGGGCATGGCCCATCACTCCCTATGATTTGCACACCAAATATTATATCGGCCGTTCCTGCTGGAACCTCGGTACCAAAAGGCCCAGCCACATCACTTGCTTTGGGTGGAGGTGATGTGCTCCGAAAGCGACTGCCCAAATCCTTCACCAAGGGAACACCTGTTCCTACTGAGTCACCGCTCCAACAACGACCATTTCAACAGAACTCTAAGACTGTCAACAAGAGGACAAATTTATACATAGGCACCTACAACGTCAGAACACTGTCAATTGACATGCACCTAAATGATCTAGAAAGTGAAATTAGAAATATCAAATCGGACATCATAGGCATTAGCGAGATGAGAAGACCCGGAGAAGAACTAATCGAACTGAGAAGCAGACATCTTCTTTACAGCTACGAAAAAGAGAAAATAAAACAAAGTGGAGTTGGCTTTCTCATCAATAAGAACCTGAAAGACAATGTAACTGGCTTCAAAGCCATCTCTGACCGAGTAGCCAGCGTCACAATACAACTTTCAAAACGATACAGACTTAATATAATCCATGTCTACGCTCCCACTTCACAATCAACCCAACAGGAAATAGACAACTTCTATGATGACTTGAACTCCCTACTCCAAGGCACCAGAAAACACTTCAATGTTATCATGGGAGACTTCAACACACAGGTAGGACAAGGAAATGAAAAGTGCGTCGGCAAATTTGGATACAAAATACGCAACAAGAGAGAAGATCTTGTAAATTTTGCAACGGCTAATGGATTTAAAATCATGAACACCTTCTTCAAGAAGGGACCCAATAGGAAATGGACTTGGAAGAGCCCCAATCACGAAATAAGGAACGAAATAGACTACATCTTAACGGACAAAAACGATATCATCAAAGACATCCAAGTCCTAAATCAAGTCAATGTAGGCAGCGACCACAGAATGGTACGATGTAAAGTACAAATAAACACCAATAAAGAACGCAGGAAAATGTTCTATACAAAACCGCAGCCTCTAAACATACCAAAAGAGCACGTTCAATCTTTCAAGCTCGAACTGAAAAAACAAATTCAGAATCCTTACTGAACAAGGCAACACCAACATCAACGAACTAAGCAACAAAATGACAGCGTCAATAATTGAAGTAGCCTCTACATTCAAGCCAATGAGCAAACAACCCATTAGCAAAATCTCGGATGAAACTACAAATCTCATGGAAAAACGCAGAAACCTAGAGCCACCGACAACAACGAGAGAGAAAATTGAAGAGGCTGAACTAAACAAATTGATCAAGAAGAAATGAAGGGAAGACAGAAGGAAATACACGACGGCAGTCATTGAATCAACTCTTGAAAAAGGTCGGGGCTTCAAAGCTATAAATAAACTCCTCAACTCAGGACAAAGGCAAATAACTAGCATACTCAAAGAAAATGGAAACTTAACAACAGACAGAGACAGGATTGTCGAACGTGCCATAGAATTCTACCAAAAACTTTATTCGTCCAAACAAGGACTACAAAACAATGAGCAAGATACGCAAGACATGAGCAATCAACTCGAGGACTTCCCAAAAGTAACCCCGTGGGAGGTGAAAGAAGCCATTAAACAGACGAAAAAAGGAACTGCCCCTAGACCAGACAACATCACCATTGACCTACTCCGAAAAGCAGGTAAAATCATCACCAGGAAACTGGCCGTCCTTTTCAACCTGTGTCTAAAACACAGTAAAGTCTCAGATGATTGGAACACTGTTATCATAATGCTTTTATATAAAAAAGGAAATCCGAAAGACCCCAACAACTATAGGCCTATAAGCCTACTCAACTGTGTATGCAAACTTTTCACAAAGATCATCACCAACCGAATCACAAAAACACTCGATGAAAACCAGCCTCGTGAACAGGCTGGCTTTAGAAGAAGCTACTCAACCATGGACCACCTGCACTCGATAAATCAGCTGAAAGAAAAATCAGATGAGTATAAACTACCACTCGCCGTAGCATTTATCAACTTCAAAAAGGCGTTCGACTCAGTAGAAATCCCTAAGGTCATGGAGGCCATCAGTCAGCAAGGTGTAGATCCGGTGTATGTTGAAGTGTTGAAACATATATACAACCACAGCAGCTCCTTTATCAGGCTGGATAAAGACTCTGACCCCTTTCAGCTCCAGAAAGGAGTAAGACAAGGTGATACCAGCTCACCTAAACTCTTCACAGCCTGCCTCGACCTCGAGGTGATCTTCAGAAAGCTAGACTGGGAGAGTAAAGTGCAAAGTGAACCAACTGTCCCAGACATAGTTTGAACTTTGTAAGTCAAGTCTATTCTTGGTGCTATTACCCACTCAGTCACCATGCATCAAAGACTTGTATATATCAGAAAAATTCTACATTTACTTATCTCCAGAAACGAGGAATAAGAAAGAGCTGCACATTTTGGAGTCAAGGATTGATCCAAAGTTCTTTGACTGTCACTCAATCTCAAGAAAGATCAAATGTATAGGTAACACTAAGAGATGCATTCAAGGTTGTTTCCCTGTCATTTAATTTAGAGAGAGATCAAATGTAAAAGTGACACTGAAAGACGGATCCAAAGTTCTCAATCTAATGAAAAATCAAATGTAAAGGTGAAATTGAAAGATGTATCCAAATTTCTTTGACTGTTACTCAATCTAAAGATAGATATAATGTAAAGATGACACTGAAAGATGGATCCAAAGTTCTTCGACATCACTCAAACCAGAGAAAGATCAAATGTAAAGATGGCATTGGAGGACAGATCAAAACTGCTCCAAATGTCACTCAATCTGGAGAAAGATCAAATGTAAAGATGACACTGAAAGATGGATCCCAAAATCTGTGACTGTCACTCAATCTAGAGAAAGATCAAATGTAAAGGTGACACCAAACAGCCAAAAAAGACATGGTTTTTTATTCATCTTTAAAATCTAATGTTTATCAGTTTAGTGGATGTACCTGAAAAATTTTGAATATATGTTTGATTGAGTCAGGATGACCACTAATATAACCCACATTTCTCTGCTAATATATTTGTTTGATTGAAACAAAACTAATAATTTTCTTTCAACTCTACACAACTGAATAACTCTAAAACTAACTGAAGGATAGACAATTTCCAGCTTTAACTAATTTGATTCATTTTTAGATTGAATCTTTTTTAGTGACATTTCTTATGGCAAAACTTGTCATGAATCACTTGTTACATATACCCAACCCATCTGGTATTAAATAACATTCTGAACTAAAAAGTACCCAGAGAGCACACATCTCTGCCAACACCATTGTCATGAAAAGTAGAAGGAAAATCAGTCCATATTCAGTTACAAAGCATGGGTGGTAACAGTAGAAAAATTCTTGATCTGCCATAAAATTTAATCAATTCCTTAATCTACAGCTAATACATGTCCAAAATGTAAATGGAACCCATAGAGAATTACAGGAGACATTGTGTGGACAGACATCAGAGAATAAATGTAAAATTATTTCTCAATCAAAAAACTGCTAATTTCTCCCCAAACTACTCAATGACCATCCTCCTCCAGAAAATTTTACTCAATGAGAATTTTAATTCAATGAGAACTTCTGGAGGCATTGGGCAAAACAAATAGACAGTCATGAGTAAATACTTATACTTTTTCAAGATTGTTGGCTGAGGTAAATAAATTGCATCATTAAAAGAGTTCACATACTCATTGATCCTAATAGTTACTGACCAATGGTCAAGTCATAACGTATATCACTAAAATGCTCTGCTGTGAATGATATCTCCAAAGATCATTTGCTCTCATTAACCATGACTTTGGTCCTCATTGTGGGTTGACCTTTTGATCACTAATCTTTGACCAATTTATATTTGAGCAGACAAGTTAGTTTCTGTTTACTCTGGCCTTCCATAACATATGATCTGATTCTAGTCTGGGGTATCATGATTCTTGGCAAACTGATAGGTTGCCTAATGTAAACAGAATTTGCTGATTTTGTCCATCATGGCTTTATTTGTAGTAAAGAGCACAAGATAGATATGTCCTGTTATTAATATTTATTAGAAATCAAATTGTGGTAGGTATTATATAATCACTGAATGAAGGTAGAGAGAAGAGGAAAAGGGCTGATAGGAAAGAGGAAAAATCAGAAAAGAAACAAAGAAAAATATATTCAGTTAATTAATTATAATGACAGCATATTGATCATCTGATGAATGCCATATTGCTAGTTTTCTAAATGAAGTCAGCATTCAAACCACAGTAGATAAAGTTGAATTCATCACAAGAACTGAATTTGAAGTTGTAAGAACTTTTGAATATTTTCTCCTTGACCACTTACGAAAAGATTCATAGATATATTTGAATTTTATTGACCACTCCTAAAAGTGATGCCTGGGGTATCCCAAAAAGGGAAGTGCAAACCAAAGTGGATAATTTCTCAAACCAACTCTAAATATACACCTGAGGGTCCAACACTTTAAACTCTGTAAACTTTTTGTCACATTATGTCCTCAGGAGACGAATAAATACATATATATGAATTTCTATGAGATTTTTAGAAAATAAATGACTGAATTCACTTTGGTGGCTGAGTCTATTGTTTAAAATAGTTGGTAGAAGATATTTTCATCATCAAAAACGTTACAGACAGAGAAACAAAAGACATTACACAGTTCATTAAATAGTTAGATATTGTTGTTTATTCCTCTCTCAATAAAAAGAACTGTCTTCAAAATCTTATTTTCTTTGGACTAGAATCTTGCCAGATCCCCCATTTATGTTCTTCTTATTCATTGGTCAGAAATGATAAATCTGGATATTCAAATTTATTCTTATTGTGATTTGTATTTTGCACTGATGTATGTCTGTAATGAGTATAGGGTAAAAGTTGTCCTCTAAAAAAACTTCAATGTCATTTCTTCAGATACTTATATGGCTGGACTGTTTATTCTATATCTATGATTCTTTTATCAATCCCATATATAGCTACAGGGACGGGAAGGGCGATGTATGCTCAATTTGGGAAAATTTAGGCAATTGATATTTTTGCTACCAAGAAAGGCAGAAAACAAGATTATTTTTTCTTTCCATATTGTGGAATTTGTGTTGTGCATCACAGATTGATAAAAACATTTTATTGGAAATTAGCACTTAATACTTAGTAATTAGTACTTTTTAATCCATGTAGAATTTCTGGCAAATCAAGACCCCTGCCCCCTTTACAAAAAGAGTTCCCGTATGCCCATGTATATATTTGGGATTGTTGTCTTTTTCCTTCCTGTTTTTAATATAGCATTTATACCAGTATGCTATAATGATTTCCAGAACTGTCTTGAGTTCTAAGAATTTTCATTATTTTAGGTATTTGTTAAAAATATTGTCTCCTTTTCAGGTCAACAATTTGGCCAGTATATAATTTAGTCTTCCATAGATATATGTCACCTTCTTCAAAGGTCTGTGATGTTCTATAGCTCTATTTTTCTTCTTCCCCTTATTTTCAGGCATAAATAACAGGAATATAAACTTTGTGTCAACACATTCACAGAATGAACATATTTTTGGAGTGAAAGAAGGATATTCTCACTGTGAATGTATATATACATATGAATATAAATGTTGAGTGTTGTTACAAAAGTCAGATGCAAATATACTTCATGTAAAAAACTTTTCAAAAAGCACTAAATTGATTTTTAAATTGATAAACTGTTTGTCGTCTTTCAGTCAAGAGAGATCAAGTGTTATACATTGTTATATTCAAAGCAAACGGTGAATTCTTAGCATATGATGTTTTCAATAAATACTAGACATCAAAGGTTATATATCAAATTATTCCAATAATACATAAAAGAATGTATAATGGTGTATTGTGCCTGTGATTTACACATATATTTTATAAATCTCTTTTCCTCTGTAGATAAATAAGTTTACGTATACAAATATTTGTCAATTATTGGTTTTCTACATTTACTGACTTGCAATGTGAACAAAATAGAATCAAGAATATGATGTATCATTTTTTAAAAATCTTTGAAACTTGTCTTTAGTGCATGAAAAATAAAACCCTTGTCTATTCTTATCCTCACAGCTCTGACTCTCCATTGCTTTTGATAGAATCTTAATTATAAAGGGGAGAGTGTTTAACTCTTTTATTTTCATTAGTTTTGACCCCTGTTCATCACTTCTCATAATAGGACCTCCATTCCTGACAAGTTCAGGACACAAATAGACCATCAAAGATCTTCTCAGACAACAGAGCAGACTGTTGTATTAGCCTTATATCATTGCAATATTGACTGTTGCTTAGTGAAAGGCAATTCACAAGGTCAGTTATATAAACCCTGGAGGCTAGTTTATTTTAATTTACAACATAATAATATTTTAGGCTTTTTAAAAGGATACACTTTATAGTCCTATTCTTTCAGGAATAGATACCTCCATTATTGACCACCAACAACCCTTTCCTTTCTAATTTTAATATAATTGATTTGCCAGATAATTGCATGATACATATTATAGCTCTATTGTTTCAGTAACACTTGCATTGATTTCAGTCCATTATCTTTTCAGTCCTGATATTTGATGCAGTTCCAGAATAGAATCATTTACAATGGAGTGCAATAGCAAAATCATTTGCAATGCATTTTTTAACAAAGTATTTGAATCATAGAAATGCATTTACATTATACATATGATAACCCTATTCTGTTGGTATCATTTACTTTAATTCTTGACCACTGACAATCCCTTTCTTTCTGATTTTTAATGCTTTTATGTAGTAAAACTCTGTTATAAAAGAATAATCATGTATATAATCAAGGGAGTGATGGAGAAAAGATGTAGTTCTGATTAAGTTCCTCAGTTTGTTTGTAGAACCATAAGAGTATGTCACATCCAGTCATCTTCCCTTCTCAAGACTATAACAAGTCTATACAGGTACCAGGTAAATAAAATTGCAGAAGGAGGAATAATTGCCAATTCATATTCCTCTTTTAGTTACTGGACATCACAGAAAGCAAGTCAAGAAAACGAAAGAGCTGCTGAGGTCTGCTTTGCACCAGAGATTATTGATAGTTGCTTTCGAGAAAAGTAATATTTATTTTTAAGTAGGTGTTCTCCTTTTTTCTTTATGGCCACCAAAAGATTTTACAAGTATTTGACAGCAAGGTAAAGGAGTATATTTCCACTGGTCTTTACAAAAGGGAATGATTTCTTGTTATTTAATGATCTCATATTATTGAACATTAAATTGTCAATGTGGCACTTATTCACTCAACAAACCTCATATAACCCATCTGCCTGTCCTCTGTCCTAGCCACTGAATGGAAATTTCCCATTTTAATGTGAATTACATTCATTTGGCTTCTTCTAAAATATGTTTCCAAAATCAAATTCATTCCCTCAAATGAATTTTCTTTTAGCATTGAATACAAATTTGAATTCTTCAAAGATTTTAGAAAATCCAAAAGTCCTTCTTTATGTCGACTTGGTGTCTTGAAATGGAATTCTTTGATTTTGTCTTTTTTGATGTCATTGCAAGATTTCTCTTTTTAAATTTGCATTTGTATTGTATTTAATGAGATAAAAGAATTTGTAGTATGGATTCCATTAGATGTAATATGACGCTTTTCTTTTCTTAAAATAACATTGAACAACTAAGTGATTGTTATCGCTGGCTGTTAAGGCACTCATATATGAGTGACTGTGCCGCTAAATATAGGTAAAGCTGGTTACCAGGTTCTTTTATCAATAAGTAAGATGCCTTTTTGCTCAAGGACCATTTTTCTTTTCTTTTCACCATCAAAACCTTCCACAGCAAATTTAATTCATAACTTTCATCACTTTGTAGATATAAAGTATCTTAATACATCTTCTTATAAAGGAAATATTCTGAGATGGACTTAGGGATGAAGATTTTTGTGAATAGTTGTTGCATTGATAGATTATTGACCAGTTGATGATGAGATTTATGGGTAATGATCAAACTCTGCAACAGAGCCGTTTTTCAATGTTTCCAAAGATTATTTTTCATTTTATTAAAAAAAAAAACATGATTATTTTGAAATTGAAATTTTTAAAAATACAACAAAACAAGAAGATATCTATTATAGATTTTTTATCAAATTGATGATTTTCATTCATTTTCTTAAATTTAGTTTGATTAAAAATATGTCCAACATTTTTTTGGGTGTCACAATGAAAAAACAGATGTTTTTGAATGGATGTGATCAAAATGCGATTGTTCATTCATGTATTATTCATTTTGAGTTGATTACATCTGACAATCACTGAGAATAGATATTATTTTTGAAACTCAGGGAATACAACATTTTTTTACTGGATGTAATCAAAAAACTTACACTCTCATATTTGGAGGAAGATATCAAAAATAAAAGAATTTGATCACGATTTTTTTTACAAAGAATTCTGTCTCTTGATTGAAGTATGGTTATTTTAAAGCAGCCACTGTCGATATTAGTTTGTTTGGGGGGTTCATTTCTCAAAGACATTACCACATTCTAAGAATTCTGAACAGGAAATTAAAACTATTACTTTCACAGAAAACTAGAATCATGAAAAACGTGATTTTTTCTTGAACAAAAAATTCCTTTAAAACTGACCTTTTATTTTCAGGAGATTTTCTAAAAGATTCTCGTTTGTCATAGATTAAATCATCTAAACATTTTTTTAAAAACTTATATACTGATATGATATAAAGCAAGAGAAATAAAGTGAATGAAATACAATTCAAAAATCAATAGTAATCAATTATACTTCATCCACGAAATTTGAAAACTGTTATTACTAAAACTACTAGTGCAACGAAAAAACAACTGAAATTAGTCTGGATGTCAACCAAGGTTGTAATGCTATACTATTTAGCCATAGCTGAGGAGAAAATAGATGGATTCATGCCTTTTTCAAGGATATTAGAGCAATGTGAATACATGCTGTCTGTGTCACAGTTTGAACCAAGTTCACTGATTCCATTTTCCACACAACTCATCATTAGTCCACCTACATCTCAGATTCAATTTATTTTACAAAGCTATTCAATAAATTTCAATCCAATTCACCATGTTATATATTAACATTGGTTAATAATGGCTTCAATGCAATTTTGTGAAACAAAATTGAAAAAAAAATTAAATCAACAAATTAAGACAGCTAATGTGTTTTTATGAGTTTGAAAATTGAATAAAGTTGAGAAAAAACTGGTCACACAAAAATAAGAAAACTATGACTAATTTTTGGTCAATTCATTAAATTCCATTATTATCATCAGTATTATTATTTTACTGCTAGTTTTTATTCATTTTATTACATTTTAAGACTTTCACTATTTTTCCTCTGCTTCCCTTAGACATTCCTAGTGACTGAAATTGCAATATATTTAGTTGAAAAACGTCAGGTAATTGCGGACAACCAATGGACATCACGACTCACGACATGGATCTCCCGAGATCACATGCGCAACCGAGGCCGGCAGAATATTTGATGGAGAGATGAGCTAGACAAGTTCAGGAAGTACTGGCTCCGTGACGCCCATGATAGAGAAGTGTTGCAAATCCTGGGGAAGGTCTACATCCAACCACGGACGTTGAAAGACTGATGATGATGATGATGATGATGATGATGATGATGATGAATTTCACCAGATACAGATATCGTCTGAAGGGTTTACTTTATTGCATCAGTCCTCTAATTCTTTTTCCCTGCTGCTAACCATTAGGCCAACTGCACATTCACTTCATTCTTATTTCCTAGGCTATTTCATGTGGTTTAATTGAATTTCCGATGCAATTTGATAGCATTGTTTCATAATTATTTTAGCACAATTTTGTGAAAAAGAAGTGGAAAAAAATTAGACAGACGGAGTTAAATTCCCTCAAATTTTTCTAATTACACCTTGAGAGGAATTCCATTTTAAGTTTTTTTAAAAGAAACAAAAGACACCATTCTTTCCTAAATTCCCACATTTATAGTCTTGACATGGGAAAAGGACATTTGAGCTTGTTTTGAAGATTTTTTACATTTGCTTGAAACGTTAAAGTTTTCAAGATAGAAGCTTCACATGATAAAGGACATTTGATAGATATAAAAGAAGCCATTCCTTTCAAAATATAGGCTTGACAAGCCAAAGGACATTTGAAAGAAATAAAAGACACCATTCTTTTTAAAATATAGGATTGACATAGCAAAGGATATTTAAAAGAAATGAAAGACACCATTCCTTTCAGCATATGGGTCAACATATTTCCATGAAGATAAGTTATACCATTATATATTTCAGTAATAAATGTACATTACAGACAAAAAATGAATTGGTCCAACAAAATTTATTTTTCCAACAATTTTCTATAATTCTCCATATTTTCTGTTTTTTAATGACTTTAATAATAACAATAAAGCAGCATAATTGGGTAAAAAACAATTTCTTTTTTAAATCAGGAAGAAATTTCAGTCTTATTCATGAAAAATCAGAGATGCATGTATTTGTTTTCCATCCCACTATTAAGATATGAGCAGCAGTAGTAGTCATAGTTTTATCAACTTTGAAGCACAGATGCATGACTTTATGCTGTAGAGTATGTGGACATACATACACAAGCTATGCTCATTTTTTGTTTGTTTTAGTATGAAAGAAAGAAACAAACTGACAATCAAAAAAGTGACATCAACTTTTTTATATGATTTTAATAGATAACCACAAATGTATAACATATATGACTATGAAGAACACTGCTTATGATTGGAAGTTTCAAAAAGAAACTGGACTTTTTTTCGAGAAACAGTTTAACTTCAGAAAATCACTGGGTATGAATAAAATATGGCTTTGAAAAAGCCTTTTAGAAAGAAAACATAAAAATGAACATCAAATTTACGTAAAGAGTAGTTTTTAATTTCGATTTTGTTTCCCTTTTTTCAAAGCAACTTAAATATCTGGCTTACAAGATGGAAAACCACCCCGAAAAACAAATTTTAAATATGTAAGATTGAAGAGATTAACCTCAAAGATCAGAAAAACAGCAGATAAACTTTGAACTCATTTGACAGAAGTAAGATGAGAGAAGATAAAAATCATTTTAGAAGTGTTGGAAAAATTGTTGGATGATAAAAAATGTAGACTCAATTGGTCTT
The DNA here is from genome assembly GCA_963457665.1 of Thysanoteuthis rhombus. NCBI lineage: Eukaryota > Metazoa > Mollusca > Cephalopoda > Oegopsida > Thysanoteuthidae > Thysanoteuthis > Thysanoteuthis major. The sequence continues at coordinate 13,437,928 of OY735227.1, read as the reverse complement.
TTCAAAGCATCTTCATGATGTCATCCAAGCTGCTAAAGTATTTGTTTATTCGGATATTTTTAAATCATATAGAGCCATCTTTTAGAAGATGACACATTCTTCAAAAGATTTTTTCCCTTGTAAAGGAAACCCAGCCAAACATGAGGTGAAAAATCTAACTCAGTGATCTTTGCCGGTCTCAAGTCTAGTTGAGGTCAGGACTCTATTTCTACAAGCTTTTATATGCCCTGACTCAGCAGGATGAAAGTTCCCTGGAGGGATACTTCCACCCTAAACACAGAGCTTAGTGTCCTCAATCAACGGCTTGGTTATCAGGGAAAATTGTCTTAAGTGTTTTTCATTGAAATGACTTTCTACAACAGCTGCAGGAGAAAGTATAGCAAACAGGAGAAGTTCCCCATGCTGCCTCCTCTCTTCTGATTTTGCTTTGCATTCATTTTCAAAAAGCAGGTGTGACTGCTTCTGGAAACACAAATCAAGTCCCCTTATTGGTGTAAGCATTTGAAATGAAATTTCTTTTTTTTTAACATTAGGCAAAAATTTGACCAAATAAAGTAAATTATCATTGCAGAAGTTAGAAATTAAACTGGCACAACATGGCTTGCTGCCAAAAGACATTGGTCAGGTGATGGTTTCTATAGAGTGATTAACCAGACCTGTTATTTTTCTTATTGTTTTGAAATATTTTTAATCTTTGATAAAATCCAAGATTTTCTAAAAAGAAAACTGTTTTGGTTATTTTTCTCGGATTATAACCTGAAGACTTTTTCAGGTGAAAATGTTCTCTAGCAATAATAAATCATGTCTACAATATTGAACTCCATTTTAATCAACATGATCTCAATTTAAAATCCAATGTATTAACCACTACACCATAAAACCTATTGATACTGAACTTCATTCAGTCTTGTGCAACTCTACTGGTTTGGGGAATCCACTGAGTATTGAATACATGACATGGTCTACAAGACTAGTTTACTAAGCACTATTACACAGCAAACAACCAAAGTCTCACTGACTAAAAAAAAACATCTTCCATCATGTGTCAGCATCAATGTCAAAGGTCGAAGTTTTTTGTTTGTTGTGGGTGATATTAAATGCTTAAAATATGACACTATGCTTGATAACTTAGCTTCACACATTCTTCTATCATATGGTTCTTTGGAGGCACTCAAAACATTCTGCAAACCCTGCCCCAAAACAAGATACCCTCTTAAAATGAAACAGCCATTGTTATCTTTCCTGTTATAAAATGGTAGTTGTTCCAGGTGCCGAATAACATACTGATGATGGATTTTGAATGGAAGAACCTAACACTAAAAATACTAACTCTAAACCCTAAACCCTAAAAATACTAACCCTAACAAAAATAACGACGATTTTCAAATGGGAAATGTAATAATTGTGGGTAAAAGGCATACATAGATTGTTGACTTCTGAACTTTCAACAGTATTTGATCTGGTTAACACAACAGCATTAATCCACACTCACTTTCATAATAGAATGTTATCAGTAAAATATATGTAAATTCTTATTCAGCTTAACCCTTATCTTTTGTCTGACAAGAAAGGCAGGTTAGAAACAAAAACTGGAATAGTTCAGTTGTAGATGAGTGAATGGACGCCTCAAATACATTAAAATTTTAGAAAAAAATTAAAATCCTTTTGAATGATGGTAAAGCTAGGCTAGAATGTTTCATATCAGAAAAGAGAAAATGGATTAAGTACATTTACATTCTTTTCTTAATTGAATCGTTGTAAATCATTCAGAACTTATTCATTTATTCTCATTCAGAATTTCAAAAAGATTAAACATTTTTGGCAAGACCACTTGAATGAATGCTCACACACACACACACACACACACACATACATATATATATATATATATATAAATTTTTCAATATCATTCCGTGAATAACTTGTGTTTTTATATGAGGCATCAATTAGAATCATCTCCAGATTTGATATTATATAAAAGCCACAGCAAAATCTCCACTAAGCTCTCAAGAAAGATTAACATTATATCAGCTAGGTAAACAATATTAAAAATACTATTTATCCAGCTGAACTTTCCTTCTTTCACTTTGATAAAAACTATCTACAGTTTGAGCTACAATAGCCATTTCATTGGCTTGTAGTTGGTAAAAAAGCCTCTGTTCACTTCTTGCATCAATAAGTATTGGCCCCCTAGTGTTTCTAATTGCATTTGTATTGCATGTACATATGTATGCAGTTACTAATGCAATCTTACAAACACACATACTTATAAACTGATAAACCAAAACAATATGACTGACTACCTAATGAGGTTTTGGCTTTCCATTGTCAGTATATCCAATCAGAAGACTATATTAGAAAATTTTTAAAATGGCAATGACTTGTTGAGGCTTACATTCAGTTGTTGTGAATACTTATCGTCAGTGGTCTGAGGAGTGAACAATTACCAACCACAGCCACTGACAAGCCATTAGGAGGCCAAGACTTATCGATGTGAGAAATGAACAGAGGCTTTCTTGCCAAGTGCAAGCCAATGTACAAGCACAAATCATAAATAGTTTCAATCAAAGTGAAAGACGGAATGTACAATGACACAAATTATATCAATTGTTGTTGCTTTAGGAAGGTATCTAGAATGTGCACAAGAGCGTTGGAACTTGACATTGTATTAATGAGAGAAGGTCACTTGGAATGATATCCCAATTTCTCTTCAATAAGGTTGATGCCAGGGTACATATCCATTATAATCCTGGGGAAATAATGGCATCATCAGCAGCAGCAGCAGCAGCAGCAGCAGCAGTCTTTTAACATCTGTTGTTGAATATAGACCTTCCCCGGATCCACCAAACTTCTCTATCATGGGTGTCGCAGAACCAGTACTTTCTGAATTTGTCTAGTTTGTCTGTCCATTTAGTACACTGCTAGCGTTGTTTGTTCATATGGTCTCTGGGGATCCATGTTGTGAGTTGAGATGTCCACCGGTTGTCTGCCATTCTTGCGGCATAGTCAGTCCATTACCATTTGAGTTTTTTAATGGATTCTATGATGTCCCTGACTGCTGTCTTCAACCAGATGTATTGTGCTGTCTTGTGGTCTCTCCATGTGAGGTTGAGCATAATCCTTTTTAGTGCACATTGCATGGTTCCAAATTTGCAGATATGTCTCTTGGTTAGGTTCCATGTTTCAACTCCATAAGTGACTATTTGGAGGATGCCTTGGTTATATATCCTTCTTTTTAGGATTATTGGGATCTTCTTGATTTTGAATGGTTGAGCAATAGCTTGTAGAGATAGTGTGATGATTGGGGATGGAATGATTTGAGATGTTTTTAGAATTCTCCTGTTCTTGAAAGTTGAGCTGACTCTACCAAAGGTTTGCTACTTAAAGTGATTCTCCACTGAATTTCTTCTTTTCTAAGAAATTCAAGGAAATTTTTGTCCGAGGTAGATGTAACCATCTACTTTCTTCAGCTATCCACTCATAGATTGAAAAAAAATTCATGATATTCCCTGCTGAAATGAGAGGGAGCTTATGCCCGTGAGTCTTATATGCCATCAAATATAGAATGTTTCCACTTCTAATGTTCTTGCCTATCGGTTTCTTTATTAATTCTATCTGTTTATTTAGTTTGATTTCTCCATTCTCATTATCCACATTATTTTGGTTCCATTTGTCTGTTAGGCAAAATGGGATGATTCTCTTTTGACTATCATTTTTGGATTGTTTCGGATTCTTTTTCCTTAATTTTTATTCTCTCTTTTTCCTTTTTTTTTCATTATCATTTATCAATTTAAAGCAAACAAAATCTTTTTTTTTTGATTGATTACTCTTTTTGCTCTTTGGTTATCACTAGAAAACAATTAAATCTTGTGCAATGAAATAAAACATGATCTTTTAGTAATTGTTATTGTTTATCTATGATTTCCCTCTTTGAAAAGTGAAGAAGAGGAAGATTAATAAAAAATAAGGTTGTTTTCTTATGAAGGGAAGAAAGAGGAATGGAAGAAAGAATTGGAGAGGACGAATAAAAATAGGAAGAAATGAAGGAATAAAAGGTAAGGATCAATTACAGATTTACAGGAAGAAGAATGTATCAAATGAATGAAGCAAATATATGAGGAAAAGGTTGAAAAAAGAAATGATTGAATGAAAGAAAGGAAAGGTAAAATGAATGAATGTATTGCGAGAAAATGAAAGAAAAATAGGAATGAGCACACCTCAATGATGGTGAAGGGACACAGTTGAAAGGAAAAAAACCCAAAATGGAGGAAATATAAGATGATACAGGAGTGAGGGGATGATAAGAAAAAGGAAAGTCTTAGAAATGGTGAAGGAGAACCAAAGAGAAAATGGAAGAACGTTGAAAAAGGAAAAAGATCAAAACGGTTGAGAAAGAATGAAAGAGTTGATAGGTAATGGAGATGATAATTGGAGAAAGGTTATTGCTTCAAATCGGGCATATTTTGATTAAATATTATTTTGCTTCTTTTGGATCGGGTGAACCTGATTGGATTATCAAAATCAAGTTTCCTTCCTTCAAAATTAAATAGAATTTTTTTAAATATGTAAAATCTTTTTTTGTTTACATTTCTTGGTTGCCAAGATTTCTCTCTTTTCCAATATTTTTTTTCCTTTCCATCTGATTATGGATTGCTTTTGGCATATTCTTATGAATGAAACTCATTTGAATTGAACTCTCTTATTTATATGCAAAGAATTGCCACAAATTTTCAAGAAATATAAAAAGTAATGTGAGGTTAATTTAATGCCAGAACCAACTGTTGAGTTTGTGACACTCCATTCAAGAAATATCTATATTTAAAGTGGTGTCATAGACACTCATATGTTTAAACATAAGTACATTTGAAAATAACTTTAGTCAAAGGCTTGCAAACTATACTTTTGGGATCAGAGACTAAATTTTAGTTTTTTTCATGAATGAAACAGTCTTCTAGATATTTTGAATTAGTCAAAAACTATTGGTTCTTTTTGCTTTGCTGCTTATTAACAATCTTTATAATTTGAAAGTAGCTAGCTTCTTGATTAAAAAACAATTGACTAAAATTGTCAACATAGGTTTCTGAAGTTTTGAAAATTGTCTGGTAGGCAAGGTCTGTATCTAGTAAACAGGACATACCAATGGAAATAGAAGGCTGAAAATTCAAACATTAACTCCTTAATATGTTGAGAAAAATACTTTTTTTGTTTTTGAAAGACTCTTCTCTTAAATGGATTTTTAGTTGGGGTTTCAATTAGCAATAAAAGTTAATGCTAAATTAATCCCTCAGCATGTGTTTTGCAGGATCCATAGAATGATCACTGAGCAACGAAAGGCAAAAGAGGTGACTTATTCATTGATCACACTTTTCCCAATTTCCTGCATCCTGAGTGACAAACCAGACCCGTCTGATTTTGTGTATTGGCAAGAACTGCAACCTATTGAATCACCTTGTTTTATTCACTTGCTGTCAGCTTCTACTGAATTTGTAGCAGGATATTAAATCTTTGGGCATCAAAAACTGGCTTTTGTTACCTATTCAGATTAATCTGATTTTTATGGTAATGTGAAAAGCTCTTTGACCCTTCAAGTAGAATGTAACATGAGAAAGAAAACTTTTAAAATAGACTTTCTTGAAAACTTTCTTGTTCTCAACATATTTTCCTTGTTTTTATTTTTTCTTAAAATCAAGTTGACAGGTTCTTGACAGCTTCATCATTTGTTATACTTTTTCTGCTTAAAAAAAACATCATTTTTAACGAATCTCATCTTTTGTGGATGTTTGATTTGTTGTAATTAAGTTTTCTTGACATTCTGAACCAAAATATTTTTATTTTTACACATATTAAAAGCTATTAACCAAAACTGTCACCAAAACTTTCTTCAGTTTTCAAATGGGTCTAGCAATCTACCAGTCATGCATACTCACTACACCAATGTAGCTAGAGGGCTGAAACCTTCAACATATACTCCTTATTTTCATCTAGAAAAAACAGCTTTTGTTTTTTCCTCTCCTCAATAGGTTTTTAGTAGGTTGTTCAATTTTCAATGTATGTTCATGCAAAATTGATCATTACTTTGTGTCCAGCAGCATCAATGATAGTTTTTTTTCAAAATTCAGAATTCTTTCAGTGATTCCTGCCCAGTTGTTTTTGTAATGCCCCAATCTTTTTTTTTGTGGGAAGCTCAATTTGCAATGTCAATTTATTCATTTTCAACATATTTTCTTGTATGTCAATGCACTTAATTCAGTGGTAAATGTCGATCATATAGGTTACACATTATAGAGTGGGAATCTCAGATCAAGACTCAGCTGATAACTGAATCAGGCTACAGACTTATTGATCCCTTTTTGTGCAATGCACATGTTTATATATATATGTTTGTTTTTCAACATTATCTCCTTCTTAGTCAATCCAAAAAAACAACACTTCCCCATAATCACATATATCAAACATTATACATTGAAAATTTCAGATCAAAATTTATTCGATATGTTTGCCAGTTTACAGACTTATTCATCCAAGCTTGTATGAATTATACATTAATTTGATTAAGATCAGTATCAAGATTCTAGGAAAAAAAAATCCATGGACTTGCTTCCACAGTGCAGGTATAAAATTGCGAACATTAATCCTATTCAAGAGAAGACATCTATGTCACAGTGAAGACTGAATATGATTATGTCCTACAAAATAAAATCAGGATTCAGTAGCAGAGATTATCAAGGAATGACATGTAATGTGACAACACAGAATGTCTTATAACTTAGATAATTGGTTTTTGATCTACTTCACTGTTATAGAGACTAATGTAATTTGACATTCAATTCAATCTTGTATACTGATTGAACGATGATTTTTGACTTGGAGACCATAAATCTATTTGCCTCATGTACAAGGTTGAATTTTGACCTTTTGGGGCCCAAGGCAATTCAGTGGGCCCCTCATACACAGAAATATAAATGCACAGTGAACCATGAAATTTAGATATCAAAGTCCATTTTTTTACACGTAATTTGACCTGACAAGTTATAAAAACATAGAAAGCTTAAATGATTTATATATTGGAAGTAAATACATGTAAATACAACTCGCAAAACTCCAAGTAGACTTCAGGTAAGACAAATTCATTTTCGTAAGCCATACTCCAATAACTGTAGACTCAAATTACAAGCAGTAATTCTTTCAATTTATCTAAAACAATTGAAGCCACGATGATGAAATGAATTCTAAACAGTAATTATTCATCTATTTCCCAGAAAAGAAAGTGATTTTTTAATTATGATATTTTGTATATGGGGGAGTCAGGGTTTGAGGAGGATCCAGGGCAATTTCCCCTTTACCTCTCTCCTATAAATCTGGCTGTTGGTGATACCCAAAAGTTTCTAGAATTTGAATCGCCCATGTGCAATAGGTGTAGTATAGACTTTTGTAACTACCCAGTGAGTGGATTGAACCATGAAGTTGCCTGTAAGAAGTTAGTCAAACAAAAAGGTGAATAAATTGTCAAAAAAGTGAATGTTGAAAATGAAAAATGTGTAATAATCTGAACGAAACTTTGACATTAACCAATATTACTTGGTTACATAAAACCACCAGCCGGGAAGAGATTCCTGATCTGATCACACTCTTCAGCATCAACCATTGTATTATAATCAGAAACCATCAATATAGGTTTCTTCAGCTTTCAAATAGATCAGGCTGGCTGGCTATGTATCATGTGTCCAAGCTGCACCAATAGAGCTAGAAGGCTGAAATTTTCAACATTTACTCCTTATTATATAAGAAAAACATTTTTTTATTTTTTGAAAATTACACATAAATAGCTTTCCAGCATGAGGGTCTAATTCATAGTGTGAGTTTTTTTTCTGAAAATTCAGATGTTTTAAGTGATCACAGCCCAACAAAAGGTGAGAGAAGTAATTGATCCCTTGATCACCCCTTTTTCCAATTTTTTTAATGGTTTCTATTGAGTGATTAACAAGACCAATTGAACAACTGTAGCCATCAAAGATGACCCAGGGTTCTATCTTTTTTTGCATCTGCATGTGTTTCTTTTCCTCTGTATTTCTAAAACTAGTTTGTCTGATTTTTGGAAGGGAAAACTTCTTTGGCCTTTTTGGAACCTTATTTTGATGTTTTTTTCTAATAACATCTAGGTTTTCCAGAATCTAGATAATTCTAGATGCTACTTTATTCTTAATGTTTCCAAATGAAAGACCCCAGTGATGTCATGAATAGAATTTATTCTGATAATGCTTATTCTTCAAGTAAATTATTTTACAGGGCTTCAAAGTTTGATGCAATGATTGTTCAATAATGGACTATAATGGTGGGTTATCATTATTATTTGATGTAGAAACTCTTAAATATATGACTGACAATACAAAGGGAGATAAATATAGGATGAAAAAGAACTTTCACTTGAATCACCAAGTAGAATACACTTTTTGGATGACATTGTTTTTGTTCATGTGTGTAGACTCCTTGTGGAGAATAGGGCCACTATGTGATTTCAATAGCAAGCAAGTGTAGTTGCTAGCCTCAAAACCAAATTCTTTTTGGAATACAAAACTTCCAATACGTTAACTGTCTTGCAGGGCTAAAGGTCCATAACTAGTCAGATATCAACCCAGAACTGAGAGGAGAAGATGATTCATGCGTCTCTAGAGAGCACTAATGGGAAGTGAATGCTAGCATTCCTGGCCAAAACTTGAATTCTTTTTGCCAATTCCATTTTCTATACTGGCCACCATTACACCAGTCTGTACCTCCAAAGATGACAGAGAAAGATTAATATAAGATGAAAAGAAAAAACTTGCAGTAGAATCTTCATTAAAGTTACTTTCATTTTCAGAATACATTTGTAGGGAAAAATTCCAACCAAACATTGTCATTTAATTACAACAGAGTGTTACAACTATGCACAAGTTTGTTCAAGTAATGAAAGAATTAAACACACATATTTGTGTGAACAGACTTTGTCTTGGGTCTTACTGGTGGGACTAGTCTGTAATATGTAAATTTTGGATGATTAAGCCGCAGGAATCTTTCAAATATCGCCCAAAGCACAGCAGAGCAGGATATCTGGCATGTATTTGTCTGCAGGGGATGCCAGGAGGATTGAAAGAAAATTTTTTGAATTACCGAAGAGAATTCATCTTGATTCAATCATCTCATCAGCCATGTTTAAGGTAGCCATGTTTGAATTTGTCCATATTGTTATATAAAACAAAAGAAAGATGATTCTGTACAAATTTGTGTATGAACTTGATTTGCAGAAATGATAAATCTCTCTTTTGTTTATTACATTAGGATGTATCAAAAGTATTTTCTTTTTTACAGACCTTTACTTTAAAGCTTATTTCATGTACACATCCAAAGACTATTACTCCACTAAGTTATAATAATAAATATATAAACACCATATCATTACCAATACTAATCAGTTGTGCCATTCACTATAGATATTTAGATAGCGGATAGAAATATTGAGATTTTGACTCATTTTTATCATTATTTTAAACTGGGCCTCAAAGGTGCTGAAACTACTTACAGAATCCAGGAAGTGGGAGGAAATGAAATGATATTTGCCACACAAAACTGGTTTGAGCAATTCAATGGTTGTGACTTGTCCCTTGAAATAAAGAACAGAAGCAGATAATTATCAGTTTGAAAATGCTTTTGATACATTCTAATATTTAGGTTTAGAAATTAGATTTTGCAGAAGTTCATTCTCAGAAAAAATCCTGAAAGTATGCTGTGATATTTTTATCTAAAATTCTGAGATGAATGAATCCAATGAAGAAATAAGTATTTGGAAAGGTTATGCTTACTCAAAATGATAAAAACAAGACTCTAAGCAAGACTCTGAACATGTAAGGAGAAGGTCTTTTAAAATGTACTACTTGAGTGTCCAATGGGACAATTGTGTTGTGCAACCATTTCCACCTATTTTTGGCCCCAGCTCCTTTAAGAGATCTTCTTAGCTCCATAGGCACCTGTGTCAAGCAGGGATACATAGGGAGATGGATAGAAATAGATTTATCATGATTTCAGTCCATCATTCTCTTTGGATGGTGTAGAGGATCGAGATGTTGGTCATTATGATCAGTTTCCTGCAAGACTGGGCAGTTTATTTGTTTGTCAATTTCTAATTGTTTTGGAATAAATAAAGCGTCTCATGAAGAGATTGGTTTGGCATCAAAAAAGGATTATTAGAAAAAATATTGGTAAGCATTGTGAGTTTAGTTCCTCAGAAGAACACTAGACTGAATGATATAGAATTTGGGAATCTCAGCTGAGAAATGACAATTGAGCCATTTTATATCAACAAAAATATCTCTCATCATGCACTTCATGCTCCAAAATACATTGTTTTGGAACCTTTGCTTTTGTTTCCTAATCTGGTCGATAACCCTGGCTAAAGATCCCATTCAATTCTGCTATTTTCCTATAGCTGGAGGCAGAAGAGATAGATTTATGCCTTTTAGAAGGGCCAGAGTGCAAAGTGAACAGAGACTCAACCAGAGATTGAACTCAGCTTGCTGGTTCCATTCTTTGTGCAGTTACCTTTTAGATGATGCACACCTCTAGAGAGTATACTTTACTAGCTGAAAGATTGAGTTCAAAGCAACAAAGATGATGGGAAAAAGTCAGAAAAGTCATCAAACATCAAAATATACTGATACAATGTTATTGAAATACTGAAGAATCCCTTTATTATAATCATAGATGATGTTATAAAACAGTTATTGTTATCAAAATCAGTCAGTCTCAAACATCTTGTTTAAAGGGGTCACAAAAGCAGGTTTTTCTCTATCTCCTATGCTTAATGTTATCTGCTAGTTATCCTTATCTAAAAGAGCCTGTTCAGAAATTATTGAGTGATTTCCAATGTACCTGTTCCAAGTAAAAATCTGTTCTTTTACACCTGGTGGAAATTGTGAATTTCACATCAATTCTATTTCTTCTGTTGGTAAGAGGTAGCAAGTGTCACAAGTTAACCATGAGTTACTAGACCTCCTGATTAGCAGCCCTATGTTCTAATCAAAGAACTATGGATGTAGAGGATAATGAATTCTTTTATAAGTTATCAAACAGTTTTATGTGGCAGTATATTCAGTTTTCTGAAGCCTCCTGACTGTAAAAAAATCCTTCTCGGAGACAACGAAATAATACTTTATAGATTTAGTCATATGAAGCAACAGGAATTTTCTGTGATTGTGTTTTTTGACTATAAAAATATTGTTCAGTCAGTTGTTATGTTTTCTTCATAGGCTTTCTGAAAGGCTACAAGATCATGTGCTTTGGTATTCTGCTGGCGGCCATGATGATATGGAACTGTACTTATCATTGACCAATGAACGTGATGCAAATTGCTTGAAACGAATAATAGAGAATAGAAGAAGGAAGAAAGGAAAGAAATAAGACAAAGAAAGAGGGAAAAGTAAGGAAGAAAAGAAAGGAAATTCTGATTGGTTACAAAAGGTCATATGCTTTGGTGTTCTGCTGGCAGCCATGATGATATGGAACTGCACTTACCACAGACCAATAGACATGATGTGAATGGGTTCTGACAGACAATAGAGAACTGAGGAGGAAAGAAAAGGTAGAAATAAGACAAAGAAAGAGAAGAAGAGGGAAGAAAAAAAGAGGAGAAAGAAAAAGAAAAGAAGGAAAGAAAGAAAAAAAAGAAGGAAATTCTGATCAGCAACAAAAGGTCATGTGCTTTGGTGTTCTGCTGGCGGCCATGATAATATGGAACTGCATTTATCATTGACCAATGGACATGATGTAGACGGGTTGAGACAGACAATAGAGAATTGAAGAAGAAAGAATTGGAAGAAATGAGAAAGAGAAAAGAAGGATAGAAAGGAAGAAAGAAAGAAAGAAGAAGAAATAAAGGAGGATAAGAAAAAGAAAAATAAGAGAAAAAAAGAAGAGAAAAAAGGAAGAAAAAAAGAAAGAGAAATATGAAAGAAAAAGAAATTGATAAAAAAGAAAAAGAAAAGAAATCAAAAAAGAGAGAGAAAAAAAAAAGAATCAAGAAAAAGAAAGAGGAAAACAAATAGGGAAAAGAGACTGAAAAAGAAAGACAGAAAAGAAAGAGAAAAAAAGAGGAAAAGAGTCGTAGAAAAGAAAAAAAAATGCAGAAAAGATGGAAAAATATTAAAATGAAAGAAAAAAAAGGGGAAAGAAAGGAGGTTTTTTCTTCCTTCCCCCTTCCTACTCTCCAATCAAACTACCTAACTTTTTTCTCTCCTCCTCCTTCAAACCGTATCTCTCACACCTATCTTACTTTTCTCTCTTCTTCCTTCCTACCCTGTCCATTATACATATAGTATCAACCAAGCCTTGAGTAATTAATGATAATTAATAATCAATGGAAACATTGGATAGAAACATTTATTCATTTGATTGGAAATAACATTGCTTTGAATGAAATCCATTTGTCTGGCTTTCAAGTCCAAAGTCCGAACAAATATCACTGTTTTTATTTGTTGTGATTTTCTAAAGAATTGAATTACTTATATTGGTTGCTTGGGGTGGGAGGCCTATGTACCTTTAATTGGTCTAGCAAGCTGGGAGAGGATTGAGGTGCATTGCTCATGTAAAATAGACAAGAGGGGAAGAGGATGAACCATAGAATGTGACCAATGTTACTACCTCCCTATGATACTGCAATAAAAAGCCGAAGAAAGAAAATAAAGAAAACTGTCTTATTCTATTTTTCTGGTAAAAAGATATTGTTATTATAAGTCAATAATTAACAAAAATACCTCTTTTTGTGATCAATGGTTGTCTTGACACACAATAAATTATTTTCCAATTCATTCAGGTTTACCAGCATAGAATGTTTTAATCAGTCTGTTTTGTTTTTATTTTTCATTCAATGTAAATAAAGAATTATTGGAAATTATAGAAAAGGAAGGAAATTAGGTCTTTCCTTGAGTTAGGGGTTAGAAAAAAAAATAATTAAGAATGCAATGAGAACAAAAAAAGAACCAATATGCTAACAGCATTAATTCACAATACATTTTTATTTGTATACAACAGACAGACTTACAAATACACACACACACACACACACACATACACGCACACACGCACACACACACACACACACAAAAAAACGCATATATGAGGTATGTCCACATGTGTGTGTATATATATATATATATATATATATATATATATATATATATATATTTATATATTTATATATATATATATATATACACATATCTGAATATATTTATACATATATGTATATATACATATCTTGATGCCAGTCTTGAAAATATCCAACCATTTCATGTCAACAAAACATAGCCAACTTAAGACAATGGTGCCTTTGTACCCTCCAAAGTTCTCCCCCTGGGACTTCATTAACTTATCCCGCTATCCTTTCCCTGTTCAAAACATTTTTTGTTTTCACATCACACTACATCATATCATTCTTCATTTCTTGGATTAATTCTTGAAAAAGTAGAAAAATGCAAAAAAAAGAGAGAAAGAAATCTATCTACTGTTTGTAACTAATGTATACGTTTCAGTCATATAATTATAACATTTTCATGTCCAAAATAATCATGTTGCATTTCAGACGATATTTTTCATTTTATTTCTGACGCAATGATTATGTATTCCATTTCAAACGTTTTAACTGGGATTAACTTGAAAAAACCAATTGGAAAGAAATAGTTTTATTACAAAAACTAATGTTGCTAAATGTTGTCAAAAATTGTCTTAACAACATAGGTGTGTTCTTTTTCTTGTTGTATATTGCATGACTATTTTTATCAAATAACAAAATACTTCCGTGACAAATGCAACCATATAAATCTCTTAACAAATACCATATTTCAGGCTGTATAACATACTTTCTAATGTTTAAGCTAAAATTCAGGACAAAAAGTTGAGTAGAACACTTCAAATATTTTAATGCGAGGAACAGCGAAATATGAAATTTAAATCAAAAGGGGAGAATAATAGAGGTAGAAAATTTATGATTGAAATCTATGAATATTTAAAGATTTGGAATTGTTCAGTTAGAAAATCCTGTTTCCATGACATATGCTTGCTTCCGTTTCTACCCCCCTCGACGTACCCTTCATATGCAGGCACTCTTTCAAAAAGTACACCTCTATATTTACCTAGGACAACAAATCTCAAGATGAAACCCCGAAAAGAAATGTGAGTGCAGGATGACTTAAAGGTTAGGAGCAACAGGAAAAACAGAATTGCAGAGCTGGATTTGAATTTAAGTTGAGGCTGCTCATGTTCATTTCACATTTATGCCTTTGAGAAAGGCATGAATCTAATTATCCTGTGATCCGTCTCATCGCCAGATATTGTGAAAAAAGTCTTGCCTCTACCATGTCACAATAGTAGTTGTAGAATAGAATGGATGAATGAGAACTTAGGCAATGCACTTCCCCCATAACAACCTTACCTTCCCGACAATGACCACAAAAATCTTAAAGGTCTTATCATTCATCAAAGTCTTTATTAAGACTTTTGTGATATCTTCACTAAGTTGTTTTTAAGCATATCACATTTCATATCATACTTGCAAAATACCCATTGCCTTGCTTATTGGTATACATTGGGATGGAAATCTTAAGCATTCATGCGAGTGAAACAGACATTTCAAATTATGTTTGTAAAATCCCTATAGCTCTGCTCATGGTAGACCTAAGGATGAAAATCTAAAACACTCATGGAAGTAAAAGGGACATTTCAAATTACACTAGTAAAATACCTGTTGCTCTGCTCACAGTGTACCTAGAGATTACAAATTATACTTGTAAAATCCCTATTCCTCTGCTCACTGTATATCTAGGGATGGAAATCTAAAGCACTCATCGGAGTAAAAGGTATATTACAAATTGTACTTGGAAAAAATACCTGTTACTTTGCTCATCGCATATCTAGGGATAGAAATCTAAAGCACTTGTGGGAATAAAAGTGACATTTCAAAGTATACTTGTAAAATACCTGTTTTTTTGCTTATGGTATACAAAAATGGTGGAAATCTAAAGAACTGAAGTATCTGAAAAAACTCATAAGGGTAAAAATGACAATAAAATCGTATTCCATTGAAGAAAAACATCCTTATTTTCACAGTTTCTAATACCAACTTAGAATGTTCTCAATTGGGAATACAAGGAAATTTAACTGCACCCTCTAGGGGATATGGTTATTCACCTATGCCAATGGAGTTGAAGAGGTACATGTATTCAGTTACACCTATTTTTCTTTCAGTCCATCTGTCCACATGATATCTCTGAGATTTTTTAATCATCTGATCATCACAAACTTTCATCAGTCTCGGAAAAAAAAAGAATATTCAACCATATTTTTTTCTGCTAAACTAAGAACTGATTTATTGCATCATTTCAGTGGAAGAAAAATTGATTGGCGCCATTCATTTTTTATCAACATTTTCTGTAATAATGATCAACCCATGACTTTTTGCTTTGCTGATGGTCTTCATGTTTACAAGAATAGGCTCGTATGATAGCTGCTACAGATGGTATAAGTGTGACAGACTCTGTAAGAAAGAAGGGAGGGGAAAGATAGTTATATAAGAGGCTTGGAAGAGGTCCATGGTATTTACGTAGATCAAATCTTAGTGAAAATTATTTATCAAAAGACAGCTAATAACCATGTGTCAGGCTGTGAACATTGATCCACCCTCATATATATATATATCTGCAAATTGAGAACTATGCAACGTCCACATGAGAAAATTATGCTAAGCGTCACATGGAGAGACCACAAGATAGCACAGTACATCCAGGAAAAGACAGGAGTCAGGGACATCTTAGACTCCTTTAAAAATCTCAAATGGCAATGGGCTGGTCATGTTGCACAACTGATGGAGAATGAATGGATATTGCAACTCGTGACTTAGATCCCCTGAGATCACATGCAGAACCGAGGCCGGCAGAATATTAGATGGAGAGACGAGCCAGATAAATTCAGAAAGTACTGGCTCTGCGACGCCCATGATATAGAAGTGTGGCGAATCCAGGGGAAGGTCAATGTCCAATGACGGACATTGAAAGACTGATGATGGTGATGATGATTTTTGGAAAATTTTCCAATGCACATTGTCATATGTAATATTTTTGTTTATTATAGCTTTTATCACAATCTATTCTCAAATTATCTGTTTTATCTTTTTCAATATTTCTTCTTATGACTCAAAGATTATGACGATAAAATTAAGTTTTATTTTCATTTTTTTATCTTATGGTGTCAATTCACAGTCAGTATGTCAGTGAAGTCTGTAGTTATGCCTAGTTTTTAAGTCAACAATTACTTATAGAAAATGATAGATACTGCTCATGAATACAGGACACTTTTTTCTCAACCTATAAAGCGTAATGAGAGTTTAAGAACAATGACCGATTGTAAAATAGAACAATTGTAAAAAAATACCATAATGAAATTTTTTTTTAATAAATAGAAGAATTTTTTTCAACTCACTGTAGTTCTTAGCAACCTCAGCGTAGGATTTTTTTTCTTTCCTTGATAAATCGAGAACTTTCATCTCTTTCACTTTATGTCTTCTACTTGGCATATCCTACTTGCCAGTATCACTTATCTTTCCCTTTGTGACCATCAAGTAAAACCTATCATTTGTTTATGTCTGGAGTTGATTGTGGGTAATTGAAGTTCTGGAGAGCAAAACCTCAGATGAATTCATTTCAAGGGGTTTTACTTCATTTTTCTATCTACATTATCCACCAGTCCTCTTCCTTCAAGGCAATGAGTACATTGTGGGGATAATTTCTCCTAGTCGGGTTGTTCACAAAGAGGCTCTTGTATTGTGCTGGGAGAGCATTACAAGGTCTGTCCACAGAGTATTCAGTCATTCAAAATATCTAGAGAACTGGTTGTGCAGCCTTGATTTAACTTCGCAGCCAATCAGAGGAGCCCCACTGCGCATGCCTGGACACTCTCCTATGGAATTACTCAATCAGCAGGAAAACACCATTCAGTGAGCTAATTTGCTGTGTGGCTGTTGAATGACTGAGCCTGCCCATTCTTCCTTGCAGGATTTTTTTGGCAAAACATCATCATCCAGGCATGTCAGCTTCATTCCAGTGTAGATTTGGCACCCTGTGACCTTTAGCTTTAGCTCAAAGAGATTTTAGATTCCGCGGATGAGATGACATGACAAGGTAGTTGATGGTGATTTAGAAAAAAGGACTTTGAAAACTGTTTGGAAAGTAGATGAGATTCTAGGGTGTTTTTTGAAAGGACTAAGGCACCATTGGTCAAGGAAGGTTCTTTGCTAGAAAAAAACTGGATATAATCCAGACAGTACTTGTATATTTCAGTTCCAATATATTGATATTAATTGAATTTTTTGTTTTTCTCTACTTAGAATGGTGGGTCAATATAGTAATATACATTATGAGTGTTAGATGATTAGTCTAGATTAAAATTTAAAAAGAAATGGAATTTAGTTTACAAAAGTGTTTTCTTCGGATGCATCAGATAAATCATGTCCAAATGATTGAGAGAAAATGAATTAGAAATTGATAAAAGTTCAATTTTGCCAAAAGATAAACTTTCAATTACTTCCATAGATAAGATTTAATTTACTTTTAAAGCTTGTCCATGGCTTGGGGTGGGGTTCTCATTTCGGGAGAGAAAATTGAATAGGAGTATAATTTAGGAGAAATGTTTAGGACAAGTGTTTTTTGTTTTGTTTTTCCCATATCAGTAAAGCTAATTTTAACTCTCAAGTCCATTGTATCTCTAAAAGTTCACAGTGAATTGCAAACTAATTTTGTGATAAGGTCGGTATTAGACTACAATAGAAGTTATGAAACTCTGGAATGGATCTATCAGCTGTTACCTCTCCTATGTTCAAGTTCTCTGTCCAAACAGGTGTTTCATTTTAAAACAATGGTTTATAACATTTGATTGTAAATAGCTGGAAATGACTTTACTCAGCATAAAATTCCCTTTCCAATGATCTATTGTAGGGCAACTAACTGTAAATTCTGACTGAATTGTTCATTTTGGATTACAAGCACCAAATTTTGCACAGAGACTCATCAAGGGTTAGTAAATACGAAAATAATGTTAGTCACTTGAAAATCAACCTATTGAGCTGAAGGCAAAGTTGCTCTTATCAAATGCATTGGTGCGCAAAACTGTCCTATATCTCAGATACTATTGGAGATAGAAGCATTTACTCTTCACCATTTGATAGCATTCATGTAGGTTTTTAAGAAAATAACAAGTTTGGATGTGGTCACATTTTAATCATCTTACTAAATATAAAGCTAGCAGAGATAAAAACATGAGGTTTCAACAAATTCTGCTCAGAGATCCATCAAGGGGTACATGATATGAAAATAGCATCAACTATTTGAAAATCTATCCGTGGAATCTTACACAAAATTCCTTGCAGTTCTCACCATTTGATGTCTAGGTTTATAAGAAGACATGACCTGATCTGGCTTGACCCAGTCTGTTGTTCATGCTTTTTTAAGCTTACAAAGTTGCTAATTAGGAAATTAACCAAGATAGAAGCATAGGGGTTTTGCCAATTAATAACCCATTATTATGTTATTTGTTATATACACAGCAATTGTGGTGATTTTTTGTAGTTTGGGTATTATGGGTTTTTTTTCTGATGCAAGTTCTGTAATCCTTGCCTGTACAAATGTAAAATATGATAGCAAAATGCAGTGTACAAACATTCTTTGCATCCATATAAGCATAAAATCTCATTTTCAGTGCATCTTGGGATCAGATGAAAATTTCCTAAATATGTTTTTCACTGAATAGTATGGCACATGGAGGGCTTTCCTAGGCTGAACCTTGCATAAGGTTATTCATTTTTTTTTATTGGTTCAAAATATTGTCTATATACTTAGGTTCATAAAACCACCAGCTGACTAGCCTTGAGTCCTTTTCAGTACAGGCATATTTGTGAAGATACCTCTTGATTATAGAAATATGATGAGCAAATAACTTAACATCATTGGGAAATATGAGCCAAACATTCCAGATATTTTATACAAACTAGAAGTATTATAACACATTAGTAAACTAAGTTAATATATAGAGAGAGTCAATGTATTTGCATATCTTGAATTGTATGCATGACAAAAAATGTTGCATAGAGCCAGTTTGCACTCAGCACTGGTGATGATTGTTGAATCGTCCATGTTTATGCTGATTCAGTCTTTCAGAGGAGCAAATTTTGATCTCTATTGTGAAGCGCTCTCAGAGTATGAATATGAATTATGCTTGTTTACTTTCTATATTCTTCAGAGACATGTTATCACTTGAAAGTCCACACTGAGATATGACAGAAGGGTTCTCTGCAAGAAATTTTGTTGTCTAGCAATTTAACCTTGTTATTAGCAATGGTAATTGACCAAGCCCCTGAACAAAGAAATGCTTTTATAAAGGGTGATAGAGGAGCCATTGGCCTCACTGAAGATCCATCAACACTCAGAGATGGATGCTGAAGAGTTGGTTTGTTCTGGATTATAAAAAATTATTAATTGCCAAAGTTGGAGCTCAGCACAGTGATGAGACACAAAAGGCTCAAAAGGGATTTTTTAAGAGATAAAACCATTGTTATAAAGGAGTTTGGTAATCTTTTCAAAAAGAGTTAGATGACCTTCTCACCCTTGACCTGAAGGACATTCCTAATCTTTACACTGCTGCGTTAATCATCACACACTATGAGAAAGGTGCACGTCAGTGTCATGCATTCATGAAAACTCTTGATTCTGAGGTCCAACATTCATTTTACCAGTCAATCAAAAAAGAAAGGTAATACCATCAAAAGAAGAGCTTATTAGAAAAGAAAGTTGGCCTCCCAATGAACTTCAGCAAAACAAATGTCATGTACAACAAACATGTTTAAGACAAGGAGACAACGATCGGAATGAAAAATACAGAACTTAAGAAAGTGGACCACTTCATCTGTCTAGGACAATGGATTTAGCAGGATGTTGAGCTTTTGGTTGAGTCAGCTTGACTTTCAAGAATATAAAGTCTTAAAAGGAAGTATCTACAACCTAAGAATCTTATAAATAATGACCTCTGGAGCTGAAACATGGAATCTAACCAAAATATTGACCCTGAAATGGAGAAACATGCAATATGCACATGAGAACATAATGCTCAACCATATGGAGAGATCATAAGACAGCACAGTAAAGAAAAGACAGGAGTCAGAGATATCATAGAAACCATTTGACAATGCACCTGAAAGTAAGATGGAGTGATAAGCTATACAAATTCAGAAAGTACTGGCTCCACAAAACCTAAGATAGAGGAATCTAGTGAATCTTCAAGAAGGTTTATGTCAACCGACAGATGCTAAAAAGCTGATGATGATAATGGGGGAGAGACGTTTAAGTGAGAAGGGGTATTGTGAACAATATCTGGAAAACAGATTCAGCCGAGACTGATTATAGTCATTTCACATCAATGCCCTTTGTATAAGCATGAATCCACAAAACAACTAAATTTGAACACAACAGATTTTAAACTCATAAGAACCTTGTTTAGACTAATGTGATTTATTCTTTGACCATCAACCCCACTTAATGCCAAATCCCCTTTCTTTCTATAACAATGTTTTTCTTAAAGTCAAGACCAATTTCAATATATATCCTTATAGGTTGTATTGTTTATTGTGTATCTGTTATTCTAGAGCAGGACCCTGAAATAATTTTGTGGTTCAATACATATGGAACTGGATTTAAGTGAAAGAACATTTGAAACATCATATTTCACTTGTCAAAATAAATTTGTGGACAAGTTACAGGAAAAATTGAGTCACAATGTTTTCAAAAGCAAAAGTATGATACCTGATAGCAATTAATAATCCAGATTTGTAATTTCTTATTGATACTATTTTGGGATATTGACCCATTTTCCATGCCACCAACTGATTTCAGTCTGATCATATCTGTCTGAATATCTAATCAAGATTTCATTAAACTGATTACTGGCTCGTTAGTTATGCTGAAATATAATAATACAATAATACAACCTAAAATACGGAACATTGCTCAATACCTTCTGAACTGTTCTTCCATACCATTTGTTTGACTTTTTTTATGGAATTTAATGGATGACTTTAAGATTTATCTTATATAAGGTGGAAAAAGTGTTTCTTTGAATTTCGTGGTCTGTCATCTTCATTTTAATTCTTCCAACATTGAACACAGAACTAGTTTGGTTGATGACTGCTACTGATACAATTCATACAATTCATGTCAGAGACATCGCTCTGATTCTGATGCAATGGGTTTCACATTATTCCTTTCTCTTGTTTATCTTCATTTCTATCTAATACTGAACATGGAACCAGCTGGGCTGATGGTTCCTACTGATGCTATATATGAGACTGACATTGCCCAATTCTGACGCCATGTATTTTGTTTCATTCTTTTTTTTTTTGTCATCATTTTTTTTTTCTAACATTAAACACTGAACCAGCTGTTTTCTTAAATCATTCATTTGCAATCTTATTAAAAACTTCCTAAAAAAACAATCTGAGAATTCCTTGAGAATCTACCATATGTCTGGCAAATAAAGCTCTTGGAGGAGAAAAAAGTCCAGAGCAAAAGTCAGTGCAAGGAAAAGACTGTTTTTTCTTTCTGTTTATGATTTCAAAGGAATTGAATTAATAACGAATAAGAATAAATATAAAAAGTAAAAGAAGAAATGATAAAAATGAAAGTATTGAATAAAAAACTTTCCAGATAAAGTTATTTCAATATTCAACCATAATATACCCCAAATGTCATGAAACAGCCAGTCTGGTGATCAGGAGTGCTGTGGGAAGGAAGCTGAACTGGTAATGAGGTCGGGGCCTTCCTAAACTTTTGTGCTGCTTCAGGTGAGCTGAACTTTTGTCACCTTCCAAGTATAGTATTGTTTATTTAGATTTTATGGGGAGAAAAATAAATTTATTAGAATAAATGGTTTATTATAATAATCAGAAAATTTCAGATCAGGAAATTTTCTAATCTTTGCTGTTTTTGATCTGTTTGATTTATTCTTTTCCCATTTGTATTTGGAAAGTCTTGGACACGTGATAGGTGTCCCCTAGCATTTGGCACCCTGGGTGATTGTCTTTGTTACCAGAGAGTGAGGGTTTTTTTATTTTAAGTCATCTGGGTCAGATAAGAGACAAGCTTTCCTTATTTCAAATCATTTGACTACCTCCAACAAAAACATGGGTGTTAGGCCCCAGCCCACATGCTTTAAAGCTCTGTGCTGGAAAATCTGAGAAGGACCCGAGCATAAATGTTTCAACACACTAGTGTGGCTAACTTGCCACTTTGTTTCATGGTCAAAGCCAGGTAATCATGATGCGCACTTGAGTTACATGACTAGTTTACATGCATTGTCTCTATTCAACCATGTGAGTCACTGGCATATTCTTTGGAACAGGTTATCCACAACTCTTGTCTTTGACAAACTACGTTGCTGAATATATTTCTATGGTTTGATTATTAGTTATGATTTAGCAGATCTGTAACGTGGCACAATGCAACTTGGGGGAGTTTTTTTTTTTTTTCTCTCTTTTTTTGAAATATCTTATTTCCAAATTTTCTGCACCCAAGTGTCAGTATCACCTCTCCCTTCCATTCCCTGCGATTGACGTTGGGTAGTCATCTCTTGGTATGAAATGAATAGTTTCTGTAAATTTCAGACCCATTCACCAAGCGATGAATAAGTCAAAATCTTCTTGGCACAGAAAAATATTCCAATCAAAGTTGTTTTCCTTATCTCTCTATCAAAATGATATCTTGGAAACAATTGATAAGGTGCATTTCAGATCAAAACCTGATTTGTTTGAATATCTCATTGAATGTAATTCTTTCCATGGAAAAAGACATAAGTGAATATATAAAAAAAAACAGAATAATAATGTATTTCATGTCTTTGTAGCTAAGCCTTACTTTATAAGTATATCTTGAATAATTTTTTTAGAAATTCTTACAGGAGATTGTTTATATATATATATATATATATATATATATATATATATATATGATCAGATTTTTTAATGGTGCCTTGGACTGTACATTCCGTTTCACTTGAAACTCTTTCACCAATTGAAGTTATCCTATAGAATATTATGATTCTTTAATGAAATAAAATGATTTTTTTCTCTTTTATAGTCAACCCTCTCTCTTTTGTTGTAGAATATCTGGGTCCCAAGTCTGGCAGAAGGAAAAAAACTGGTCTGTATATACAGTTACTGTAAAAATGATTAGTGTTCAATTATAAAGTCCTAAAAAAGACTAGATGGTGAAACTTTAGCAAAATGTATTCTTTAACCTCGAAGTCCAGTGATAAAGCTAGAGAAAGACCAGGAGAATGAAATGGACATGCTCATAACATTTTTCCAGAAACATTTGGTATGAATAAAGATTTACTTAAAAGCAAATTGCCAATATGCTTAGAATGTAAAGTATACAATAAATACATAATACCAGCTGTGTTGTCCTGGGGTAAAACCCCAAAACTTACAAAAAACTTAAAAACCAACCCTAAATCACACTGGGAGCAATGGAAAGAGCAATGTTAGGAATTACTATGTTTAAAAGAGAAGACCAGGGTGGGGGTTATCATACAAAGAATTAAACAGCAAAAATGGAGACGGGCAAAGGACATAGTGTGAAGAAGGAACAGACAAAGCAACACTGATACAGTGAGCAAGGTGGGAAAAGACCGGATACAAATTGGAAAGATGAGATAGAAAAGTTTGCAGGTAAGACATGGCAGAGATTAGCACAATCACACTTGTCATCAAAGGAGATGGGAGAGGCCTCTATCCAGCAGAGGACTGATAACTGCTTTTGTTTTAGCACTTAGTTTCATTATGACATCAAATATTAAATAGCCTGAGTTCTACATAGAGAATACTTATAAGAGATAAGTATGAAGACAAAAAACAAAGTAATTTATTACTGCCAGGGATCATCTTCAATCCAAATTTCTTTTGAAGCAAAGACTCTGACCATTTGAAAGTTACACTGTAACAATGGAAACTACTCCAGGAATTGCAAAGGTTTTGAAGTAAAATTATCTTGATTTGATTTTTATGAGTTGAAGCATTGTCAACCCTTCATTTAATTATCCTGGAAGTGATGTGTAAATATATCATTCTTTTTATCAAAAAGCAAGCTCCCCCAAAATAACTAATGATGATAATCATTATCCTTCACTATTCCCTCAATGCCAGATATTGTGACTTATATTTAGGAAGAGATGTTTTGGTAAAAAAAGAAGGCAACACCTTATGGTAAAAGAAGAAATTGAAATTCTTTTTCCTTCAACTTATGAAGATGTTTTAGCTTTCATTTTTTTGCCAGTTCAACCCAAGACTCACTAGAGTGGATTTTAATGCTGAGTACTTCCCCATCATAGCATTTCTGTGAATTCCTTAGCAGTACTTCTTTCAAAATAACATACTGGAGGTTATACTGGATTAGATGGTGCCAGCAGCAAGTTGTAATCCCTGACTTACTGTAGAAAGAGGCTCCAACTCAGATCTGTCTATTTTCTTGACTGGTTGCCACCCAGGGCTTGAGAAACTCCCGTGCTCTGCTATTTAATCATAGTTATGGAGTTGAGTTCATGACTTTTCTAAGAGCATTAGAATGAGGTAAACACCAACCGTCTCAGATGGAATCATTCTACAAGGTGTAGATCTTGTTTATGTCAAAGTATTGCAACATATATATAATCACAGCAGCTCCTTTATCAGGCTACATAAAGACTTTGAGCCTTTTCATCTCCAGGGGTTAAACAAGGTGATTCCAGCTCACCAAAACTCTATATAGCCCTCCTTGAGATGATCTTCTGAAACCTATGCTGGGAAAACAAAGGAATCGGATCAGGTGGCAAATACTTGAGCAACCTCAGGTTAGTAGATAACATTGTCCTTTTCGAAGAGACTTCCAACTAATGCTGGACAAACAGAATGTAAAAAAGCAAGAAAATGCAAAAATAGTGCCCACTTTTAGTGGCTGTAGTGTATATGACTAAAACTGAGTGACATTCCAAAATTCAATCTTGTAATCTACTAGAGATATTCCTTTTTTGCGCATTCTTCACTTTACCTCAATATTTACTGTGGTACGTCTTGCGGAACAACTTGAAGTCAACTTGTGCTTTTCTTTTGATTCCTCCAAGAACAGAAAGCTAGTTATTAACTTTTTTGTTCGTCCCTTTTTTCTGCATTTGTTACGGATCAAACTGTGTACTAACCTTGTTTTTGCATTTGATGTGTGAACACATAATTTCTAAAATTCATCTCAACCACAGATCTCTTCCAGGCATCTACCTAGAGATGATTTTCTTAGCCATCCAATGCAAGCATTGTTGACATTCATGTATGATGTAAATGCATCACTAAAGATTCTATTATAGAAATACATTGAAAATCATGAAGAAAGGGATTGTCAGTGGTTAGAATTAATACAAACATGGCTGGCAGAAAAAGTATATTGGATGTGTTGGGGTTGCTTTTGATGAAAAAAAAACTTTCTTTTTACTTTGATAGCAAATGATATTCATGTAATGCATTAAATTCTTTGATGTTTTATGAAACTCTATCCAACCAATGACTTTTTCAGAATGCATAAAACCTTTTTAGACAAAACAATGAAGGTGCTTAATGTCTGGATTAAAATATCCTGGTAGACTTCTAAAAGCAATCTACAAGACATACATATCTGAGCAGAAACCATACAAGTCTCTGGAATCTTGAAGGGTTTATAGAGAAACATTAATTTTCAAAAATGAAATATAGAATGAACAATTAATTTTTTGAGAATAGAATGAAAATGACAAAATAAATCTAAATGAAATCATAACTTCTAAGTTTGTCTTCATTAATATAATTGGCATAAAAAATCATTGAGAATTTGAAATTAGTTACTTCTTGTTGTAATAAAAAGCAATTTTCATCAGAATTTCTGTCTTATTTCTATGACATTTAAATAGATACATGAATTTATTGATATGATAATTTTTTGTTGCTTTTTAGATGAAGAATTTTTATTATTGTTATTTTTAATGACTAGTTTTACTCCATTTCATTTTTGTTGCTTTGCAGATGAAGCGTTTTCACTTTTTGTAATTTGAAAAATAATTGAAATTTGATATACATTGCCCATGCCTTCTGTCCCTCTGTCCATTTTTCCTCAAATAAAAAAGTCTTTTTAGAAGTTTATCCATATAGAGTACAGATGTGGCTCTCATTGGGGCTCTTGGCATGCTTCCTTGAATCCACTATACTTAGTACCATCACACTATAGCATTTCTCATTTGTTTGTTTCTTTCCATCTTTTTTTCAAAAATGCATTAATATTTTAGAATGAAAGTCTAAAGACTCGTACATCTTTTTTCTCCTTTAACTTGAGATAATTATAAGGGAAATGAAATGGCTACTTTTTGATTGAAGTAACATTTTCAAATAGCTGTCTAGAGACTTATAGCATTGTTTCTCTAATTTTGAGATAATTTTAAAGAAGCCTTGAAATTTGTTAGTGTTGTTAGTTATTCAGTGGCTTATTAGAAAGTTGTTCATATATAAGCTGTACTGGTTTTCTATATTGATGTCCTATTATTTCTGTCTCTTACCCTTTGTTTGTCAATGTTACCTTCTCTCTTGTAATCCTGTTGCTATCATGGCATCAAACAATGTTTTTCTCAGTGGTACTTGTGCAGTTGAGTTCTTTGTGTTGAAGGTCGGGAGGGAATAAGGAGTCACTGGCAAGTGCTCTCTGCAATAAATGTCATGTTTACTAAAAACTTTTCAGAGTTAGTTCTGTGGGTATGGAAACAACTGTGGAAGAAAACTTATTCAAATAAAAATGCAAACAATAAGAAGAAAAATGTACAGACTCCTGTTTTTATTCTATGTCTACCTCGTAACCTTTTTCAAAACTTGTGTAGAGGGTGAAAAGCTTAGATGTCAGGAGAGAAAGGATGATCAGTCTTTTTTTTTTTTCTTTTTGTGCATGTGTGTGTGTATATAATCATTACAGCATAGCTTTACTGCATTGATAAAGCTTACCCTGTGTGGGTTTATTAGTCTCTTTTCCATGACAGTTTATTACAAATCACTTCTTTGGTCTCTAGGCCATCCAAGTTTATATTGTCTCTTTATTTATTATCCATCAGTGATAATTAACTGTCCACTTTTCCCAGAAGTCATCAAAGGTCATAAATGTCTGAAAGACAGTTTGAAACTTTATCCTGAAACATTACTACCATATATACACACACTACTTTTTATACTATAACATTTTTATTTCACTCTCTAAACCAGTGCAGAGTCATTCAGGTACCATAGAGATTTCATCATGACAGAGCTTTGGCCACTGACTTGATAGCTTGTCTATCTTCAACTCCACGTCCCCCCTGTACTCCCTGACCAGAGCTTAGGGCAGATGCCTATGCCAGTGTCTTTTCCCCAACACCTGCTATACATTTAAAATCCCCCTGCTGTTGATGCTAATTTCCCAAGGTGTTTTTGATTGAAGAATTGAACAATCAGATCAGAGAACAACTTTCGAGCTTTTTGCTGTTTTGCTAGGTCTGTTAAACTCTTCATAAGGAAAACTGCAGGTCAGCCAACCTCACAACCAATTCTCACTAAAACTTATGGTTGTCTTCATTCATTGTATGATCATGTCGCACTACAGTAATACATACCGCAATGATTTATTTTACACATTAAAAGTTATCTTCAATTCTTCTTTTTGTAGGGAGTGTTTAGAGGTTGGTTTGAAAGCTGAGGACTTGGTCCAATTACAGTTGGGTGACCCAGGTTGGAACATTTGGTTAGATGCTTGGAGGGGTGGGATTTGAGTCCAATCCATAAAGAGGACTTGTCTGCCTTCTTAGGATGGGATGAAAGACTGAACAGCGAACTATAAACAATAGTAGCATTTTACGTACACAATGCTAATCCCGGCATGATTGATTTTTTCCTGTGCATGTTGTATGGTTGTTTGTTAGAGAGAGATTCTTGTTTGAGTTGCTGAAGTGACTATTGGGAAGACAAATTGGTTGTAGACTCTTCTTTTTAGAACCAATGGAATCTTTTTGTTATTAGAGATCAAACTTTCTCTTCTAAGGCTTGTCAACTTGAAGTGATTCTTCACTTGATTTTGACAATTCTATAGATATTTTCGTCCCTGTTAAATGATATAATCTTTTGTTTTCAGCTCTGATTATGTCTTGATCTTCCATGTATTCTGTACACATAATATTGGATTTTTTTGAGAGTTCTTGTAAAGATCAATTTTGTTGCTTTTTTCATTCATCTGCAAACAATGTTATATTGTGTCATAATCTGAGCTTGGTTTTCTTATAAATTCACTTCTTGACAAATCCGTTTGTGCAGTTTCTTCCACCCTACAAACTTCCCATTGTAGTTCCATATTGATAATTGTGATCTCATTCCAGAGGAGGCGTATGCCAACTTTGCTGTTGAAACAAGTTTTGCTGAACCAAATTTAATAATCTCATCTTTGATAACAACTTTTTAGTGTTTTTCTAGTCTGATCTTGAAGTCAACTAGTTTCTCTCATAAGTATATTGGATGTTACAAACATAGATTTTGGTAATATTTTTCTCCTCTAGAAGACTGACTTATCTGAGAAGGTAACATATAGATATAGCCTTTGATGGTTTTCTCTTGTAAGAAGATTGACTTTTGTGCCAATGTTGCATGGTGCTATTTCACTGTGAAACTCTGCTTGAACATTACTTTCAATGCAAATTTTTTGGGTCTTAATTATAACCTTTTCTATAAAGGTCAGTGAAGAAAGGTAAGGGACACAATAATTTTAAGACTTAGAACTCAGGGTTATTCATTTTTCCTATTTATTATTTTGTTGGATCCAGATGCATATTGTAAAGTGTATTATGGTATCCTAATTAATCGATAGCTACATAATAGCCAATGTTGGCGGCAATCTTTGTGAAAACATATCAATAACAGCCATTTTGAATGGCTGAGTGTTGCTAAACTAACATTATTCAAACACATTTTATTCCCATTATTTTACTTGTAACTAATCAAAACACTGTATAATTATACTCTCTGTGTGTGCATGTATATGTGAGTATATGTATGTGTATATATATGTGTATATATATATGCATGTTCGTGTATAAAGAGAGTATTTGAATGTTATGTTATAAATCTTGAAAATTCTTGCTTTTATCATATTTCAACTGACACACTTTCATCCTTTCCAATAATAGTTTAGATGATTATTTTCATTCTTTTTGTTGCCTTTATTGATACAGCATTATTTCAGCTGATCCATTCTACAGCCTTCAGGAGCACAGTCGATATGGAAGTTTGTTTCTGTAATAGTCATTGTTATAAGAGTTCCAACTTTTGTTCAAGCAATAGAATCTCTTCTTCCCATCATTGAAGTTACAGACAATGCATTCCAAAAGTTGTTGAAACTATTCATCTCATTCTGGAAGCTGTTTTTGTTGTTATCACAACGTTTTGGATAGTCCATTCTTTTATGATAATATCTCATATAATCAATGAATTAAGTGGAATAATGATTATCTGCTATGCTAACTCTGGAAGTAACCTGAGGAATCAATCTTCTCTGGGAAATTTTGAACATCATATAATTTTCA
Source organism: Thysanoteuthis rhombus (assembly GCA_963457665.1). Classification (NCBI taxonomy): domain Eukaryota; kingdom Metazoa; phylum Mollusca; class Cephalopoda; order Oegopsida; family Thysanoteuthidae; genus Thysanoteuthis; species Thysanoteuthis major. Next base: position 13,408,228 of record OY735227.1, on the reverse strand, counting down.
TGTTGCTCTTTTGAATCTACAAAACAACATTTATTCAAATTATTATTACAAAACTTTCTCAAATTCATGTCATAAGATTATCTTTCATTCATTTCTTTACCTGAAGCCTAAATTCTAACAAAAATAGAAACAAAAACTGTCTAAGCTAATAATCTTAAGATTGAACATCAGTGAGATTTTACCAATCTTTCCCTCTTTTATGCCTTGAGCCAATCAGACTAAAAATGTTTACGTTTTACTTTATAACATTTTTTGAGCTAGATTGTTTTTGTTCATGCCTATAATTTGGAATTTAATGAAATTAATCAAATTATTCATTGTCTGAAATCATATTAACTTAGTTGTAGAAGTACAAGAATTTTCTCGAAATTGTCATTTACTTTGGGAACTTTGTTGATGATATTCAGTGGCAAGGTCTGTAGGCAATACCCAGGAACAAATTACTTGAAAATTACTTGAAATCTATTACACAGGACGTTTTCCAGTTGTCGAAAATAAGTTTTAGAATGGTTGGTTCTCAAAGTTCTAAAAAAAAGTCTCATACAATTAATGCAACTTTTCCCTTACTCTTTAATATTTTTTCATTCAAAAATGCTATGGAAGGTCCATTTCCCCATAGGCCTCTTCTCTTTTCGTGGTAACAAGTACCCCAGTAGTACCTATCTCCGTTTACTTGAAGTGGAGAAGGGACTTGCAAAATACCTCCCCTTGCGTTAAAATGCCCATACTATGAAGGGACTTGCAAAATACCTCCCCTTGCGTTAAAATGCCCATACTATGAAGGGACTTGCAAAATACCTCCCCTTGCGTTAAAATGCCCATACTATGAAGGGACTTGCAAAATACCTCCCCTTGCGTTAAAATGCCCATACTATGAAGGGACTTGCAAAATACCTACCCTTGCGTTAAAATGCCCATACTATGAAGGGACTTGCAAAATACCTCCCCTTGCGTTAAAATGCCCATACTATGAAGGGACTTGCAAAATACCTACCCTTGCGTTAAAATGCCCATACTATGAAGGGACTTGCAAAATACCTCCCCTTGCGTTAAAATGCCCATACTATGAAGGGACTTGCAAAATACCTACCCTTGCGTTAAAATGCCCATACTATGAAGGGACTTGCAAAATACCTCCCCTTGCGTTAAAATGCCCATACTATGAAGGGACTTGCAAAATACCTACCCTTGCGTTAAAATGCCCATACTATGAAGGGACTTGCAAAATACCTCCCCTTGCGTTAAAATGCCCATACTATGAAGGGACTTGCAAAATACCTCCCCTTGCGTTAAAATGCCCATACTATGAAGGGACTTGCAAAATACCTCCCCTTGCGTTAAAATGCCCATACTATGAAGGGACTTGCAAAATACCTACCCTTGCGTTAAAATGCCCATACTATGAAGGGACTTGCAAAATACCTACCCTTGCGTTAAAATGCCTATACTATGAAGTACCTTATACACCTACGCTATTGGTTCCAAGTAATCTGGTTGTACCTGTTTCCTGTTAGTTGATAGACATTGCTCTCACCTACCATGAATGACCGAGCACCCCCTTAAGGATCTCCAACATCAGAGGACCAACAAAACATACAAAGTATTTTTTTATTTTTTTAAACTGAAACTGATGCACCATTGTTTTTTCAAGAAACTTTGGTGCACAACTAATGTATAATTCTATGAATAACATGTTACTTTATGATTCTTCTGAGTGATTGATTCTTCTTTGCAATTAATGGGGCATCTTTTGAGATGCTGGTAAGTTTCTAAAACAAAAAATATCTAAATGAATTTAGATTGGAATGAAAAAACCCTTCCATCATAAATGAAATATCCATGAAATGATTGTAATTGTACCAATTGTAAACACAACTACACAAGATATTAGAATTGTTTTTATCTAATTTCTGTATTTTTCTCATTTCTTAATTGCCCCCCAATAATACAAATGTTCTTTTGGCAGCAAAAAACCTTTGGGAAGATGCAACCATCAAGTGGTGAGACAATACATTGCTGAGTTAAAAAAACGTCAGCAAAGGACCTAAACATGTTGGTCTTGAGAGTCTTGCCCAAAAAATGGTGAAAATCTACTTAATATTACCAAGGAGATCTCTGATGAAACTGGTAAGGTATTAAGCAGGCTAGAAGATGAAGATGAGAGAGAAATTTCCTAATAACTTCAAGATTCGATAAAAGGTAACTTATTTTTATCATTAATTTTGATTAGTTTTCATCTCTATCTTGATTTTAGTTGTTTTAATGATAAAACCTTTGGAGAAAATGAAATCCATTGCTTTTATCATATTTTTTTTTTAAATTATATATGAAATTAAATACTATTTCTATTGGATTAAATATTTTTTCTATGGAATTAAATATCTCATTTTAAACTGCAGCATTCCTACATGTACAGCTATCCAGAAGAAGTCCAATATATGCCTGATTGCTTTGACCATTTAGCCACTGGGGCTCCATTGGGAAACAGAAGTTGGTTTTAATATTTATTTTTGATTCGACTATGTTTGATCTATTTTCAATTTTTGATTTATTCTTTTAATTGGATGAAGTATTGTAACAAATTATCTTTTGACAATTTTGACAATTATTTACCTTCATCTTGATTTCTTTTCAATTTTTTTAAAATGTCTGACAGCGCTGAGTCTATATAGAAATTCAACCAATAGGTATTGGAAAATATTTGCCAACCTTCAGATAACACAAGCAAAGTGAAAAATCTCTATTGTTTTCTGCTTGTCATCCTCAATATAGGGGTTGATGTATGCATGCATGGTCTGGCAGATATTGACAAAAACTTTGACAGTCGATGACCTTCACTCCAAGACTTCAACAACCTACTCAGTAATCATACTAACTGCCAGAATCTTACACCAGATGGGATCTGAAGAGTATGACAGGGCTTCAAAGCCTTTCATAGGATTGCCAACAGGTGAAGAGAGCCCTTCCACATAAGAAACATCTCCTTGTCTTGAAAAATCAAGAGGGGAAACACAACAAAAAAACAGACAATTCATCAATAGAAAGCATGAAGATCCTTCAAAATCTCCTAAAAATGAAAGTCTTACTTGCTGGTACCAGAGCCTTTGGAATTACAGAATGTTGTATTACAGGCCCAATTCAACAATTTAATAACAATTGCAGTAGTATTATGAAATACTTTACCATTAAGGCTCAAGAGAGCTCATAAGAATTTTCTGTAGATGCTTCCAGCTTGTTTGAAGATCTACAATCTATCCATCCAAATATCTTTATGTTCACAATCAAGTTCACAGCCTCTCTTTGAAAGAAACAGATGACCCAGGAATTGACTCCATAACCGTTGGGGCACTCTAACTGATTTTGAAGAATATGCTAATCAAATTTGAAAGGTATTGTAGTAATTACTTAGAAGGAGAATTTGTTGAAGCAGCAGCAGAAAAATGGGACAATCTTAGTAACTGTCATAAACAAATTGTGCCAATGTCTCAATGATGGCTGCACTTGAAAATCATGGAAAATCAAAGGTGAATGCAACTCCAGAATTCTTGGAGTCCCTGATAATCCTGAATACATTAGATTTGGAAAGTTGGAGACTTATCTGTAGCAGAGAAAGAAAGGAAGTGGAAAGTTGCCTGGAAGTACTCAAACAGAAACATTGAGATAAACAGAGACAATATAGAAGGTCATTTTGAGACAAAATCAGTGGAAGGAAGGCAATAGAAGATCTGCAATAATGTTCCATTCTAAAATTGTTGCAGAAATTTCCTATTATGGAGCAGAATGGAAAATACGAGACAATACGTGCTGAAGATTTTTCAAAGAGAAAGGCCCTTGAAACTAGAGTAAAATATCAAAAATAAATTCTTAGAGTACAAGATGTCCTTCCTACTTCTAAGAAACTGCTCTGATGGTCAAATCTGACAGTACAGCAGCTGGAAAAAAACCTGAAAGAAATAGGAATCCTTTCACCAAATGTTACAGACTTGTCTTATTTTAAAGCAGATGAGGTATGTAACAGTTTTTACTTACTTGGAACCAACTTTTATATAATTTTCCAACAGAATAAACAGACATCCATTTTCATACTTAGAAATAGATATTAAAATGAGCATAAATAAAAATGTTGAACTGATTTGAATGTTAGCTATCCAGAAGAATGCGCACACTTGTACATTGTGTGTCTCAGTATATTGATATGTATACATCAGCGCTTGAAATACTGATATATATATATATATATATATATATATATATATATATATATATATATATATATATATATATATATATACACACACACACACACTGGGTGTAGTTGCACATTTTGCTGCTAGTTGTCGCAAGTCAACACTATTCTTAGCCAATCTGTCTTGTGGTATGGTTCTGAAAAAACTGATTTGTTTCTTGCGGCTTTGGCAAATTTTATAATGGCAGATAAAAAAAGATCAGTCTGTATGAAGTGCAGTTTTCTTTTAGGAAAAACTGTTGTAATACTTTGAATAGCTTCTAAGGAAACATCAGTGTATGGGTTAAATTTTCTTTTCAAAAGTGATGAAATATCACTTGAAGACCAACCATGATCATGCTGACTTTTAACAAGCTGAAATGATAAAAAAGTTTACCACAATCCATTAAGATTGATGTGAGACTATTGATGTGATAATAGCTGAGATAACTGATTTTTATATGAATGAATGAATCCTAAAATAGAAGCTTATGAACTAGTACAGAAAAAAAGATTCTAAAAAGCATTGACTCTGAAATGTATGTGTAGGTACAAACAAATAGTACCAAAACCTTTCCCGAATGACGAAATATTTATAATTTTACTGGTCTAATTGTTATGGATTTGAGAAAATTCTAGATAAAAGAAAGCGTTTCGATTAACAGTTGGAGAAGATATAAATTTCCAAATCTATCATATATTCAAATGTGTGTAAGTGTATAAAATAGTGCATATCTCAGTCTCTCTTTTATACATACATACACACACACATGTATGTATATAAAGATAATTTCAAGAAAGTGCATGTTTTTCTCCCTTTCTAAGCTCATGAATATAGATATATATATACACATATATGTACATTATATGTGTGAGTGTGTGCGTATTTGCAACTTCAAAATGAAGATTACCTAATCCTGAACTATTTCACTTTTCCTTTAGAGATAACTCTGCATGATGTGAAGGCATCACGTGAATATTTCATTTTCCTTCAAACTGAATCAGATTCTTCTTGATTGCTTGTCATGTTTCTATGACACATCATGCACCTCCTTGCGGCTTTTCCTATTAAAAATAGTTTGATAGTTTATTGACATCATCACGTTTATAACCTGATTGCTCTTTCATCTTTGCACTGATGGGACAAGATAAGTATTTTGTATACTTTCTTTTTATGTCTCTTATAAGATCTGCTTGTCAATCTTATCATTTCCTTCCCATCATCATCATCATCATCATCATCATTCCCACCACCACCACCACCACCACCATCATCATCATCATCATCATCATCATCATCATTGTTTCAACGTCTGCCTTTGCATACTCAAAATTCCTTCCTATAGTGAGTGCAAAAAGTATCCAATACATTCCAAGTTTATTTCAACATAATTATACAAAATTTTCTCAATGAGATGTGTGAGCTAGAAGTTGTTTTTTTTTTCTTATCTTTCCTAATCTTATTTATATTATCTTTAATTCGAAGCAAATACTCATCTCTTCTGTGGTGAAAATGATGGAGGCTAAAATTCCTGACTCGAAATATTTTGAAGAATTTCTTCTGGTTAATAAATTTTGAGACCTGAATGGAGGACATACCATGGCACATACAGACATATGGTAACCCAATTCTTAAAATTTTTAGATTGAAATTTTTTTTTGGTTTCAAATTGTGATTTTATGGTGGATACTTCCTTTCTGCCTTTTTTGACAACAATTGAAGGAATCTATGTGTGCAAACACCACGATCACTTGACAACAGTCCATTGCATAAAGTTGACATTCATCATATATATTAGCACATCAGGCAGAGTGAAGTTTGGAATTATTTAGATTAGCAGTTCTTGGGAAATCTGATGAAAAGATTATAGATCTTCCTCGATAGTTTATAAATTATCTTTTTCCTTCTGTTTTTCTGCTTCTTTCTACCACTATTCTTCAAGTTTTCTGTGTTTTAGCCAGCTTGTTACCTTCCGTTGTAACATGGTTTATTATTATGTGATATTTCATTGTTATTCATTCCTGTTAAGATGACGATGATGATAATGGCACTCTTATCTATTATTTTTTTTTTTTCCATGAAACTTTTTGTCTCTTCCTTCCTCTTATCTTTTTTCTTTTCTCTCCTTCCTGTTCATTATTTTCTCCCACTTTGTCATGAGTTTAAGCCAGCTTGCTACATTCCCCTATGACCTGGTTTATTATTATCTAAGATCTTATTGTTATTCATTTCTGTTGAGACAATGATTATGGAATTCTCATCTAATCTTTTTTCTTTCATAATTTAAATTTCATATTTTTCATTAATAAGAACTAAGAAATAATTTCTTTTAGAGTTTTATTTCCTGTCTCTCTAAAGTAATAAAAGAAACTTCATGTTTGAATTTTTCTATTCTGCTGTCAAAAATCATAATGGTTAAAAGTTTTGAAATATAAAGAAATATTCAAAAGAGAATCAAAAAGAGGGAAGCAATAATCAAAACAGTTGCACTCACACGTATAGATAAATGTGTATTTACAAGTACACATATATGTACAGGCATGAGATGTAAATATGCATACTTATGTTTATATGGAGATTCATATATCCATGAGTACCATTGCAACAGACATGTGTAGAAATATGATTAAATATATATGCATGTTTTGATGCACTAGTAGAAACAACTACACAACCATTCTTGGGCATGTAAATGTGTATACACATATTGAGTCATTTCAGATATCTCAACAACAGGTTACGTTACCTTATTGTGGCTAGGCAACCAAATGCATAGGGTTACTCTCCCTGGATATGAGATTCTATTGCGTGCATTTGTGTACTTTGTGATCAAACAAGTCATTTTTCATATTTTTCTGCAAAACATTGCATCACTCAGGTCTGTCAGCCTCTTCATGGTCCAGATTTGGCTCCCTGCAATTTCTGGCTTTTCACCATTTGAATGAAGGAGATTTTGAACTGTGGATAAGATTGAAGATATCCCAAAAGAGGACTTTGCAGACTATGGAATTAGTGTGTAAGGTCATGAAGGTTGTATTTTGAAAGGGACTAAAACACGATCACCCTAGGAAGGCAATTTTTCCATTAATATCATCTGACTGGATACTTTTCAGACAGAATTCATACACCCCATCTATCAAGTATGCTAGACTATAAGATGAAACGTTTATAAAGGTATCTGGAAGACTACCACTCAATGCAATTCACCCAAGACCCATAACTCTCAATATGAAGCTTAAATATTAAAAATACCAGTGCATTGGACATACTGTGATGTTTGCTTCTTTTTTCTTTTTTTTTGTAAGTTAGTGAACGTTCATCTTGTGTACTGGCATATGTTTGTTATCATGGCATTACTATGATAGATTGATGTATGTGCATAGATTGAAACAATGTCATTACATGATTGTATTCTGATTCTTTGTTCCTCCATCTTTCAATTTGTTAATATCAGTAGTGTTCCCTCAAAGATGCCCAACTACTGACATGAAAAAATTTAGCTTGATTGCAGATCGGAGCAAAATTATTATGTGTATAAATGAAGAAAGAAATGTCGGATTTAATAAAAATGAATAAATAGAAGAAAAAAATCAATATACAGAATGAATAATTTTTTTTTCTATTGAACACTTTTTGTTGAAAGTAACAGATGTTTTGCTTCATAAAATATAGACATTATAAGAATTGATCGGTGTCAGAAAAGTGGAAACATTTCTCTGTGTACACCTCTTCTTCAGTTGATCACAGGCTTTTTGTCCCCATGCTGGCCAAAAAATATTAGAAAGAACATTAGATGTTGGACTGATTTCCTAACACAACAGAATGTGACTATGTTTAGATTGTAGTTTTGTTGTAGTAAGACCCTACATTACATTGGATGGACAGTTTTTCCCTTTCATTCTGCCATAGAAGATCTTTTATTAGTTCCTCTCAAGAGTAAAGTCATGTCATTTGCATAGTTAGAATTATTGTTCAGGTGGCTCTGGGCATTTTGGCTGGAGAATCATTGAAAGGTCAGAAGGCATAATTGATCATTGAAAATCTCTTTGAAAAAAGTCTTTGAGGTTCAACTGTGTGAAAGAATTTGAGCAAATTGTCTTTCTCACAATCAAGTCTGGGATCCCAAGTATTTTTGTTGATATTATTATTGATGATTGTCTGCAGGTGTCCTCCAATTTTCAGATGTTTCCTTTACATCACTTTTAGGAAAAAAAAAAAATTAAAATAACTTCTATTGTTTGTTTTGCCAGTATGCATCCTCTTTCCACTTGTCTCTACCCAAATGTCCAGTACCTACCATCAACCCAACCTCAGATGACACAGTCTTACATACCATTATCTGCACTTTTGGCTTCTAAAATTGCTCAATGTTTTTTTTGATGAAAATTGATGGTAATTGCTTTTTCACTTTACAACATTTTGACTCATGAAAGGCTTTTAGAGGAATGCACTACTTTCGGATACCTGATTTGACCTGCATATCTTTACAAATTCTTGGCAGTTAAAATGCATTGAAGAATTTAATCTGATTTCGTTGGTCTTAAAACTGACATATTCTGGTATCTCAAATTTATTAGGTGTGATTATTGCTTGCTTAAATGTTTTTACTCCCGAACGAAAACGATTAGTTTACCAGTTAATATTTCTTTTTTTTTGTTGAATGCAATTAATCTCTCATTGAACAAAAATGCATCTCATTGTATGAGCCTGAACCCTGACTGAGGTATGCTAGCTTGAAAGATAGAATTTCGATTGTGTCAAATCGTTTTCCAATAAAGTGAATATAAAAGACAGACTTGAAATGAGTGGGCAGAATAATGGGCAAGTTGTCTATCAAAAATGTTAACTTTCTGACATTTTATTTATAGTTCTTGGGCCATAAATCAATTTTCAATATAGTTTGACGGGAATATAAGTTGGAACTCCCAAGTATTAGTTAATAAGTAAATCCAAGTGTCATTTCCTTTTGCAGCTGATTAACCAAAAGGACTGATTTAGATTTAAAACTGGCAGAATATTTGAGAAGTTGATGTACTGGAAGGACAAAGCTATTCATATAAGAATATGATTATTGTTCTATAGATAATAACTCTTTTTTTTTATTCAGCAACAAAGATAATTTGAGGCTCTAAATGTAAGAGCTTGAGGGTATGAGCCAGATTTAGATCTCGTCAGAAAGATTTCACTGTACAGGAATTATAAGAATGTGGGACTTTGTCAGGTAGCTATGAAAAGTTTAAAAAGTAGACTTACATGCCCCATTCTCCTCTACACTCTGATCCTAGGGAGAGGGCCAAGGAGTAACACTTTGATTCTATCATACACATCAACTCATATTTTGTGTGTGTAATTCAACCATAATTTTCTGACTATAGATGAGAAAAGTTTATCCCTCCCCCCCCCTGTATTTTGCTCCTGATTACTGATCAAAATGGCTCTCCTAGGGTGCAACACTTGGAGATTTTGGGATACCAAATCATCAAAATCTCCTTCTCAGCCTCACTGATGTAGTCCTGAGGAAAGCAGAGAGTCATAAGTCTGGTATCAGCTTGGCTGTAGGATCTGCTGGGCCCAATGTCAAATTGGGCGTCAGACCACCTCAAAGGGGCTCCACTCCTTGGTTTTAGAGTTGTCTTTCTCCTAGACTGGTTGCCTTCCTGTTTGGACGACCCTTCTATACTACCCACAGAACTTGGTTGCTGCTTCTATTGTCTGCATAATTACTGCCTATACCAATTGCACCTCTGATTACTGAACTACGAAAAGCATCATTTTTGAAATTTTTTTCTTGTATAAAATGTTTATTTTGATTACTGAACTGCAAAAATTAATATTTTATGCAAAAATCATGCTTTTATCTCACTCTTTTCAATTTAATATAATCAAATTTTATTCCGTCTATCAAGTTTACGGCTTATTTTGTATCTGCAAAAGCTGAAGACTTCCAGAAGTTCACAAAGAGAATTTCCATTTCAGATCAAAAAGATGAAAATCTAATAAAACATTTTATTAACACTTTGGGCTCAAAGAATAGTTTTATATACTTGAAATAAAATAGGACTAAATGTCTGCACAGGGTGATATGTATGAATTAAAATTTTACAGGAATTGTAAAAAGGAATTGAAGATTATTATTGTATTGTTGAATATGAAAGAAATTAATTTACATATGATACACAAAACCTTTGACTAGATAGAATAAAAATCAAATATTGTTTCAACATGAATAACTTGATAGATTCATTTCATAGGTTATTGATATTATTGATTTACTTCATTTTTTTGGTTACAGTTCAACTAGTCAGAGGGTTTGGGGGAGGGGGATCTTTTGCATGCATTTTTGAGTGTAGTGCAGAAATCCAACTCCTTATCTATGCTGTGCATTGAAATTTGAGAACGAAGGGATTGCCAATGGTCTGGTGTAAGGGGCAAGTGATATTGATAGATTTTATTGAAGAAAAAATTCTTCCTAAAATAATTTTTAGTGGGAGGCTCAATTTACCACTTGAAAAAATTTTTTTTTTCGAAGTAGTAACATTGATCAATCCCCTTCCTATCTTTTAATTGATCACTACCAACACGACCTGCTGCCAAAAGACATTTTTCATGTGATGGTTCCTACTTGTGACTAACAAAACCTTTGTTAATTCTCTTGCAACCTCTTCTCATCAAACTAGCTAAGCCTGAATTAACCTATCGTTGGTCCTGCTAATTTCATTTGCCAATTGTTTTCCTTAGTTTCACCACAGCAGAAAGTATTTATCTATCAGATATTTCTGAAAAATCCAACTTCAATTCAGAGGATATTCTTCGTTTGTCTGTTTTTATTTTGTTTAATTTGTTCTTGTTCCTATTTTTCCATTTGTATTTAGAATCCCCAACCATCTAAGACACATGACTTGTTCCCTTTAGCACATGGCACCTCTGGCGACTACCCATGTTGCTGATACCTTATGGCTAGCCCTGCTCAGTAACTTTTCTTATCCCTGCTTTGGTAAATGACAACTACTTATGACCAAATCTCATACTATCATATTAGTTGAATGTCTAGACAGACTTGGTAATGAATATTCACAAATTGAAAAATCATTTTTTAACTCAGTGGGAGAAAATGGCAATATTCCAAGTTTTGATAAACTCTGTTACCTATATAGTACAAGTAGTCTAATAGGTTGAGTGAATGTCCCCCATCAATATTCTAATGAGGGAGGGCCAGTCTGCCTTTGAAATTTAACATTGAAATTCTGGCCTTTCACTGGGGCTTCTAGGGATGGTGCAATTATATTCGCAATCAAGAAAGCTGTAAGTTTTTTAGAACAGTTACCAAGTCTTTAAGCAAGAATATTTATCTGATGTTATTGTTCTTATGTATACCATTAGTAATAGTAATGTTAACTTGAATTTTGATTCTATAGTCATTCACAATAATCCATCGAGAGTATTTTGGAATTCATTGAAGATTATTTGGAGCAAGTTGGAAGTGTTCCTTTTCATTGCCAAGCAGGCTTTCTAGGAAGGGTGGACAGGTAGGTCTCAAAAGGTGAACTTTACTGGCTGAATTGGGTTATTCTATCTATAAATCTATTGCTAATGCTTCTGGTATAGAAATTCATTGGAAATAAGTTTACTTGAGAAATGCATTGAAAAACTGGAAGAAAGGGGTTATCTCTAGTCAGAAGCTTCAGGCATGTGTTACTGAGAGAATAGCAAATCATGTACATAATACACATGATTTGCTTGTAATGCATCATATTTATTAACTTGATTATTTTTAGACTCCATGTTCATTTTGTGTTCTGTCATCCTGTCATCGTTTTTGTAAATATTAAGCCAGTAGATCTTTAGAATTGTTCATATCAGAGCAAGGGCACAATAGAAGATTTCATTGTGTGCGTTTGTTGAGGGCAAAGAAAGAACAATATCTTTTTAATGAACGGTTTTATTTTCCATGTTTGAATAAGGCTATTTATACAGAAATTCAGAATTGCTGATAAGATTCAAGCTTTCCTGTTCAGTTGAGAAACATCAAACCTTACAATTGTTGCTGCTATTTACATGAGAACATATTAAATGATAACTTGGGAGATACTCCCAGAGAGTAGGAAACAACAACGACGATGATTACTTTAGAAGATACACCCAGAGGATGGAGAAAAACCAACAAAGATCATTGATGAACCTGATCGAATAGAATCCAAGGAATCTGCACATAAATCAAAGTCCTATTTGAACAATTATTGAAGCTAGACTCCTAAAAATCGTATGAAAAAGCTCTGACTTTTTGATACCTGAATTTAATTTACTAAGACTTTATTGATGTAGTATAACTGTATGCACATCTTATTTGCGTGTGACACAAAAATCAAAGAAAAGACAATATGATTTGAACAGCTTCCTGAAGACAAAAACAACGTAGACTAAAAAAGCTTGACAAAGTTTTGAAGGAAAAAAAATAGAAATTTGTTTACACAATTTTTCTTCCACAAAATTCCTACTCACACATAGTCAGACAAATAACCTACAAGTTATTCTCTCTACATCCCACTTTGCTCTCTCCAACCAGTAGTGGGCTGTAACTGGGAGAGATGTATAAACTTCAGTATCTTTCTCCAACTGAACTATGTGTGATTAGCTGAAAGATCCCACAACTTATTGCCACTAAAACTAATGGTTTCTTTTCTTTTGTTCATTGTGCAAACGTCTTACTACATTAACAGACACAGACCAACAGAGATACATGTACCTTTTCCAAGTTTGAGGTAAAATAGCAATTTTATTTTATTATTTATTTATTTATTTTTTTGACTCACTTCTACTTGATGGCCAGTGTGTATTGTTTTTTGGTATAAAAATGTTTCTTGAAAAAGAAGCAGAATGGCATCACATGCTGTCAACTGGTTTACTTTTTATAGGTGACAAATAGAATTTTAATTTTTTTGTCCATCATAAAATGTTCACAAGAAGAGAAATCATTCAGACAGTGAATTACCAGAAAGTTTTCTACATTGTGCACAAATCTTCCTTACTTCTATCCATGCAAAAGTAATGTCTTTAGACCTTGGTTTACAAGTGTTTCACAACTGAAACAATGGTCATTGTTGATTATGAAGGATAAAACTGATGGTGATGGAGCGTATGGCCTGTAGACAACTTACAATATTTAAGTTAAAATGTTGTCATAATATGAAAAACCCTTCCTTCTTAAGCATGTTTAATAACATTTGAGGAATGATTTTATTGTTTATTATAGGAATGCACTCGAAATACTTCACAAAAGAAATTTCTAACAATAAAAATGAATTGGAAATGACTTGGAGCCCAAATTTAGACTGACTTGCTATAAAAATGCATTGGAAACAATTGACAAAGAAATTCACTGGAAATGATTTACTGGAAGAACGTTCTCTAATTTATTTACGTTAGAAATGCATTAGATGCTCCAAAGTAGAAAGACACAGTATTGCACTAAAGAGAGGTATTAAAGATACTTTAAAACCAAAATGAAAAGGAAATATTGTTCTATACAAATGCACGGGAAATGATTTGCAAAGAACATGTATTTGAATTACTTAACCTGTTTGATGCTATGTATATTGTTGGAATTTCTTTTTTTTTCATAAAAAATGATGAAAATAAGAAGTCTTCTCCCGTGTTCAAAATGGTTTATTTTCATACAATTCAAACTGATATAAGTATACAATAGATAACCTAATAAGTGTGATATTTATCAAGAAATTGTGTTATATTATATTGGTGGCAGGTTTGATTTCTACAGCACCCTCCCCCTCCCATTTTCTTTGATTGCTTATTCTATTTACTTTGTCTAAATTGAGTGACGGATTAATCGTAATGACTGGTGATCATTTCACATTAGTTTCTACAAAATATAACATAATTTATGATTCATTCTGTCGGACCTAATATGTCTATTTCCTGACTAATTTGTAAGAGAGGAATTGATTGAAATTAAACAAGATGAAAATTTTGGTTAATTTTGGCCTTTGCATTATTGATGGCTGTTTAGCTCAGTGGTAAGAACATTGCTGCATTAAAGTAGCTGCCATATTGATGGTAGGTTTGACTCCTGCAGCTACCCCATTTTCTTTAATTGTTTATTCTATTAACGTTGTTTAAATTTGATGATATATTAACTGTGAAATAACGGGTAATCATTTCAGATCAGTTTCTATATAACACAATTTATAAATGCAATATATACAGAAAAGTGTGAAATAAAATATTGGGTAATTAAAATGATTATGAAATTTCTTGAAAAAATAGATTAATGTGTATGGCCAGCTTCAATCCAGTACATTCTTCTCTACTTTCTTGTCATTTTGCATTTTGTGAACATACTTTTCACTTTCTGGTAGGATTCAGTTTTTCAGTTGTTGGAGGAATTATTGCTGGATTTATTTCTCTTCTCATTTTCATTCAGTTGTTAATATAACAATTTTAATTACATCTATTTATATAGTTAGACAGATAATCAGACAGATGGTCACTAGTGAATTCATATATCTCTTCTGTCTCCATAATATCTGTTGGAGTTTTCAATGAATTTCCCATAAGGTTGGTCCATGATCTTTGTAAGAAGTGGTTGTATAGTAGTTATATCTCAAAATTGCCAATAAATTTCTATTAGATTTTCTAGAAGGGTAGGCTGTGGTTGAGGAAAAAAATTAGTTAAATTATAGGGTCCATCCAGTTATTCATCTATTCTTACCTCCCCTGCATTGTGACTATTGATAAACTGATTTTCATTTAGTTTTTTTCCGTAACAATGGTATTTGTGAGTGCATTCTTGTGTTAGCTACTCCTAGGTTTTTATAGATTCTTGTTCTGCAGTCTGTATCATAATACAAGTTCAACCTTATTGATCAATATCAATGCCAAAGCCTTACACTAAAATTTTGATAAATTATATCAAATTCACTTGACTGTTCAGAAGAAGATTAGCCTAATTATTTAGGTTGAGTATATCAATTACTATTGTTTCAATTCAATTTTGGGAGAACAATCTGAATTTGATAATAAAATCAGTTAATCAGGAAAGCGTAGACTTTATATGACTTATTAACATAATCACAAAACAGATATTATCCAATGATATCATTTTTTTACTCAAATTAGACACTTAATGAAAATAAAATCTTTAATATTTATTCAATTTTCCATAGTAGAAATTATATACAAGAGTGGCTCTATAAGTCTGTAGTCTTACACATAGTCTCTTGAGACTCTGACGTCTGCAATGCTTAACTTTATTCCCCAACCAAAATTACACTTGGCCAGTATCCATTGAAATCACAAATGTCAGACACATCCAATTGTCTGGACATTAAATCACAGCAATCTAACTTCTTGCCAAGAAAGAAACATATTATAACTCCTCCAATGAGACTCATTTTTAGCTTCAAGTTGGAAGTACTTCTGGAGTATTTAGTTCTGTATTACAAATATAGTTCACATAGTAGCTGACAAACTCCATGCCTATTGATGTTTATGAAATTAAACTAAAGAGAAATGTAATTTTGAACCTGGGACAGTCTTTACCCCCACTCAACATAGATAAGTTAGCAGTGGGACCAAAACATACAGATATGGCCAAAAACTATATATTCCAGTTAGTTAAAATCAACCAGCCTCAACATTCAACAAAAACGTTTGTCTTACAAACTACACTTGTTTGAAAGTTGGTTCCTACCACTTGCCAATGCTGGAGTTCTGTCAGGCTACTTCCCTTCTAAATATCTTGTTAAAAATCAAATAGACTTATGTTTTGAACTAAAGTCTCAGATGGAAATAAGGGAGAGTTATGAACAGTGCACTATCACCTATCTATGTACTTGTAGATCAGGACTGATCTGTAGTTATCAAGTACCTACAAGCAGACAAACGACTCATGTGAATGAATATTGGGGAAAACATAGATCACAATACTAGGAAAGGAGGGATGTCAAATTACCACTTGAAGAAAAAATCACATCATGGGTGTTGGGGAGTCACTGTTTTGACCCACCAGAACAATTGGGTGGGTGGGTGTGGGACTGGACGGAACCCTACCCAGAACTATGAATAGGTCTTTACGTCTGCATCATTTTTGAATTGTACTCAGATTCTCACTTCTAGAACTCAAGCAAAATTGATTGAAATTTGGAATTGAAGAAGAAAAATCAGACTTCAAAATACTTAGATCTCCAGGTGCAAATAATATATACAAGTGTAATTTCTCCGTATACTAATCCCTAGGATGTAATCATGATTCCAACATAGACTTCCACAAATACTACCAGTTAGCGTAATGTCATGTCGTGGATAAATCCCTGCTACTGGAACCATTTAACCTAGTGCAACCTGCCACATGTACTTGGAATAGCGATGAGCACTGCCAAGTAGTGCCAACTACCTAGACCGCCTGCCACACATCATGGGCCAGCATGGCAGAGCAAGGCCTAAAACTCTTGATGATTTGCAATATCAAAAATATACTGGCTGTTCTTGCTGGGGCAACGGTCTCAAAAAGACCAGCCACATCACCTACTTTGGGTGGGGATGATGTGCCCCATGTGCAACTACCCAAACTCAACCTGAAGAATATCACTGAGAAAACAACACTGTACATAGGAACCTACAATATCAGTACACTCCATAGATATGCACCTAACCACTCTGGAAAATGGAATCAACAACATTAGAAGAGAACATAATCAGTATTAGTGGAATGAAGTCCTGGAGAGGAACTGATCAAAGTAAACAGCAAACATCTTTTATACAACTATGGAAGGGAGAAATGACAACCAAGTGGAGTTGGCCTTCTAATTCAGAAAAAACTCAAGAACAATTTTGTTGGATTCAAAGCTATCTCAGACTGTGTAGCCAGTGTCACTATACTGCTCTCAAAGAGGTACAAACTGAACCTCATTCAAACTTCTACTTCTACTTGATGATTAACCAACAAGGTGATAAACAACTTCTTGGATGACTTGAATTCCATACTCCATGAAGCCAGAAAATTTTCCACATCATAATGGGAGACATCAACATCCAAGTAAGACAAAGTTCTCAAAAATGTGTCAGTAACTACAGATATAAGATATGGAATAAGAGGGGTGAGGATATTGTAAATTTTGCAACAGGAAATTGGTTCAAATTCATGAACACCTTCTTCAAAGAGAAAGCCAATAGCAAATGGGCTTGGAAGGGCCTAATCATGAAACCAAGAACAAAATAAGTTACATCCGAGTAGGCCAGAGTGGCACTGACTTGATTTAGGACCTGCATATTTTTAACAATGTAGTAAGTAAACTCAGAATAAGATGCAAAATTCAAATTAACACCAAAATAGAATGCAGGAAAATGTTCAACACTAAACTGCAACCTGTTAATGTTCAAAAAGAACTAACCCGATCATTTGAAATGGAGTTTGAGAACAGATACAAACTTCTCACCCAACCAGAAGAGAACATTAACTAGCTCAGCAACAAAATAAAAACCTCCCTAATTGAAGTCGCCACTATGTTTAAGCTAAAAAGCTCTAAACCTGGTAAGACTGAGGCAATAGAGCTGGGCAAAACCACCCAAAGGAAAAGAAGATAAACAAGATAAACATGCTGTTATACAAAAAAAAAACGGAAAGACCTCAACTACTATAGATCAATAAGCTTACTCAAATGCATCTACGAAGTCCCCACCAAAGTGATCACCTGCTGAATCAGCAAAACGCTAGCTGAAAACCAACCACAGAAACAAGCTGGCTCCAGATAAGGCTATTCTTCATTTATAAACCAAGTAAAAGAGAAAGCAGCAGAATATAGAACGCCACTAGCAGTAGGATTTGTTGACTTTGAAAAAACTTTCAATTCAGAAGAAATCTTCCCAAAGTCATTGACCAAATAATACAACAAGGTGTACATCCCATATATGTCAAAGTACTGCAACATGTCTATTGATACAGCACTTCTTTCATTAAGCAACATAAAGACTGAGCTCTCTCAACTGGAAAAAGGTGTGAGACAAATCTCAAATAGCAATGGGCTGGACATGTTGCCAGAATGGCAGACAACCACTGGACATCACGTCCCACAATATGGATCTCCAGGGCTCAGATGCAAGGCTGTGGCCAACAGAAAGTTAGATGGTGTGATGAGCTGTATAAATTCAGAAAGTACTGGCTCCGCAATACCCATGATGGAAAGGTCTGGAGAATCTTGGGGAAAGTCTATATCCAATGACAGAGGCTAACAGACTGATGATGATGATGATGATGATTCAACTTTCTCTGCCCAGGACCAGCATATTACATTCAACTGATGCTATTTTTCTTCCCCCAAAATCTACAGCCCGCAATGAGCATCTACAGATTCCACATGTGGATAGTTTCTTCAATGTTCATCAGTTTATTGATACTAAGATTTTGTTTTTATGTCTGATTCCAAAATCTGCAATTATCTTTCTTCTTGGATATAAAAGCAGCCAAGTAGAAAAGGCTGGTTAGTCACTCAATAGAAACCATAAAACAACTAAATCTGCTGTTAGGGATAATCAATGGATAAATCAATTTTCTCACCCATGTTATATTAATTTAATCATCATAATTGTTGATATACACACACAAAGAATAGTATTTTGCTCAGGTACACACAATATATTCACTCGAATAAATAGATAAATAAATACACTTGTTTCAAAAAAACAGCTATAATGACATACAAATATATATAAAAGCAGATGAATATGTGATACACACACTTACACATTATGAATACTCATAATATCCAATGACATTCACACAAACAGTCTGATACTTAAACACAAGCCCTCTTATCATACCACAACATTTATAGAATGACCTAACCTACCAAAATCAGGCAAACTATATATTGTTCCTCTGTCTTCTATTAATTCAAGATTCAAATTCCTGTGACATGACTATACACATTTTCCATCATCCCCACATACACACTCTCACTATTACTATTCAAATCCAACACGGGTCAAACACACAACCGTTTTTTGTTTTTTTCTAAATGTACACAAAATTCAAATTGCACTTGAAAACAACTGTTCTCTAACTTCCCTTTTCATTTGCCTGGGAAATGTCCAGAACCTAGACAAAACATTGGAATAAAAATTTCAATTATTTTAAAACAAAATTTTCAACATTGTCATTTACTTTTCATATATATATATATATATATATATATATATATATATATATATAGCAGTCATACTAATCAATCTTTCTGAATAATTTGCTTTGATTCAAAGGAGACTGAATTAGTATATCTCTTGGTGATTTTCTTTCAGAAGAGACTTCCTCAGCATTCAGGAAAAAGGCTTACTTACTTTTGACTCTGATTAGGTAGGGATATGAAGTAATTAATTGTAGCCTCCTCCTCCTCTTTGTGAGTAGACTGATACTGATGGTGTTATTTGGAGTAGCAGAAATCAGCTTCTCTAGTTATTACCTTCACTATTTTTGAGAAGCATAAAAGATATGAGATAGGGTGTTTGAAAACAATTATTTATTCAGCTTTACAAAGTTAACTGTTTTGAGACTTTTAATACAAAATATCTTGCTATTTTGTATCAGAAAGGTAATAGTTCAAAGTGGTGTGTCCAAAGGGTCAAAGTCTTTGGGTGTGTAATTGCTGGAGTGAGATAAAATATTTCTTTAACATGTAGTCTTAGATTTGTAGTCAATCGTCACAGCTTCCCCCAAAGAAGGTGTGAGAATGATAAAAACTTCATTGTTCAAGAGGGTCTTTTATGAATTGTGTGTTAAACTCCTGTATTCTAATGCATAGTGTCCGTAACTGAATCGGCCATTTTCCAGTTGCAACATGGAAATTAAGATTTGTAAGACGCCAAAGTGTAGATAATGCGTTGTCATGAAGTCAAGAATGAGAAGGACTTCATGAATCAGAAAGGACATTCAGTAATCACCTGGCTTACTCAAAGCCCTTCACTTAAATCCAAAAGAAAACATAGTTTACAGGAGAGCATGTCCAGCATTTAGATCCACAAAATCTTGAATGATCTATGGGAGAAGATTGAAACTCAGTGGAAGAAGAAAACTCTTGAATTTTACAAGAGATATAATTCATTTATGTTGAAACAGATGCTCAGAAGTAATTATGGAGAAGGGCCATCACACTAAAAACTGATTTTATAATGAATGTGGAAATTTTATGATTTTTTTCATGTTTTTCAATTCGTTCCTCAACTTTTAATCACCCTGATGGTTGCATGTAATGTAAGTTTTTTTTGTTATTATAGATGTTTGTTTTCTCCCAAATAAGCCATAACAAAATATAGCCGTATACTTCTTCAATTAACCGTAAAGAAAATCACCTGTGATGTTTACTCTCTTCTGTCCTCCTATCAGTAGTAATAATGGATTAACGATTATCATTGTTGCTGTTCTTAATATTTTGATTGCTACTGTATATTTAGAATGTCTCTACATGGAAAGAAGAGGGGATAGTTGTCACCTAAGCTGTTCTTAGAGAAAAAACATCTGCTTGGAAATGCTGAAAAAAAATATTGCTCTAAAATCGATTCTACTTCAGACAGAATTCAAAGCTGAATATAATACTAAAGCTATCTAATGCAAAATTTTCTAAAGAATCTTTAACATTATAGGTATTTGCATGACTTGGCTAAGTGATATACACTATGTGGGGTTAAGTGAGCTTCCTCAAAGCAGGAGATACCTGTATTGGTTTTTATTTGCTAGATCTATCAATAGACTGACTAGTGTTGCTTTGGAAAATCAGGAATTACTTTTTAAAAGACAAAACAAAGTTTTGGCTACCAGAGGTCTTTCAGTAACAGAATGTCTCATTCACCATTCTTTCCGGAATGGTCTACTGCCTCTTAGAAATAAATTCCCATTGGTGTTTCTTCTCACCCTCTTATTCAGTCACTCAGCCGTCCATTCTTTTGCTCAACTGATTCATCGATTCCAATGAAATTTTTGCATCGACTCTGTTGATACACATACAAAGGTAGACACTAAAGTAAAAGGCTATAACTCAACTTGGTCAAGTGATGTTGCTATAGAATCTAATGAACTTCCTATCAATCAATTCATCTCTGGATGGGTGAGCAAGTTGCAAAAATATTCAGGCAGATGTGATGACAGGAAAAAAAAATTGTACAAATCAGCTTTTTCCAAAGCAACTGATTGTTTTGTATTCTTTGGTGAATTTTTGTTCAAAAAAATTACTCTGATAAACATACTTTATAGACTCTTGTACATAGTTAATGGGGTGGGATACAGAAACCATATTGTGGTAGATAACTTGAAATAAGGAAATAATGATAGCATGGTACATCTAATACCCTAAGTAAAAAAAGAGCTATCAAACTATGTATATATACATATACTAGCTAAAGTATTTGATGTTGCCTGCGAAAAATCTTCAAATAAATAACACAGTAAAGCAAAAGACATCTTATAAAGATTTCCTGAAATCGTTGCATGTGTGTATGTTCAACCACATCTCATACACACTCCTGGGCAGAAGGGATCCAACTCAATCTGTTCCTTTTGGTAAACTTTAGAGTTGTCTGCCTTTGATTTGTCCTATCAAAGAGTAATTTTTGACCATAGATTGACCTTATCCGAAACTGACACCAACAGACTTGAGATCAGTACCCAGTACCCTATCTTAGTAAGGTCAACCTTATAGACAATTTTGCTGCACCTAGAATGCAGCTCCTCTGTTGGCTAAAAAAGACCTATTGCAGAAAGCAAAGAAACAAACATTTGTTATCTTTATAGCATTTTATATATGTATATATAAGTGTGTGTGTGCCAGCATTAAGTCTAGAGTCAAAGGATGGAAAGAATTTTATTCAATAGATTTTAGAAAAAATAAGAATAGCCAAGATTATACAAAACCCTTCTATCAGAAATTTTAATACTGTCTTGTCGTACAATCATCTCCCTATGTCCGAGCTGAGTGTTTGCAACCACAAAATATCTCTAAAAGTTTTGTCTATGATACCTCAAATGATTCTCAATGAATTCAAATCAAATTTCATGGAAGGCTTGACAATAGTCTACAGAAGACATTATTGAATTTTGAGGTGAATCCGTCAATTATCTCCCCTTTGTCATACTTATTAGTCCACATGTTTCATTTTAAAACAAGGGTTTAAGACGTTTGAATGTGAATAACTCAAAATGACTTGTTCTGTGGCTAATGATTTTTCTGCGAACTTCACTCAGCCTAAAATTCCCTTTCTGATTATGTACGAAATGCCCATATTTGATGGATTTTCTTCATGACTACGGCACCACAGCAAAAATCTGCTATAATGGAAAATGGTGCTAAAAACGTTTACAACTGATCTGGAATGTCTACTGAGATATTTTCACTCACTGGAAGTCTCACTATAATGATGAATTTGTCTCATGAGTCAACTCAAAAATTCTTACAGGGTTATTACAGCGCCAGGACTCTTTTGTGAAAAACACTCAAGATGAAAATCATCCAGGAAACCTAACGTCAAAGTGTTTCTTAAATAGGTTGGATAAAGAAGAATGTTAGAAACTTTTTTTGCTGTATTTTTCAGTCAATTCTAGTGCTAAAAAGCTATGACTCAAATGTAAGGAAAAAATACCAGATCACAAATTACTTTCTAACTTTTAATGCATGAAGTTTTTTTTTTTCATTTACTTTTTTCAAGTATTGATTTGCGATTTCTTTTTTTTTTCTATTCAGGCCCCAGGACCCTACTCAAAATCCTGGATCTGCCCCTGCAACACCTTCCATTAACTTGAGTTACAGAAAAGAACTCAAGTGGTGTTTCCCTCTTTCTTGTCAGTTCTTTCACATATGACAAGAGAAACATTGATGTCTTCGGGAAATCCTCCCTCTCGTACAAGGAATGAAAGCTTTGAGTTCTGAACAGTGTTGCATGCAGATACTGACATGTTGTGAAAAGCACTTTTTCAGATGAAAATCATTCAGGAAGGCTAAACGTCAAAGCATTTATTAGATAGGCTGGAAAATATAAATGTTGGAAACTTTTCATTCATATATTTAATTCATTACTTTCATTTTGGCAAGTATGAATATACAAGTTTTGTCCATAAAGTATCCAACCATTTAATATGAGTGAAAAATAGCTTACCTAGGGCAGTGGTGCTATAGTCTCCTGAAAGTACTCCCCTTTTGATGTCAAACAATTATCCCAGCATCACCTAAACTTTTCAAAACAGTCTGCAAAGCTATCAAATTCTATATAATTCTCACTGTGCCTTACATTGTGGCCTTTTGATAGGTATAGCAAATATTAGTCAAGGTGAATTTGAAAGGCTTTGAGATTATGTATCAAGTGACCATATAGGGAGGTCCTCTGAGCAGTCGTCATTTTAGATTGAGGATGATTGCCTATGTTACACCGAGCAAAGACATCATGTAGATAAGTATTCAACATGTATTTGTTGTTGATGTCCTGGACCCACACAATATTTCACTAATCAATAAAATTGATTGTAGAGGCAAGGAAACCAAGATGACTGGAGATGATACTAATCAAGGTCTCAACTCTGTAATTATCGTTAAATGAAATCCATGCTTAGGTATAATGGTCTCAAAATTTCTCTCTCTCTCTCTCTCTCTCTCTCTCTCTCTCTCTCTCTCTCTCACACAATGCATTCTCTCTCTATCACACGCACACAATTTTCTATCATTCAGATATACACATACATGTTTATCAACTAAATGTAGCACTGCAAAGGAGATTATTAATTCTTTATTAACATTTTTTTTTCTCCTTTTTCTTTTTGTATTTATTTCAAATTCATTATTGGATTTGAATAATTGTAATGATAGAAAGTCAAATAATTTGCTCCTCCTTAAATGAAAATACATCTCTATCATGAGTCTCATCTGAAACTCATTCTTTCAACTGGATTCTTTCAATTCTATTTGAAATTCAAAGAATATATCCACTGAAAGTGAGAGATATGTGAGTATCTAGTTTGTGGGGGACAGGATGTACAATCGAATATCATGTGAAACTAATTCTTTCAATTGAATTGTCTCAATTTTATTTGAAACCCAAAGAATATATCAACTGATAGCATTCATCATAATCATCAATCTTTTAACGTCCATTGTTGGACATAGACCTTCCCCAGGATCCGCCACATTTCTCTATTGTGGGTGTTGAAGAGCAAGTATTTTCTGAAATAGTCTAGTTTGTCTCTCCATCTTGTATTCTGCTGGTCTTGGTTTCACCTGTGATCTCTGGGGATCCATGTCGTGAGTTGTGACGTCCATTTTTGCAATATGATGTGCCCATTGCCATTTAAGTTTTCTAATAGAATCTATGATGTCTTGGACACCCGTTTTCTTCCTGATATACTGTGCTGTCTTGTGATCTCTCCATGTGAAGTTAAGCATGATTCTCTCATGTGGGCATTGCATACTTCACAGATTGCGAGTCTGTCTCTCGGTTACGTTCCATGTTTCAGCTCCATAAGTGGCTATTGGGAGAATGCATTGGTTGTATAATCCTCTTTTTAGGATTATTGGGATTGTCTTGTTTCTGAAGGTTGAGCTTGCTCTGCCAAAAACTTGACATTTAGGGTGATTCTTTACTTGACTTGTTGTTCTGCTGGAAGTTTGCCATCCTAGAATGATTCTTCGCTTAATTTCTTCTTTGTGGGTTTCATAGAGATTCGTTGTCCTAGATAGATGTAGTGGTGTACTTTCTCTAGTTTTGCATCTTTGATTTTGACAGTTACGTCCTTATTCTCAATGTGATTGTTACACATGACATTTGTTTTACTGAAGTTCCTGTGTAAGCTGACTCTTTTGCTTTCTTCATTTCGTTCATCTACGATTAGTTGGAGGTCATGTAGTTTCTCTGCAAAAAGGACGATGTCATCTGCAAATCTAAGGTTGCTCAGATATTTGCCGTCTTTTTGATTCCTCTATTCTCCCAGTCCAGGTTACGGAAGATCATCTCGAGGCAGGCAATGAAGAGTTTAGGTGAGCTGGTATCACCTTGACTTACTTTTTGGTTGAGTAGCTTCTAAATCCAGCCTGTTTCCATGGTTGGTTTTCATCTAGTGTTTCAGTGATCCAGTTGGTGATGATCTTTGTGAAAAGTTTGACGATGCAGTTTAGTAGGCTTATAGGTTTGCAGTTGTTGAGGTTTCTGGGGTTTCCTTTTTTGCATAGAAGCTTTATGATTGCCTTATTCCAGTTTTTTTGGACTTTACTTTGTTTTAAACATAAGTTAAATAGAGTAGCTATTTTTTTGTTGACAATCTTACTAGCTTTTTTAATAGATCGATGGTGATGTTATCTCGTCCAAAGGCTTTTTTTTTTTTGATGGCTTGTTTTACCTTCTTTAGTATAACTTCTGGGAAGTCCTCAAACTGATTGTCAGCATCTTGTGTATCCTGGTCATTGTTTTGTTGGGTGGGTCTTCAAAAGTTGAGTTCTTGGTAAAACTTTTGGGGGCGTTCGAAAATTCTATCTTTTTCTGTTTTTATGTCTCCATTTTCTCTGAGTATGCTAGTTATTTGTTTCTGTCCTATACTGAGAGTTTTGTTGCTTTGAAGCCCCAACATTTTTCAAGATGGGTTTTGATGATTGTTGTTGTATACTTTCTTTTGTCTCCTCTTAGTTTCTTTCTGATTGTTTTTTTTAATTCAGTCTCCTCTATTTTTTCACTTGTTGTTGTTGGTGCATCTTGCTACATTCTTTATTAGTATTTACTTATATCTTACATCTTACCATTCTATGGTCACTTCCTATGTTCACTTGGTTTAGAATATGAATATTGTTGATGTGACCGCTTTTGTCGGTTAGGATGTAGTCTATTTCATTTCTACTTTCATGGTTGGGGTTCTTCCAAGTCCATTCTTGATTGGGTTTCTTTTTGAAGAATATATTCATGATTTTGAGGTTGTTTGCAGTTGCAAAGTTTACAAGATCATCATCTCTGTTGTTCCATCTTTTGTATCCGATTCTCCAATGCATCATTTATTTCGTTGTCTTACTTTTGCATTAAAAATGTTTGCTCTTCAGTTCAATTAGTTCCCCATGTCTTTTCATTTTGCTAAAACTGAATATATTCAACTTGATGTTTTTGATTTTGCTTTGTTGATAGGTCAAGTGAGAGTCTGTAGAGAGGGTTCTGACATTGTAAATGCTGATGGATAATGTTGTTCTCTTGATGAAGGTTTTTGGGTTTGGGTTTTGTTTTGTTTTGGTGCTAACTGTTCAGACACATCACTCTCAACTAAGATAAGTAATGCAGCTGGGCCTTTTGGGACCGATGACCCAGCAGGAGCAGACATTTTCCAGGTGTACTGTTTTAGTAGTTGCCTTGGAGCACATCACCCCCACCCAAAGCGAGTGATGTGGCTTGCCCTTTTGGAAATGAGGATCAAGCAGGAACGGCCGATACAATTTTCATTGCGCAAACCATGGGGAGTGTTGGGCTATGCACTGCTGCACTGGCCAATCGCGTGTTGGCAGGGGTTTTGGTAAATTGGTCACTCCTAGTTTTGTGGCCTTAGAGCTCCACTGGCTCTTAGTACCCATTTTATCTGCTCTTGATTGGTGAGCAGACATGTCTGGGTGTATACTGTAGAGGATTGAGGATAAAGGAATACGATTGAAAGGGTATGAGAAAAGGTATTCAATTTTTTTTTTCTGTTATTCATGTGATCTACTTGGATAAACCAGTTCAGCTCACATCCAATCTCATCCTATTTGCATCGAAAACAGGGCCAAGCTTTTTGCTGGTGGAATATTAACACGTCTGATGGATTAGTTTTTGTTCAGCCAGATGGGTCGTTTAGCTTGAGCATACCCCTCCCTTATATATCAAGTTTTTAACTTAGTAAGAATCCACAGGCAGTGACATTTCAAACAAATATGAATGAGTAGACAAAAGAGTGTTGCAAATAAGAAAAAAATATTTTTAAAATTTAGTTTTACTTATCTAGTTTTTGATCTCCTCTTGCTATAGTTAGGCCTGCAGGTTTCTTTTAACAGTTGAAAAAAGCGGATTTTTCTATTTAAAGAGTACTATGCTCAACCCAGCTTGGAATAGCAAGAATAAATCATAAGACTGTTCTGTCTTTGAATCTAATGCTTCGTTTTTATGGCTGTCTAACCTTGGACGGTAGGCGCTAAAGTTGCCTTTTTGTCTTTTTTTTTTTAATCCATCTTTGTTTTTGGGGATCAGTGGAATATTATAATTGAATTTGACACGCATTTAGAGATTTTGGAGCGCTACTCTTGTATACACTCTTAATAGAAATCAGAAGTATTATTATAAGGAAAAAACAAAGATTAGGATAATGTGGAGAAAAAATAATAAAAATATTTCATATAAGAATTTCAGACAAAAAACTTCAATATCTGCTGTTTCTAGACTTGAAAGATAAAAAACTTTTATAATCCATTGAAAAAGACAATTATTGAATTATCTAAATTTAATTATCAGAATCCTAAATTTTGCCATAAATGTTTTGAATGTATTGATTTCATTTGACTTTTCTTCTTGTTCTGATTTCCTTTCTTAACAAAACTTTTCAATATTGTTGAGCAAGTGCAGTATTTCAAGGGAAAGTATGATATCTTATCAGATTATAACTGAAAAAGCTACATCTGAAATAGATCAGTTTTGTTTTTAATCGTTTTTATGGATTATTTAAGATGTTGGCTTTTCAAAATAACTTTTCATAGTCAGTATAAAGTATTTTCTCTCTATTAAACTTTATGAACAAAGGTCTGGGATGGTTTTATAGAACTGTTGCAGTATCTCAGTGAATCCTATGCAAGATAGGCAGACCTTTCTACAGCAGTTGCAGGAGAAAGTCCGGCTGCTGATGGGAGCTCCCACTTTGCACTGCTGACCTCTTTCATCTGCTTTTGATCAGTGCCAGGTTTTGGCACGAAAGTTTGTTTGGTAGACATGTTTCAGTCGACTGCCCCTTTTATCTACTGTCTGGGGTCGATGCCCCAGGAGATAAGACTCTTCCTATATCTCATTTGTAGGTCTCCATTTCTGCACTGATCATTGATGAGTTAAAGATTTGGCTTTAGACAAAACGATATTCACCCCTTAACTTAGTGCACTGATAAAGAAAGGGATTATATGTGCATACCTTCGCATACATGTCATGTCCAGGTTTTGCATCACTGTGTTCTTGGGATAATCTCCTCCTGACCTCTGAGCTGACCTTGTGACATCCCATTGACCTTTGTACATGTTCTCATCCCTCAATTCAGACAAACATTATCTTTCACTTTGTTTCTTTTTTCTTTTCTAAGATTTTAAGAAGAGATAACTTTGTTCATTCATCATTATTCCCATATCCTTTCATCCACATATCTCAAATGTGAACAATAGAAATCTGTTTAGTTAGTGATTCTTCATTTATCACAAGCTGCTCATTATTCTGTCTGGTTTCTTGACATGAATAAACATGATTTCCTTTTTACTATTATTTTGAATATCTGTCAAGAAATAGAATTCTTTGAAGACTTGATGATTCCATTTTACTATCAATTTAAAGACAAGCATACCCATTGTAACCAAAAGGTCACAGAATCAAAACAAAGAGGATGAAATTCTACTTTACAGACAAATTTGAAATGATTTATCACAAAAGGTCTAATGGAAACATCAGGGAGGTAATTTAAAGTTATCAATTATTTTGAAAAAAATGCATCTAAGTATTTCTTTCTGGTTCATGCAGTGGAATAATCCTGAATAAATGATTGTCGTTTTCAATAACTGAATGAAATCTGTCCAAGACAAACCTCATTTCATGCAAAGAATTAGTTCTGCAGTAATAGTAAACATTGGTTTCAGTTGTAAAAGTTTTTCTGAATGAAACAAGTGAAAATAAATGCTTGACTTTCTCTATCATTTGTGTGTGTAGATGATTATCTGAACATATATGAATAGATAGGTAGAAATAGGGATGGATCAATTAGTGAGGGACACCGTATAAAACTTCTGTAGTTATCAGAACAAGAAATAATTACTT
Organism: Thysanoteuthis rhombus; assembly: GCA_963457665.1. Taxonomy (NCBI): domain Eukaryota; kingdom Metazoa; phylum Mollusca; class Cephalopoda; order Oegopsida; family Thysanoteuthidae; genus Thysanoteuthis; species Thysanoteuthis major. The sequence continues at coordinate 13,378,957 of OY735227.1, read as the reverse complement.
CACAAAGATAATATCAACAGCAATGCGTACAAGCAAAGAAAAGACAAAAAGCTAAGCATATCCACTCTGCAATGTCTCTGATGTGTAGTAGAGAATATGAAGTGCATACAACAGCAAAACAGTACTGAAGAATAGCCCAATGCTGCTCCTTACCAAAGTAAAAACCTCACTTAGAGAAACAATGACCATGTAGTCGTGACAGGGAGTACAAGTGAGACTAACTCCCCCACCTCCCAAAAAAGAGGAAACCTGTGAACCTGTAATGTATGGGGACACTTCGAAATTTGGTATGGCTGACTGTGTTAGGCAGGAGGGGACATAACTAACTTTATGGAATGGAGTCAAAATAATTGACAGAGAACGAGATTTGATAACTTTCCGTAAGAAATTAGTCTGAAGCAATCATATGCAACAAAGGTAAGAATTCTTTTCCTTTTGCTATCATTTTTGGAAACCAAATTTGTACACCTGAAGAAAGCTGTAGAATTGATAGGCTGAAATGTTATAACTACAAAAACTGCAAAAATTGAAGTGAATATTTTGATAGTGATCAACAAGTTGGATGACTTAGAAAAAGAAAGTGAATGTTTGCTGACTAAGAAGTGTTACATACCCTGTGGATACTTACTTGGATATACTGAATTAATTATGAATATATCACTATACAGGATCAATGATCGATCTTTATACACACACATGCACAGAAATATCTTCAAATTCCTCAAAATCCATGTGATTATACACAAGTAAATATGGTATATTATTAAATACATGGATATATCTATGTCAGACTCCAGTCATTCAAATGAATGGATGGAAGAAGCAACGGGCCCTGAACCAAGTTAATATGGTAATGGTTTGATGGGGTGGAGTTAGGGTGATGGATTGCTGTTTCACTATGAATTTGAAACAAAACAGAACACAACAAGGGTAGAGGGAATAGAGGTAGTACATGAATGTCCCCCGCCCATTTTCCCAATAGAAAGGATTTTAAAGATAGACTCTTAAGGTCAAGAAATAAAAAAGGAAAGAAAAGTCATCAGACATCCAAGTAAGGTTGTAAAGGAAGCAAGACTCCTCTACAAAATAACAAATGGTTGAATTCTAAAAACTTCAAACCATGACTGTCTTATGGAAAATCACTCAACTTTCAACCGAAAAGCCAAGTCCGACCACAGATAAGTAGCCTTTGATCTCAATTTTATTTTAAACTACATTTAGTATATTTTGTTAGAATTTTGAATGTAGATTCCACGGGTAAAGATCTCTCTCTCTCCCCTATCAGATGAGTTCGGTAAGGCTAGAACTTAATTTCTCAAAAATTTAACTCTGGGATTTTAACTACGTTAAAAACTTCGAAAAAAGAGGAAGAATTATGATGAAAAAAAATTTTTTTTCAATCACTGCAAACACCCATTCCTAACATACAAGAACAGATGGGACAGATGCTAAGAGCTTGTAGAGCTCTAAGGCCGCTGATCCACATCAGCAGTGGACAATCCACCAGGCCTCCTGCGAACACATTATGAGTCAGCATGGCAGGGCATGGTCCATTACTCCCCATAGTTAGCACACTGAAAATTATATCGGCTGTTCCTGCTGGGTCCTCGGTATCAAAAGGCCCAGCTGCATCACTAGCTTTGGGTTGGGGTGATGTTCTCTTAGGGCGACTATCCGAACCCTACCCCGAAAGAGAATCTGTTTCTGCTGGGTCATCAGCCCCAAGAGACTCAGCCACATCACTTACTTTGGGTGATGTGCTCCGAAAGCGACAACTAGAACCCTTCACCAGGAAAACACCTGTTCCTACTGAGTCATCGGTCCAACAGCGTCACCAAAAAGAAAACATTATACATATGCACCTACAACGTCAGAACACTGTCAACTGACGTGCACCTAACCAATCTAGAAAGTGAAATCAAAAATGTCAAATAGGATATCATTGGCATTAGTGAGATGAGAAGACCCGCAGAAGAACCGATCAAACCGAGGAGCCGACATCTTCTTTACAGCTATGGAAGAGAGAAAGTAAAACAAAGTGGAGTAGGCTTTCTCATCAATAAGGACCTCAAAGACAATATAACCAGCTTCAAAGCCATCTCTGTCCGAATATCTAGTGTCACCATACAACTTTCATAGAGATACAAACTCAATATAATCCAAATCTACGCTCCCACTTCACAATCAACCCAAGAGGAAATAGACAACTTCTATGATGACTTGAACACCCTACTCCAAGACACCAGAAAACTCTTCAATGTCATCATGGGAGACTTCAATGCATAGGTAGAACCAGGAGATGAATATTGCGTCGGCAAATTTGGATACAAAGTACGGGACGAGAGAGAAGATCTTGTGAACTTTGCAACGGCTAACGGATTCAAAATCATGAACACCTTCTTCAAGAAGAGACCCAATAGGAAATCTCAGATGTTATAATGGTGGATGCAAGTAATGAGATTCTTACAATTTAGTGGCCTTATTTCAAACTGGGCGTCAAAGCTGCTGAGGCTGCTCACAGATGTCTAGAAGTTGGAGGAAATGAAACATCTGACCGTACAACACAAAAGCAATTCAAGGATGGTTGGTCCACAATCAGTTGACAATTATGATGGTTTAAAATGCAAGGTATAGAAAACCTCAACAACCTATAATTGAATATTTTAAGGAGAATGAGGATCATCAAAGAATCCACATGTGAAACATTTCATTGGCTTTTAAGAACATATAGAAGCTCTAAAGAAGTTCCACAAGAAAATGCTCTTGATACACCTCAAATGGACCATTCCAGAATTTTTCACCATTTGGAATGTTCCAGAAGACCATATTCGGAAAATCTGCCCAAAATATCTGCATTCTCAATCTGTGGATTCCAATCTTCAACTACTGAAGAGATTTACTCAAACAGGACTTTGAAAAGGGCAAGTTAATACCCTAAAAAACAAAACCTTATGAAATATCTTGTTTCAAGTTTGATTGGATTTTGTGGCTTCAAAATCATTCCTTCCTTGAATCTTGGACCTTTAACGCACTTCTGAAATACTAATATATATTTTGTATATATGGGTATTGATTAGATTTAATGAGCGAATTCTTGAAAATTCCTACTCAAAATAAGTTTTTTAAAGGGTGCAAAGTCGATTAACAATTTTAAAAAATCCATGCTAAAACTCTAAAAACAGCTAGAGTTCAGACCACCAAATTTTATCGTTATTAATGGAGCCCTGAATCCGTTTTTTCTGAGTTAAATTTCAGAATTTCCCCTTTCAGAAACGTTTTTAGACAAGGGTCCAGTTTCGAATGTAAATTCATCCTAAATTAGTTCCTTAGTTTGTGTTGGGCACAGTTCATGCTTAAGAAATTACTATGATATTATAATTAAGCAAATATCCATTTGTCCATCTTTGATTACATAACTCAAGGACAGCTAGAGTTATGGCAACCAAATTTGTTGTTTTTCTAAAATTCATGTCGGGTCTGCATTTGCACTCTCATCGGCAATGATCAGTTATACTCATCTATATGATGCTAAAAATCTGATTCTGAATATCTGTATGTGACCTTCAAATTGCCTGTAAGATTTGTATTTCAGCGAGTAGTTTAGAATATAAAACAACTGGCTCTGTTTCTGAGTAGCCCTTGAACATCAGACCACATTAACCGAATTTTGGGCAAATTTTGTATACATACTCAACAGACTTAGGAGAATCTTCTAAAATGAATGGTTCTGAGAAAAAGAAATCAGGAGTTTCAGAGTTTTTGTTGTTTGTTTTTTAAAATTTACAATGTAACTATAAGGCTGAACTGCCTCTGTTCAATATTGATGACATTTCCATGGTGTCATCAGCATTGAAATATGTTGATCTAAATAGGGTAAGAGAGAAAGTAGATCTAAGATGAATAGAACAATAAAGTCCTCAGAAAGACCATAAGAATAAAAGACGAGGCTCTAGAAGGGGGCAGCAAACATGTTTAACCAAGGATAAGTTATAAAGCTGGAAAGAAAAAACATGAAAGCAAAAAAAAAAATATGCATAGCAATCAGCTGGAAATCATTTGGTATGAATAGAGACATGTTGAAGAGCACCTTTTTTTAACTTGAATATTCAAAAATAAATTATCACCTCTCAGTAGACTTGAACAGCAAGAGGAGATACCAATCTATCAATCTGTCTATTCAACAAAAGTCGAGAGAGGTAACTTATTCATAGATCACCCTCAACGTAGCATGATGCAAAAAGACAATGGTCATTTGATGGTTTCTATGAGTGACTACCCAGACCTATTTTCTTTGTTCTCCTCAGTTATTGTTTTCAGACTTTTTGTTCATTTCATTCTTTTTGATTGAATCCATTTCCAGTATTTCTAGACATTTGTTACTCTCTTTTCCATTCAGTGTCCTCATGTTACGAACAAATTGTGTTGGAAACACTGATTCTTGTACCATCAACGATCTTGACACTATACTCAACCAAGCAAACCCAGGCCGTTTAATTGGACATAAGCAACAATAGATGAATGAGTGCCCTGATGATTTCCTGACTGCATAGTTCAATTCCTCCTGTGGCTTCTCTTCTTTCTTTTTTTGGATCACTAGTATTGTACATTTCTTTATTCTGAACTCAATTCGAATGTCCTGCCTGAAGATCTTGACTGCTTGTAGCAAAGTTTCAAAATCATTTATAGTTTTCTCACAGTCATCCGTAAACATGAGGAGATAGTTTTCCTGTCAGTCTGATCTTTCTGAATTTTTTATTTATTTCTAATGAAAAGTCACCGATTCCCAATAATAAGCTGTATTTGAGACAAGACATTATTTCATATCTTTAAGGAGGTTGACAACCAAGCAAGGTCACTAGCTGAAACAAGAAGTGAATATCAGTTTTATTACACTGGTATCCCCCGATATCAAAGACGCTTTCATCGTCCGAAATAATTTATGTATGATCACATAGGTATCAAGGAATCTATCTTGTGAGCTTGTTTAATGGATTCCACCTTTTAATTACAATCAGTGGACTGAAGCATGAAATAGATTCAAAATAATAATCGAATCTTAATCAAGTTCAACCTTGGAGTCAAAGCTTAGACTTCAGGACACATGTTGTCCAATATTTCTTTTCTCTTAGACACTTCATAATTTGATCTCAAGTTTTCAATCAGTCTTTATCATTGCTCTTCATTTCATCGTGAAATTATTCAGATTGTCTTTTGGTATGAAAGAAAAAAAACAAAAAAACATGGTCCACCGTTGGACACAATGCTAATGCCATTGCTCACAGAATTCTGGAAGTGGAAGGAAATAAACGAATTTTCGGCTGCACCACACAAAACTAGTTTAAGAGTTTTGAGGATGGCAATCTCTTGTTCAAATAAAGCCGAGATATTGACAACCATCAATTGTTGAGTCTGTTGGTTAAAAACACAAGGTGAGAGAATCCGACCATGAGCCCTTGAAAAAATTCAGATGAGGTTAGATCAGTGAGAGATTCAATGTGTAGAATATTATATAAACTTGAAAAACACAAAGGAGCTCTTGAGATGTCGGAAAACAAAAATATTTTTGATAATCCCAAGACTTTATGGCTGCTCTTTCTTCTAAGTGCAGAGAGGATGGAAATTTAATTTTATCTTCAATGGATTTATTTTGGCTCTGGTTCTAATCTCTGGGCATTATCTTCCATTATTCTATTGTCTGTCTATAATTCATAAGACAGCGGCTGAACTTTAACCTGCCCCCAGCAAATGTTACTGCCTTTCTATTTTGTGTCCTCTTTGACCCAAAGAATCCATAAAGAATTATAAAATTATAATCAAGGTCTTCTCTCGTTGGTGTGCTCATGAAATTCATCCGGTGTCAGTTTGAGGAAATAAAACTTCTACCAGATTCCCTCTCAAAGACTTTTGGTTTGATATCTTCAAAAAACCAAGCCATGCCAATCCCTGTTTGCTTCAAAATTTCTCACAGATCAATTCATCATTGATTGAGCCCAATAAGAGAAACTTTTTTGAGTAGAGCGATGCCAATAATCTCTAATTAATCAGTGTTTAATATCTGGAAGCTCCAATCAATGAACATTCAAATATGATTCTATTTGTTCACAAAGTTGAAGTATTTTTTTTTTTTGTAATTCTTAACCTTGACAGTGAGAATTTCACTGAGCTAAATGGTTGTAGGGATTGGGGAAGGGGGAAGATTTTGTAGAACTAAATGGTTCAATGGATTAGTGGGAGAAGATTGTGTAGAACAAAATGGTCTCTCAGCTTACCTGCACACTAGCTCACAAAGAAAGAAAAAGCTCACAAAAAACTGAAAAGTTATTACGTAACTTCTGAGTAAATAGTTTTACAAACTAGTAGACACTTATATATGTTCGATTTCTTGATGTGTAGAACTCAAAAGTGTGAAATTTGATGAATAGTGACACAATAGTTTCTGGGCGTCTCCTCTTGGTAGTTTGGGGGCACCAAATCAACTTCTGCTCGATTAATAAATTTCCTTCTTCCTTTCTTCGTTTTTTTTTTTCTATTTCTTTCTTTCTCCCTTTCTGCCTTTACTCATCAATGTCTTTCTTTGGCATATAAATTTTCCTTTATTTCTTTCACTCTCTCTCATCAATTTCTTTTTTTCTTCATTTGTGTTCTTCATATCAGTCTTCTTTTCCTTCTGATTTCTTTCATGAATTTCTTTCTTGCTTTTGTAATTTTTCTTTTTCGATTTTTCATTCTTCCTTTCTTTCTTTTACCGTCGGTTTCCGTCTTTCTTTTTCTATCATACTTTTTTTTTTCTTAAATTCTATTCCTTCTTTTATAAATTATGGTGTTTCTTTCTTTTTTTCTCTTATCAATCGTATTTCTTTTTTCATCAACTTCTTTCTTCTATGAATTTCCTTTCTTCCATTAATTTATTCTTTTTTTGCACTCATTCTCTCATCTACCTCCTTCTATTCTCTCTCCTTCTTTTTTCAAACTTTCTCCTTTTCTCTCTTTCCTTTTTTTCAAACTTTCCTTTTCTTTCTTTCCTTCCTTTTTCAAATTTTCCTTTACTTTCTTTCCTCTTCTTTCTTTCCTTCCTTTTTCTTTTTTTCCATATTTGTTTTTTCATTCCACATTTTTTTAATTTATTACTTTTTCTTTTATAAATTCCCTTCACTCTTAACCTTTTTTTCTTTCATCAATTTCTTCCTTTTTTTTCTTTTGAAAAGAGATTATCGACCTGTAAAACATACTTCTATTTTCTTCTAGTCTGACTGAATCACTTAAGAGCATGTATTTCTATGTCTAGTACAAAGAGTAAATAAAGTTCATGGGTTGAGGCCAGACCAGTTGAAACCTTGTGTTAAATGATACAAATTCTAATCTAAATCTATCACCAAGTCTCAGAGGAACCTCGTCAGGAAAGTTCAAAGATTCATCTGTGATACTTGAAGGCAATTCAGACATCTTTTCAATCTTATATGAAACGAAAATGGAAATAAAATTGATACAATCTATACAAAATCTTTGAAATAAATTTTTTGATCTTTTCATTAATAGTCGAGACTTGTTATAAAGTGAGAGTTTGTTTTTTGAAAAAACTAAAAATCTGAATTTAGAGATGAAAATAAACTTATTCTTCTGTTCCAAAACATATAACATCTACATCTCTGAATTATCACTCTACCATTGAATTAAACCGAAACTCAGAATACGAGTTATTCCGGGAGAGTATACAGCCATTTTTTTATTGATGAATAAATAGAGTACCAACGGCAGTGGTGTATCGGGACTTTATACCCCTCTCAGTGTGTCCTTTCTTTTTTTCGGAATAGTTCACTAAGTTTCTTTCAGGGGTAACCATCGACTATCTCATCGCATCTTTCCTAATCTCGTTCACAGTCTGAACACCCGCCTTCTCAAATAGTAATTTCAGCTTTGGAAAAGCCAAAAGACCCATCGAGCCAAATCCGGTCCATAGAAGTAGGGGAGTGATAGACCTGGATGATACAATATATTACCCCCCCCCCAAGCTTTCACAATTCATGAAAGATAAGCAAGCTCTGTCATTGTGAATGCAACGATCACATAGTACACTGTTAATTGGGTTACCTCACTGGAGAGTGTGTTGACGCACGCAGAGTAAGGTCCCCTCTGATTGGCTGCTTAGATATATCAAAGCTGAGCAAATGGCTCTCAAGATGTTCAAAATGGCTGATTATTTTCCAGACTGATCTTGTCAGCTTGATAGCTTATTTGCCACTGATCTGGGTTCAGGGTTCGAGTTCCCTAAAATGCCAGTATTTCATATATTGTATTTCAAGTGAAGCATACAATTTGACATAGAAGACTCAGTCTTTTATTACCTATGCCAACAAAGTTGGAGAAGTATATGTATTTGGTGGCGTCTTTCTATCTGTCCACAAGATATTCCTGAAAATACTCAATGGATTTCCATGAAATTTTGTGGGATGGTATAAGGAAGGAGTGGTTATATTCTGAGGTGGATGTGGGAGTTATTCTTCTGATTGAGAGATATTTTCCATCCCAACCCCCACATAGCTCATGGCTGTCCACACGATGTCACCAAAAATTTTCTATGAATTTCAATGGGATTTCTCTAAAAGGTTGAAAGTAAGCTACAAAAAAGTGATTAAATCTTTGGGTGGATCCTTTTACAATTATATGTTGTTATATGGCTACAACACATGATATCACCAAATTTAAATGACTTTCAGCACAATATTTCCCAAAGTTCTCAGTGAATATTGATATTTTATGGAAGGAGGGTGAATAGACCATTGAATGAGTGATAAATTTTGGGTTGGAACAAATACTTCCGCTGACAATAGTGTTGGCAGAGGTACGTGCACTCTGATTGCTTTCTAGTTCTCTCATGTGGTCATATGTTGAAATAAACAAATCAAAATGAGTATCTATTTAATCATAAGATGGAACTTCTTGTTTGCTCTGCTAAGTGTCAGAATTCAAGTTCAGCTGAAAGATGTACATTTGTGATATTATCTTGATAAAATAGAAGTAACAGAACTTGGACACTGGAACGTCTCTGATTTTGCCAAGTGCCAACTGTGTGAAGAAAGTTGGTTTTCACATAAACTAGTAAAATCAATGTCATGTGTGAAAAATACGTTGAAGATAAAGATATGATCCAAATTGAAAACACAGATCCAAAGAAAGTAGACTACTGCATCAATCTGGGACAGCAAATTTCTATGAAACCCTCAAAGGAATAAGAAATCAAACAAATAATCGCCCAAGATTGGCCAACTTTTTGCAGAGCAAGCTCAACCATCAAGAACAACGGAATCCCATTGATATTAAAAAGAAGGGTTTATAACCAATGCATCCTCCCGATAGTCATCTGAGCAAATGAAAAATGGAAGCAAAGTAAAAGACTGGCTCTCAAAATAAGGACTGTGCAACAAGCACAGGGAAAGATCATGCTTAACATCATGTGGAGAAATCACAAGATAGAGCAGTATATTAGAGAAAATAGTAGTCAGAAATAATACAAAATCCATAAGAAAACTCAGATGACAGTTGGCAGGCCATATAACAAGAATATCTGACAACCACTGGACATTACAACTTATGACGTGGATCCCCGAGATCGTATGACGTGACGATATAGACAAAAAAAGTATTGGCTCAATGACGGACATAACTAAAGGGCATGATGGATCTTCCGGGAGTACTATTGTGTCTAACAGAAAAATAAGATGGTGTGGCAGTATCAACAAGTTAAGAAAAATGTGATGCAAATGACTGAGATGTCTGTTTGATCCTGGGAGCAGTACGTGGATAGGTTTCTGCTGCTGCTGCTGGTGATGATGATGAATCATTCAGCAGAGGAATCTACACAGAAAGGAAGCCCTTTCAACTTCAACCCTTTCCAGACTGGCAAAAATCAAGAGATAAATTCAATGTTGAGGTAATTCAAAAATCAATTCAATTTGTGAGTTATCATCATTTGTCAATTCTTTTATACTTTATCACCATGTGTCTTGGTAGGATTATGTTCAGACTATAAGGTAGAGGTGTCTTCACTCATGACATTCTATCATATCACTAATTCTTAAACACACAGTTGCATTCAGTTGTAAATAAATACACGTCTAAGGCCGGCCAGACCTTTCCTATTCGTGTAGAATGAGTTAAATTGTACATTAGCAGCAGAAGAAACGTAGACAAGGCCAAATTCATAATCTGATTGACATATAAGTAGATTTAGGCGTTAGATTTGTGTGTCCCAAGAGTTGGCACCTGAGAGCCAAATATTTATCAGTCAGCCATTGATCGTCGGGTTATTTGGACGAAATTCACATTTCTTTGTCGCAACAGGTTTAATTAAATTTCAGAACAATTCTTCAATCTGAGAAGTGTGTTCGTCTGTCAATATTTGTTTCACCATTTGCCATGCAATGCAGTTTCATTTTTCATTGATAGAATCTAAAATCTGATGCCCAATGGTTTCCAATTCTGGGTTGTTCAAGGGATCGAAAGGCCGGCAATTGAATTAAAAGAGGGAATGGAATAACATTGGACACTTTAAGATATCAATATATAAAAAAAGACTTTTTATAGAGATTAAACAATCTAGAATCCTGAATTCAAAGCTCAAATAGTTACTGGGGTGGTAGAGTGCAATGGCAGGAAGTTAATGTCTTCTTTTAGGTCAATCTTTTGTGTCGGTGTATGAGAGATCACTAAAATGTTAGTTACGATGCATAGATCAAATTGACTCTGGGTGTCCTATTTTTGGCTTTCTTCCGTCAGTTTTAATAGATTACTTTCCTGGTGCCTTTTTGTCGACCACACATGTGACATGACACCAAGAAAGGGCAGTTCCACAAAAGCTTTTTAATCACACCCCCTTTGCTTGTCGTTACGGTAGCAACTTGGAATAACCAGAAGCAAACATATCAACGGTTACCTTAAACAGTTGCTCTAATCAACGAATAACCCTAACTTCAATCTTAAATTCTTTGATTCATAACGACAAACATCTGTAAAAAAACATTTTAGAATTATATTCCTATTACTTTTGATATTTTACAATCACTTGAGAGAATCAAGATTACATCTTGGAAACTGGCGTGTCTCCGATGCAGAGAATTATAATATTATTCTTTCAGACAAAAACGAATTCACGTATCTAATTATTTGGCAATTCATGCTGCTGTTTACGTTGCTAAAAAGGTTCATTTTTTAATTCGATTTTCAAAAAAGATTCTCTGTTTCGTCTTGAACATAATTTCCGATTGTATCACATGGTTTACCGATGCTCTTTTTTATTTAGTATTTTTCACTTTGTAAACACTTTTAATAGCTATATGGCAGGTCTTTCCTGTTTTGCTTGTTTGGTTATCATAAATGTCTGCGTATGAATTGGTTGTCTAAAAGATTTAGGAAGAAAAACAAAGCAGGGGAAATCTATAATAAAACAAATAAAAACACTTCGAAGTAAGCAATATTTTAAACAATAAATTATGACATGTATATATGCCATAAAGAAATAGATATAAGATTTGTCCGAATGATTTTGAATTAGTTATTTTTTATTTGAAACACTATTCCAACCACTATCCTGTTTTACAAAGTAAATATGACTCCTGGCTTAGACAGCGTAAACAGAATGAACAGCAGTCCATTTCTTTAACTGTTTATATAATTTACACTGTCTAGACCAACTGGCATATTCACCCTGCAAAGAAATGATGTCTGTTCAAATAGAGTTTCAAATGAAAAAACTCATTTATTATATATATATATATAATGTTCATACCATATGTATGATATTTCAGCTCGTCTAAACTGCATAGATTATAACAACACACACCAGCAAGTCACCACATGTACCCAAAATGTGAATTGGAAATGATATTTATATTATGTTGGAGGCTGAAAGCTTATCTATTCACACAAACAGTGCATTTCCACTGTATGGCACTATTGACATATTTGAATGGTTGACCATTGAAATCTGAATGATGGTTTTTCCAGGATCCTGTCGCTCCTACTGGATGACATCTATCAAATTCCACCAAATATTGATCAAAACATTCAATGACTGAAGCCCTGGTTTCAATGTTGATTAGCCAAATAAGTTCAAGTTATCAATTCTGAGTCAGTGATTATGTATTTGTTCTATTACTGTTTTGCTATTCTTTCTTCCACTTTTATGAATGACTGGGTCTTTAAGGTTAGTGATCACCTTTATTTGGGGTTATCATCTCAACACTATTTAAGGAGAGTGTGGTATATTGGGAATAAGGACATAATTGTCAAGATAGATGATACAAAACTAAGAAAGGCAGACCACTACATCTACCTAGGAGAACGAATCTCCATGAAATCCTCAAAACGGGAGGAAATCAAGCGGGGAATCACTCTGGGATGGCAAGCTCTACTTTCAAAAACCAGATAATCCCAATAATCCTAAAAAGAAGAGTATACAACCAATGCATTCTCCTGATAGTCACTTATGGAGCTGAAATATGTAACCTAACCAAGAGACAGACCTACAAATTGAGAAGCATGCAACATACGTATGAAAGAATCATGCTCAACCTTACATGGACAGATCACAAGACAGTATATCAGGAAGAAAGCAGGAGTCCAAGACATCATAGAATCTATTAAAAAAAACTCAAATGGCAATGAGCAGGCCATGTTGCAAGAATGGCAGACAACCAATGGACATAAAGACTCACAATATGGATCCTCTGAGATCACACGAAGAACCGAGGCCAACAGAATACAAGATGGAGAGATGAACTAGACAAATTCAAAAAATACTGGCTCCACAATGCCCATGATAGAGAATCGTGGCGAATCCTGGAGAAGGTGTATGTCCAACGACAGACAAAAAGACTGATGATGATGGTATCTATATATTCACGACGGATAAACTCAAATTCGAAACTTAAGTCATAGCCACTGCACAAAAATCAAAACGAAAACGAAATATTATTAGTGGAAGGTCACACATAGTTGTCATATTATCTGGCTGTATAGTGGATAGAAGAATTGAATAACTCTGTTAGGAAAGTGAAATAGATATGTTTTGATATTTATGAGCAATTCTTAAAGTTCAAAGCCACGTGCCTCTTGCTTGCTGAATCTGGTCCTGCTGATAGCAAGCAATGCTTTTTCTTAATTGAAGTTAATACGATCCCCATTTTTCATCTCCTGTGAATATCGTTTCTTCAAAACGATAAGTTTTAATTGCTTTTCAACCGATTATCAAGAAAGGTTGCACGCTGCATTCAATTCTCTTGTCAGATTAGATTGGGAAGACAAATTTCATCTTTAGACAGATTTTCAATTTGCTTGAGATATTCTTTTATTGTTGAATATGATGCATTGCACCCTTCTTATTTTGAAGAAGTTTTGCTTCAACAGATGTCTTCAAAATAGCATTACCAATACGAACAAAGTCCTTCCATCTTCCCGTCTTTCTATCCATTAGATGTCTCCCAAAGTACTCAATGGAATTCGATGGAAAATGAACAAAGTAGATCAACGTATGAAATAAAACCTTAACTAAATACATCACTCCATAAAATAAAATCATACTTTTACTATAACAATGCAACACAGCTTTGTAAAGCCACGAGAGAAAAGCTGTGACCAAATTATCTTGATACAAGTTAAATTCACGTTTGCATAAACATGCAAAGCTGTTGATCTTTGGAACACACCCTTTTTTTTTCAATTCGGGTGATGTCATATGGTAGTTGTCAAAATGAAGTTCTTTGAATTGATTAATCGTCTCTTTTCCTTCGTTGAAAGAAGGCATTTATTTTGGTTAAAATAATGTCCTACTGACAATCTATGTTAATCTATGTTTTACTTGATCCATTTTTCTAAAAGCTATAATTCAGAACTGTCAACATAGATTTCTGCAGTTTTTATATTTGATTGTTTGTCTGTCTGTCTGGTTATCTATGTATTACGCATATATGCAATATCAATGGAGCTAGATGAGAGTGTTTAAATTTTTATTCAAACACTCTCATTGCGTCTTGTAAAAACTGATTTTTTTCAATTTTTCAATCCCCCCCCCCATTGGATTTTAGAGGGGTCAATTCAAGTTGATGCTAAATTAGTTCCTTATTTTGTGTCCAGCATTCACACCTTTTTTTCTTTTTTCTTTTAAATTCGGACTATTTTAAGGATCACCTGCCCAACAAAAGACGAGAGAATTTTTTCAAAAATTTTTAATTGATCATCCTAAATACTACATGCTGCCAAGTAACGTTGGTAATAGGACGTTTTCTATTCAGTGACTAGCTAGATCTGTTTCATTTGTTCTTCAGAGGTGAAGATATAGAAATTTGCCCAAGTTATTTTTCTTGCTTTGAAGTCCAGGACCCAGGCATTGCTTCACAATCGCTAGTGATTAAGATTATGCAGACTTTAAGATTGAAAAATGAGAAATCCTAAATGAGCTGCCAATGAAGTTAATTAGTTTGAAATGTTCTGAAAAGGTTAGCCTGTCATTTGATTGGCTAGCTAACGAGAGGATTTTTCGCAATTTAGGCAGAGTCGCTTTAATTTGTGGAAAAGATAGATGAGGATTTAGCATCGGGGCCGGTTATCTCTCAGCTAAACCAGCCGAAATGGAAAGAATGAGGAAGGGTGAGCGAAGGTGTGGTTTGCAAGGGTGCATGCAGTTGTTGCAGAGTTCTGAATATGATAGCACCAGTCATAATTTGATTCAGAATGTTTCTGCCACGCCAAGGTGTAGTTCGTCAACGTGGGTGAAGTTTTGCATTTTACGGCGCTGATGTACTTGTTGGTGCATGCAGTTGATTCCTGCAAGCTAAGCTGAGATGAAAAGGAATAAAGAAGGGAGAGAGAAAGAAAGACAAAATTTTAAAGGGTCCATGCAGTTTGTTTTATCAGCAGCAGCCTGTTAGCGTCCATCATTGGACATAGACCTCCACCAAACCTCTGGATTTAGCTAGTTTGTCACGCAATCTTATTCTCTGTCGACCTCAGTTTTGCATGTGATCTCTGGCCATCCAGGTTGTGAGACGGGAGGTCAAGTCCATTGCCATTTGAGTTTTCTAAGAGTTTCCATGATGTCTCCGACTCTTGTCTTTTAGCAGCAGTCGTAATAGATTAGGAATCTGACGACTGACGGGGGCGCAGTTATTTAATGCAGAGTGAAGTAACGCATTTCATGGGAGGCTTACCCTCACCTTCAATTTTAATCAATCACCAGAATCTTCTATGCAAAAGTTCCCACTGCAAAAATTTACCTGAAAAAAAGAAAAGATTTAGGGTTTGTCTTGGAAATCAATGTGTCTTTGATACCAGGAATTAAAACATTTTTTAAGACAGAAAAAATCCATAAATCTAATTATTTGTTATTTCTTGGCATAGTTCATGTTGCGGAAAGGCTATTTCTTTTCTTCAGTTTGAAAAAAATCCTCTTTCAAGTTTGAACATCAATTCTGATTCTGTCAGCTGGTTTGCTGGCGCCTATTTTGGTATTCGGCTCTTTGTGAACGTACAAACGTTTCAAAGCTCCGCAACTTTTGTTTTTTTTTTTTGTTTTGTTTTGCTTGTTTGTTATGACTACTCATAAATCGGTTCTCTGAAAGATTTTGTACTCTTATGAAGACGGGAACAACACAGGGGAAATCGGTTCCAAAACCAAATGAATAAAAACATTTTCAAAGTAAGGAATATTTCAAGAAATAAATAATGACATGTATACATTGTTGTTTTGTGCTCACTCTAGTTATTTACCACAAACTTCTCTTGGTTTTTGCAAAAGAAAAAAAAAGTCGAAATAATAATGCTGAAGTCGCTGTCTATGGAGGATAAACAGTTGCGGAAAATGTTAAATGTCATAATCATCAGCCATTATAGACCCCCCCCCCTTTCCGTCTCCTTCCAGCTGAACACGATTGTGCTACATGCTGATGTATCTTACCGGTAAACTCTTCTATCAAATGAATACACCAAGTCCTCCAATATATATATATATATATATATATATATATATATATATATATATATATATATATATATATATATATATATATATATATATGTGTGTGTGTGTGGGGGGGATGTTTTTATAATCTACTTCAAGCTTACTTAGCTCTATTATTATAGAAGACTTGTACAATTCAACCCCCCAAAATTTCATTCATTGATGGAGTAAAATATCTTATACATATATATATATATATATATATATATATATATATATATATATATATATATATAGAGAGAGAGAGAGAGAGAGAGAGAGAGAGAGAGAGAGACTAACAGAGTGTTTGGTCAAATGAAAATCATCTCATTAAAATTCTAATATATCCGTGAATTTTCTCACGGAATAGGAATACCATGTCTGTAAATAGAGTGAGATATCCATGCACTTATGCAATGGAAGGTGTTGCAGGATTACTTCACGTAGGCTAACATCTGATGAAGCTCTTACCAAGGCAGAATGCATCAAATGTTAATCTTAATAAAAAAAAAATTTGTGATGCAATTGTCATTTTCTCAACATTCCTTTTCCACACAGTCAATAATCATTACCATACTGTAAGATTTTCTTACACCTATACGACAAACAAACTCATAATACACAGAATAATTTTTCATGTATTTATTTTTCTCGGAAAATATATTTTGCGAAGAAGGTAAAAGCATGCGAAGGTCATGACCAATTAATGAGTGTGTTTATTTACATTTTATGAACGCATACATTGGACAGTAAATGGCCCATGTAAAATAATAGACACCACCAATGAAATCTATAACATCGAATTTGCAAATAAATAACACCCATCTAATATATATATATATATATATATATATATATATATATATATATATATATATATATATATATATATATATATAATTAAAAAGTCGATAGACTTAACCCAAGCTCATCCCAAGACAGTACGTTTCATTGATTAAATAACACCAAAAGGAAATTGAATATAATAATCTAGAGGAAATCTGAAATACAAGTCCATGATGAAAGAACTGATGTCTCCAACAATGATATTTAACGAGAACAAATGAAATCCCCCCGGCAGACAGGATATATATATATATATATATATATATATATATATATATATATATATATATATATATATATATATATATATATATATATATATATATATATATTTCTACGAAGCTTTACAGCTTTAAAAACTAAGCATTAGGAAACTTTTCCAAAGGATGTATATATATATATATATATATATATATATATATATATATATATATATATATATGTATATATATATATGAATTATAAATTGCATTATATTGTATAGATAGTTATTTGAAATGATTCCCATTACCATACGCTTGATATATTACTCAAATGAGTTTTCAAATAAGTTTCTATATGGTATAACACAATTTATAATTCATTCTGTCAGACCAAATATGTCCATTACTTGAATACATCCATCCATCCATCCGTCCATCCGTACACACACACACATATATATATATATGTGTGTGTGTGTGTATGTATGTATTCAAGTGATGGACGCACACACTCACACACAAACATATATATATTTATATGTGTGTATGTGTGTGTGTGTATATATGTTTATTCGGGCGAGAATACCTCATTTATACATCTCTGGTCAAATACGATGGACAAAGAACATTTTGTAATTTTTTGTAGATTTTTATTCTTGAAAAGGCATGTTTGGCTATATATATATATATATATATATATATATATATATATATATATATATATATATATATATATATGTATGTATATAAACACTCAATTTCGGACATACTCTGTTATTGCCAATTGCTTGTGGAGCTGGGCAAAGAATTGAGCTCCCCTTGATTGTTATTTCACTTATAGTTGTGAAAAGAAATGCATTTTTCCCATTTTTTCTGATGGTTTAAGTCGTCATTCGAACTCTATTTGCCGATTAAAATTCCCTTGATGCAAACCGCTCGGCCATCTATCCTTCCAATTGCTATATAACCGGGCCAATTAACCCCCTATTCATTATGAATGTATCTGGACACGACTGGCTAGTTTCAGCCGGCCAAAAGTCAAAAAAGAATTTCCAAAATTATTTTCTCAAACCTGTCATTTGATTTGTCTGTGTTGCTCAGACAATTATGGCGACGTTGATTTGCTTTTTAGTTCCTCAACGTGATTTGCATGGAATCCTGGAACAGGAGAGCAAGGTCATTCATTGGCTAATCTCTCGCTGACTTCAAACGCTTGTGAATCTGTGATAGAAATAGGCACGAATGAATCAGCAGACGACTATTATTTGCATTGTACAGCATCTCTTGGAGAAGGGAATATATTTGACAGTGCCTAACACTCTTCTGTAAAGCCAAGTGAAATAAGCCAAATAGTACTAGCTTACATGACAGCCTTAACAAGGACAAATCTCTAAAGTTAGTGCATAAAGAAATCAGTGCTGTACTATACGGTATTTTTTGGACAAGGGAGATATTTGGTGCTGTCGAAGTGTTCTCTAATCTGACTCAAGTGAAGAAACAGGTTCCATGTCCTTGTTGCAAAAAGATAAGAGCTATGATTAAAAGTACATATAATAAGGTTAATAACATTGAATAATGGTGAGACATAGGGAGGTAGAGAAGGCTATTTCCTTGGGATTGTGCAAGTCATGGTGGGTGAGATAAAAATAAAACCAACAATTTCCTGTTTTGTGTTTACTTCTATATCAGTCATTGTCGTGTATCAATGAGATCACTTTTTTCAAAACATATGTCAACTGAGCAGGACATAGAAAGATGTAGATTTATGCTTTCTCAAAGATGTTTGCGCAAAAATGACAAATGCAGCCTCAACTAGGGTTTAAATTCGGTGCACTGATTATATATATATATATATATATATATATATATATATATATATATATATATGATCCTATTGAAAAGTATGGATAATTTACAGTGCGAAATAACTTCCTGAAAGAAAGAAAAATGAATGGTTAGAATTTCAAGCGAGATATTTTGATCGATGAACAGATTGATAAATCTTATAGAAGTTCAAATGATATCCGTGAACTCTTTTCATGAGGAATAATGAGTAAATTAGGTAGAATGGTTTTCATGTTGGATTCACAAAAGACCCGCTCGTTTCTGCTTGGTTTGAGTTCCCTAGCTGATCTGATTTGGGAAACATTCTCTTTCAATGGAAGTGTAGCGTAGCTAATTGGCTATGTAGACATATGTGCGGAAGTGTGGACATTATATGAATAGATATTCATATCATAACTAGAATCATCCACTTACCCAAGCGTAAAATTCAACAAAACTGACTGAATATTTTCAATGAAATGTTTGGATTGAGGCTTGATTTTATTTTGTTCTCACAAGGTAACCCGTTGTTCTAACACCCAAAATAACTGCGTATTTTAACAACGTTGAATCATTGATTACCGAATACGTCCTAAGTTTGGCACTCACCGCTGGAAGCTTACTGCCCCAACCATCTCACTGATCAGTAGAATGATGATGTTCAGCAGAATATGCATTCATAACACGGTCTTGGTTTGTTAAATTTTATCCACTTCAATGGCCTTAGGTTGAAGTGTGTTTGGACTATTTACGTCGGTATTCTGAGGTGCTTAATTGCCCGGGTTGGGTGGTCGGGATAAGCGGGATGGTCAGAAAATCTTTCAATTTAATAAGCAAAAGCGAAAAAATGACCTGGTGGGGGCTTATACACACACACACACACACACACACACATATATATATAATGTGTGCGTGTGCATTATTTTTATTTGAAAATCTCTTTGATCTGACATCTTATTGCACGATGAATGTGTCAGTTACGTCTAAGTGTTGGAGGCAGGTTCAACCCATTTCCTTTTTTGTCTGTTTTATTTATGCTGACTAGGCTAACAGATCAAATAGAGTTTTAAATAAAACTCATGCATTTATAAGTATTCAGTCTGATTACGTTTCCACTTTTCATAATATATATATATATATATATATATATATATATATATATATATATAGATATATAGTTCTTTTCAACATGATCTCCTTCCTTCTTAATGTTCCTAATTCAGTAGTGAATATTAATGACATTGATTGAACATTATACGGTGAAAATTTCAAATCAGTTGCAGTAGTAATAAAGAAAAAAAAACTTGTGCTGTCCTTGTTGCATGTTTTATATAAGCCTTTTCTGTTATCCTATAGCTAGATATTCGAATCGACGCCTTATAAAGAAGTAGCACCTGAATCTGCCACCAAATTAACCACTTTTTCTACAGCGTGTGTGTGTGTGTGTGTGTGTGTGTTGAAAGAGAGTGTGTGTGGATGGGCTAGATTAAGAGACTTGGATGATGAGATATTTTTCGAAAAAAAAAAACTACATACATACTTGACAAATGACTCGGTCAGACATTGTGAATGTGATTGTGGCACTGTACACAAGCTCACTCAATGGCAACTCACAGTCCCCTGGGTCACTCAACGAACAGCTGCCTGCTCACGCATATGCAGTAAGGTACCTCCTGATTTGTGGTGAAATTACATACTGTTTTTGCGAAATTCAAAATAACACAAATCTTCCACAGAAGATACAAAGTTCAGAATTATGTGGTCCATGAAATAGTAGTGAGAATATTTTTCCCACAAAGTCTTATCGGGATTTTCTCCGAAGGAATAGACAATAATAATACGCTTGCAATATTGCTTTTCTCAAACACTGGGAGCAAAAGTTAAATTGCTACTGGTGCCCCGTTGAGACATGCTGTGACATTGAGAAAATCGATCTTTCACTTTGTTTGTACACGTTTGAGGAATTTCTTGATTCTTTGTCACAGAGCCAAGCTGTCAAAAGAATAAGAGATCAATAAAAATCTGAGGCAAAGAACTTCTCTTTCAATTGGTTTTGGACTAACAAGTCAGGCATTCATAGCGGAACAATAGCATGAAAGAACAAAAATCCTGGTGTTCTCAAAAAGTATTCAGGCTTCACGCACAGAAAGTTCCCTCTATTGACAACTATTGGACTGCTCGCTGTGTGGGCTTCAGTCAGAAATAGATTCTACAACATTCATTCATTCTTTTATTCTCACTCGCCGCCAGGCCAATCAGAGGGTCCAGAGGGAGCAAAAATGTTTGAAGCTTTTCAACAGGATACTTTCCGGACAGACCCTCGTACACACAAGAAAGGAAAACAGATGTGTGATTATGATACTGTAATGCCCCCTATACTTTTAGTTAGGAATTAAGTACGAAACTCTCCTTTTAGCTAGATATCCAAAACGTCACTCCCTCTGACGACCCCTATAAAACCCCTGGACGCACGTGGTCCAATGCTCACCAGCTCCAGTACCTTAGCTGGGTACGCTTCTAGCCCCGGCCTCTGCAGCCGGCCATTCTCTCTTTTTCCTCCTCTCTGGCCCAATGCTCCTTGGCGCCAGTATTCCTAGCTGACCATGCCTCTGGCCCCGGCCTTTGCGGGCGGCCTCTCTCTTTCCTTTTCTCATGTTCTATGTCTTTCATAGTCTGTTCGTCGAGAGTCTAACAGCGTCTGAGAATAGCCCCCAACTCACTTACTTGGCAGTAAGGCTCACACACTGAACCCGGTTTCCACGTATCTGGGAGCAATCCAACCATACAGAATCCATGCGTTCAGACAACTCCGCTACAACTCCGACGCCAGGACTATCAAGACAAGAGAACTCCCACCTTTACAATCTCTTCGCCTAACATTACTTCTCACGATCGATCGTATTAATGTACCTCATCTTTATTCTTGTATCAAACGTACGTCTCTAGTCTGGCCATAGTTCTTGTATGTGTTCATTCCTCTTTATTTCAATGCGTATCCAACTTTATATTTGGTGCGCATTCCATTCCCTTCTCTTTGTTCAGCATACTTTCCTTCCAAAGCTACCGGGCCGGTGCACCACACATCACCCACGAAGATCCAAAATCGATGCACGAAAACTGGTGTGGATCCGACACGAAAAGTCTGTACTTCCTACAATACTAACCCTGGAAAGAAGAAACCGTGAAAGATGACTGGAAACTGACAAGGACGAGATAAAAAGGGGGAGAATGTTTTGGTTCTCAGAAAACAGATGATTAGACGAGAGATCTAGAGACTAAGGGGTGACTAGAGGGTGAGGAATAGAAAGTAGAGATAACTAGTACCTACATTTCCTGAAAGAAGTGCAAATGTGATTGTGCTGTTTCCCAATCCCTCTCAACAAATCAGAGAGGGAGAGAGAGAGGGACAAGGGTGTGATGGAAAAAGACCAAAAACTGACGTGGACAACAGATGAGAAGCGAAGAATGTTTTGGTTTATAGAGTAAAAAAACAGAGATAATCAGACAGAGACCAAGAGATAAGTGGGCGACTCCTAGAGAAATAGGAAGTAGATATAACTAGGACCTACATTGCCTGAAGGAAGTGAAAATATGATTGTACCATTTCCCCCTCCGCCAACAAAGCAGGGAGAGTTATAGAGGAGAGAGGATGATGCGCAGAGAAATGGAGAAAGGGGAGATCAAGGAGAAAAAGAAATTCTTGAAGATATTGGATAATGACACGAAATACATACATGCACACATACAATAGAACAAGTACACGCATGCATATACACACACAGGGACACGCACGCACAGACATACACGAGTAAACTGACATGCACACACACACATACACGGAGCGACACACACAGACACATACATAAACACACACACGCATAGAAAGTTCACAAGTTCACTTCATTACAAACTATTTCGAATTTGATTCCACAGCATGAAAATCCACTGAGTGGAGGTAAAAGATGCCTAGCGATGGCTGCTTGTGTTCACTTCACACTGAGAGCCTTGGGAAAGGCATGAACTAATATCCCTCTCAGCTATGGGTAAAATAGCAAGGCATATTGAGTTCCCTACCCTTTGAGGCAACCAGTTTAGGAGGAGGACAACTCCAAATTCGAAACCAGGATCTCAAGTCCCTAATGTAGTCTGATGTCTTGAGCGTTGTCGTGGTAACTCCTGCAATGACTGCCAAGCAGCAGAGGACATTGTTGTTCCCTACTAAGGGAGGGGGGGGGCTAAATGCATTGGTGAGACGACTGTCATTCATTCAACCTTGCCCTAGCCTACAATCCTGAAGAGACAGGAAGCAACAATCTCCGAGTGAGGATCCATAGTCTTTGAGACTGACGGATGCCATCGATTCAATAAGCTAAGCTTAATTTGACACAAGGTTTGACCTATGACCGAGACCTCCGCTGTGGAAACAGTTTGTGTCAAGAAACAGATCAGGTGGTGTCAATGGTGCAGCTAATTACAGCTAAATGTTTCAGGGCCTAGGGGCGTAGCTCTTTGGGTGGGAGGCCTCCAGCATTTAGTTAGATTTGATAAAAAAGAAAAAGATCTTAGTAAATAGACATGTGCTATCTTTAGGGTTGAAAAAAATTTTCACCGTGAAATCGACGCCTGGGGGGAGTTTAAAACTTGTAAGAAAAATGATTGTATCATCAAAATCTTTGCATAATTATCTACGAAAATAATACGAAAAAAATCTGCAATTACCTCTCTGGAATTAAACTCAATAAAAACAGATTTTTTCTTAAAACTTGCTGTGTTAAAAGTTGTTTTTATGTAAATGTAAAATGCTGCTGATGTTTGCATTTAGAAAATTTTCCAAAATTCTATGGCACTAAATATCTCGACTTTTCAAAAATTGCAAATATAATCATTTCATCGATATTATCAAAGCTTTCGTTATTTATTTAATGAATGTCGAATATTTCAAAGAATTTTTCATTCCAAGAGCTCTGGCTTTCCCATTGTTGCAGCATCTGAAGGTTCCTTCATGGTGCCTCTGAATAAAATCTACATATTTGTGTTTGTTGCAATAAAATTTTCCTATCCGTAACATATTTCACTGATTTGGACTCGTGCCAAACAAAGTGAAATTCACCGTCGTCGTCGTCGTCGTCGTCGCTCTTTTGATGTCAATCGTTGGACACAGACCTTCCCAATGTTTCTCGACACCTCTCTATCATGGGTGTGTCTCAGAGCCAATACCTTCTGAATTTGTCTATTTCATCTCTTCATTTTGCATTCTGCCGACTTAATGCGCACATGATCTCTGGGATCCACGTTGTGAGTCATAATGTCCATTGGTTGTCTGCCGTTGTTGCAACATGACCAGCCCATTGCCATTCGAGTTTTTTAATGGATTCTATGATGTATCAGACTCCTGTTTTTCCCTGGATATATTGTGATTTCTCCATGTGAGATTGAGCATGATTCTCTCATGTGCATGTTGTATGCTTCTCAGTCTGTGGATCAGCCTCTTGATTAGGTTTTATTTTGTTGTAGGGTTTGTTGATGCTGTTCTCCTCTGGTTCGGCAAGAATATTATGTTTGTTTTCAAGTTCAAGCTTGAAGGATCTTGTGAGATCTTTTGGTACGTTTAGTGGTTGCTTTTTGGTGTGGAACATTTTTGTGCGTTCTTGTGTGCGTTGTTGGTGTTCATTTGCATCTTACAATTCCGTGATGGCTTCATATGTTTACTTTGTTTAAGACTTTGAATGTCTTTGATGGTGCCGTTTTTCCCTGTTAGGATGTAGTTAATGTACTTCTGGGTTTCGTGGCTGGTATTCTCCCAAATCTGTTTTCTATTGTTTCTCTTCTTGAAGAAGGTGTTCACGATTTTGAACCCGTTCACAGTTGCAAAGTTTACTCGTTCTGTGCTTTATATCCAAACTTGCTGACACAAAGTTTATTTCCTTGTCCTACCTGTGTGTTGTCTCCCATGATGACATACAAGTATTTCCGGGTATCTCGGAGTAGGATGTTGAAGTTCCAATAAAGCAAAAAAAAAAAAATAGCTTTTACTTTAACATAACTGTGAACTTAAGGTCAGGCCAATTGCAGCTTTTTTTTAAAAATTAAGAATACATCATTTGGCATTTTTTGCCTGAGATTCGGAAATTTTCATCTTAGTTCGAACTTTTGCTGCACACAGTATATATATATATATATATATATATATATATATATATATATATATATATATATATATATATATGCATGTATGATAGAGTTAAGGGTATGTTTATGGATGTATACATAAGAGGCAATACTGAAAGGTTCTGTAAATTTGGTTAGTGTTCGAGGAAATCAAATTTGTTGCGGAATTTTGCTAGAAGGCATTAGTTACAATTGCTGTATACAAGGAACTACTTCGGAGGAGATGCTGGAAACTATATGGTAGGCTGAGTAATTTCCTTAACAGCCAAATATCACACATACACACACGCATATTTATTTTTGTGTGGTGGATATGAATTGATCCGTCAGAATGTAGATAAGAATGACAATAGGAAGGTGAAGAGAAAAACTCAAGTGATAGTTGTTATATTTCAATTTTTCAAAACTTTTTTTGGCGTAATTTGATGCATTTCAATGAGAGCTAGCCATCTTATTCAGAGAAATGATTTCAGCAGCTTGCAGAGAGAAAAATTGCTGTTTACAAGTCCGATGCTGAAGAAGACACTATAAGTACTTCTATGTTTGGTTCTTTAGTAGAAGTGGGAGGGGAGGTGTTTGTCTCTGCCTAGATGAGGGTAACATTTGATCTCAAATGAGAGGATTTGTGGAAGACTGAGTCAGGGATGTATATCTCCTGTCTCTATTTGTGTTTGGCTTGTCTTAGATAAGAAAGGCAGTGAAGGCTACACTGGGAAAGTAGGTTTTGTTTTTTTTAATTATAGGGTGGAAAGGTCGTGTATAGCATTTAATGGCTTGGTGTATGTGTGGGACAGTGAATGATGTCAACCATCAACCAACAAGATTAAATAAAAACAACACACCGACTGCCAAGCTGTCTAACATTTTCCAAGATAGAGCACATCGTGGGGACTTTTAGTATTTTCATCAGACGGAACTGAAGAATCATTGTGCAAAGTCTGAATTTGCTTCAATCTAGTACAGACAATTTCCCCTATCCCAATAATCCTAAAAATTAGTGTATACAACCAATGCATCCTCCTGGAGCTGAAACATGGAACTTAACCAAGAGACAGACCCACAAACTGAGAGGCATGCTACACGCATACAAGAGAATCATGCTCAATCTCACATGGATGGATCACAAGACAGCACAGTGTATCAAGAAGACCAGAGTCCAAGACATCGTAGAATCTACTAGAGGACGTAAATGGCAATGGACCAGACATGTTGCAAGAATGGCAGACAACCGGTGGACATTGCGACACACAACATGGATCCTGAGAGATCACATGCAAAACTGAGGCCGACAAAATACAAGATGGAGGGATGGACTAGACAAATTGAGAAAATAATGGCTCCACGACGCCAATGATAGGGAAATGTGGTAGATTCTGGGGAAGGTCTATATCTAATGACGGATGTTAAACGACTGATGATAAAAGCTCTAAATTGGATGGATACATGAATAACCTACTTTTTCGAAGGTTCACTTTACGCCTGCCTTTTTTTTTTAGGAAAAGAAAAGTTAAAGAGCTAATATAGAATTCAGAGTTCGTTTACACCTTGGCCTAACATATCATGTCTGTATTGATTCTATGCAACAAATACCAGTTTTTCAACAAAATCTCCTTTCTTTCCAGTGAACTTAATTTAGTGAATATTAATCACGTAGACCAAACATTATACAGTGAAGATCTCGAATAAAAAATTCAGCTATCAACTATGTGTCTGACAACGGACATATCGATATGCGTTCATCAATGAAAAATGACCTTATTCTACTTCAAACAACTGATTATTTCCTTTATTACTGATCAGAATGTATTGTTTTTGTTGCTTGGAAGACAACCAATCAACCGATGTGTCTTTTGACTTTCCCTTTTTTTTAACTGAAGTTCTATGATTTGGGATTTTGACTTTTTAAAAGATGACTCTGATTAATATTCTCTTCATATCGGGTTTGAATTTAAACTACAACAAAAATATTTGACCCTCAGATCAGTTAATCTTTTCAAATTGAGTTGATGGATGGGGTGGTAAAGAGAAAAACAATGAAAGACTAACACCAGAGCACGCATATATTAAAAACAACAAAGATGAGGATTCCTGTCCAAATAATCAAGAAGATACAAAGGACGTCTGGGAAGCATTGGTTTGAATGTTATGATCAAAACAACAAAGGTGAGGATACTAATTTGGAGAATTCCTGGACTAATGTCAATAATTAATCTCAGAACCCCAGATAATACAAAGAATGTTTTAAAACTCATCACTCTAAGTGTTGTGATCAAAACAGCGAAGATGAACATTCTTGTCCAAATTATTATCGGAATAATAAAGAAAATGAATCTATGAACGATAAATCCTGGAGAACTATCAGAACAAAAAGTAATTTAAACAGCAAAGATGAGGATATTAGTACAAGTAATTAACATAAATTATAAAACAATGGGTGTTGGTTCGTTTTTGCCTTCAAATGGTTGGAACTTCTGTTCATTGTTTTTTTGACCAAGTTTTCTTAGGGTAATTATTCCAAAACTATCGCAAGATTACGACTTTTCGGTGTCTGTAATTTGCATCATCACTGTCGTCTTCGTCGAGAAAGCTTTTCTGACCGCAGAAATATATCTTCCTAAACCGCAAAATTTTAGAAAAAACATTCTGGAATTAAAAAAATAAAAGATTTCAGATCATTGTGTCAAATAACACTTAACATTTGTATCGGTGGCAAGAGATAAAACACATTCTATCAATCATTTCTGTTCTTTCTGCTTTTTGCTTCTTTTTCTCTCAATCATTCACACATCGATTGGTATATACTAATAAAAAGCTTTTGAAGACAGTGGAGATGAACTCACTTGTCAGTAATATTCATGATTTATTTCAGGCCTCATAAAAAGTTACTTGTAGTAAAACCTGGGCATCAATTGATATACTCTCTATTCTATAAATATTCTCCTACAGATGATTAATGAGAAAATTGAAGACCATCGCAAGAGGAAGCAAAGACAAGAAATCAAAATCTTTGGATATATTCATCTTTGCTTGTGTTTATTACCATATGTTTCATGAAAGCTGTTATTGCTTCAGGTTCATACTTATTGTGCAGCATTACTTTTACATTGGTTCCGCTGAATACACATTAGTGAAAAGTCTCAGCAAGTGGGCCTTCAAGACCGTACTGTAAGACTAGAGTGCGTAGGTGATGATAGGATTTGACAATTAGGAAATAATATATGCACTGCTAATATAAAAATTTGTTGTAGTCAACTCCCAAAAGATCAATTCTCCTCTATCATCTATGTTGCTGTCCAGTAAGTGATAGTTTTCTACACGGGGTTGGTTTGAAAGATATCGAGCATTTTATATTTATCTTGTTCACAGTCTGAAATGTCTTTGAGATGAGGGCTGATGGGGACAGTTCGATTGAATATTCTATTTTTACTATTTGATTTGATTTTTTAATAACACTTTTGTGAGAGATACTTTTAGCGTGGGTATATGTGAACTATACTTACATACTTTATCTTTAAAGAAATGTTACGTACTTATATGAATATATGCAGGTGTAACAGACTAACTCTTTTCAACCACAAAAAAGATGATAGAGACCTCCTGTGTAGAAGTATTGATACGAAAAAATGTGGTCGCTTGGAACCCCTACAAATATATTGCCAGTCACAGCCACTTAATCAAAAAGACATTAGGTGAAAGACAGTGAAAAAGGGTTGATAAAAAAGGGGTGGTGTATAACGGATCTTATGGCAGTGTGAATACATAAAAGAAAATGATTTCGGTACATTATCCAACCAGGGAACCATATATTGACAGGGAGGGGCTGACAGAATTTGGTAATGCTATGTTCTGCAAAAAATAAATAAATAAATAAAAATTTACGAACAGTTTTTATCGGTCAAACCTGGATCTTTAGAAATTAAATACATCATGTATTTGTCATTTTTCATATTTTATATGACAGATTGTTCTCCGAAAAACAAAAAAAACAAAAAAAACAAAAAAACAAAAAAACTGAAATCAGTCTTTATTCCTAACAAGCAGAAAACATTGGGCAGTTCCCAGCTAGAATGCAATATATGTATATGTTTATTGAACTGTAAGTAATGATTGGGTTTAGCATTATGCTTACATTGCAATTGAAACATCCTCTACGAAACACATTTAAAATCATTCCACAAATTTACAAATTCCATCGAGTATGCATGCCACATTTGTACGAAATTTGGCTAAGCAGCACCAATATTTAAGGGAGAAGAAGACTGACACACAGCACCAGTTGTTGTTTTATGATGAATAATAGAATATATATATTTATATTGAATGGAAAATAAGGCCAGTTGTTTCACAGTAAGTAATTGAATGTATAGATGTTTATTGAATGGAAAGTAAGGCCAGTTTTTTTTATGATAAATAAAATAATGTATAAATTCATAATGAATGTAAAGTGAGGCGAGATGTTTCATAATAAATCATAGAATTATATATGTATATTGTATATTGAACGTTTGATTTAAATTCTAAATAATTCTTTTATCTTCTTTTATCCCGGGAGAAATTTTTTCTCAAAGTTGGATGACATAAAAAATGAGTCGTAGAGTATACGTAATTTTCCCCCCAAACCGTCGCATAAGAAAGGTTTATAACAACGTAATCAGTGCAACTTGCTCTGGTTACCTAACTTGCATACCATAAGACAAAAAGAATGGAACGTACAGTAATCATGCAGCATAGTACATAATATCCTTACAGAAGTTTTTCGTAATA
Organism: Thysanoteuthis rhombus; assembly: GCA_963457665.1. NCBI lineage: Eukaryota > Metazoa > Mollusca > Cephalopoda > Oegopsida > Thysanoteuthidae > Thysanoteuthis > Thysanoteuthis major. The sequence goes on along the minus strand of OY735227.1, from coordinate 13,349,164 downwards.
ATCATTCGATGGAACATGCCTAATATCGTATTTTGCTGTATGACATAAAAACCTTATGTACAAGTACGAGAAATCTTCAGCCATTTATCATCAACGGGAAAATAACCTAACTGAGGCGATGGCACCTTGTCCCTTTCCAAAGTATTCGCATTGGGACATCACACAATTTTCCCGGTGTCTCTTCCATATTTCAAAACGGTCTGCAAAGTAACTCTTTCGGGGTAGCTATCAACTGCCTTGTCACGTTCTTTTTAATCACATCCACGGTTTTATCTATTCTAACCATATTGTACTGAACTGTATGACGTGGACAGATCTATGTGTGCCAATATTTTGCCAAAGAATTTTGCACAAGACGTGAGGAACGGACGGGCCCGCTCATTTTGAATTGTTGGGTCACACAGTGAACACACATAGTCAATGGCATTTCGCTGACGACTAAGTCATCCAATGGGAGAGTGCTTTTCCATTCATGTGCATGAAGCTCCTCTGATTTGTTTCTAAGGTACACCTAGGCTGCCCAACCGGTTCTCGAGATATTTAAAATTACTAGATACTTTTTGGAGACCTCGTATCTATGCATATTTTGTGTCTATCTGATTTACAATAATGTGCAGAGACATCATATAAGTGCACATCAAAATTTATTTATATTTCCCATTCCCTAAAGATATGCTCCTTGACAATCAGTTGAAGTAGACGTAATAGTCTTGAATTGTCTGATTTCCCTAGATGATACGTTTTCATTATCAATCATTGAAAAGATTTTCAAGCAACTTAAAACTAGTTTATCTACTAACACTGCTACCCTGGCGATTGATTCCCAAGAGATCTTAAGGTTTTGCCCGAAAGTCAAAGTGAGTCAATACTAAAAGTATTCTTGGGATTGTTGTCACAGACAAGTCTAGCTATGTCAAAGGAAGAGACAAGAATAACGTAAACTTCTCAGGAAATTTTGGTCATTCGTTTATTTGCTGTTTAATCTCTGCATGACGAAAGGTTTTATAATTTATGTGTTCAAATAAAAAAAAAGAGGATTATATAAATAGTGAGTCTAATTCTCACTAAGCACTACAATCTTGTGGCTTTGTCCTAAGCTTGATAATAAACTATGCCATATTTTCATGTATGCATTTCTCTACTAAGCTCCTTTGACATTATTCTTGCACAAAACCAGTGACGTAGGGCACACACACAGAATTATCGTCTAGCGTTTAAGACCATGTAGACAGCTGTAGGGTATCACAACTCACAACAATGATCCCCAGATAAATGCAAAAATGGTAACCAGGAGAAAAAAAGATGCCGTGGTGATTTAGGCAGTTTCTGCACGATAAAAGATAGGAACTTTTTTGGCTGAACACAGAATAAAATAGAAAACTTGTTTTATCCCAACTATATTATTTTAAATCATCCTTTAATTGTCGCACTAATTGAATTCGGAGCGCACTAATCATTTTTTTAATAACAAATGTAATATTGATTCATAGTAAAATCTTATTATTCGGAATTGCGGTATTTGGGTATATCCTGTGTCTCTGAATAATTCTTTTTAATTCAGGAGCAAAATTGTTGAGTTTGTGACTGTTACAACAATTGTTATCCGGCTCAAGTGCTGTCAGTGAAATAATAGTTCTCCTCTTACATGTTTATCTGTAATAAGAATCAATATCAATCACCGCGGGAACAAAAGCAAAGCACAGATTTCAAAGTGTTCTTATGATTATAACTTGATTTGATTTATTTGGTACTGAACAAGGAATGGTGACTTCCAAAGTCTTTCACTCTTTTCAGCCTTCCACAGAAAACTCACTTGGAAAATGTCAGTTGTATATTTTTTTACCAGCTTTATGTTTGTTCTTAAGCAAGTATTGTTTACGTTCATTTGTAACTCACGTCGAAGTAGAGGTCGTTTCGGAAAAAAAATGTACAACAATGTAGGGAACAATGTCGAATAAAGATGGACTTCAGGCTTTCTTTCTTCTGGAACACTAGTAGAACCTATCCACTCAGATGAGGGATAATTCTAAGAGATCGAACCAAATCAACACTTATTTGACGAGAGGCTAATCTATTGATCATGTTACCCTTAACAAACTTGGAAATTATGTGAATGGCATTTTCTTAATAAAAATTTACTCACATTGGTAAGTTTAGTAAGACTGAGCTAAGTTTATTCATAAACCTAGCTCAGGCTTAATGGACTTCTTTATGATAGGAATGAACAAACGTTTTCAACAGAAAATCGATAATCCATTAGTTTGATAGGAGAGGCGAGCTCAATCGGAAATTATAAGAATTCAGTTGATTAAAAATTTGAAAATCATCGGAGTTGATCCTTAGATAAGGAGGTTTTGATAGAGAGAAATGGGTAAATTTGATTAAAACAAAAATAATGTTAATTTAAAAGAAAACATTTTCAATTTTTTCACCTAAAAATAACACTGTTTCGCAATAAAATATCAGGCATTTGTTGTGGTATGCTTTATGTGGTTTTGAATGTTGATTCTGAAAACATAACCCATTTTCTTCATCACGTCTTGATTTCACGACGAGATGATAGATGTATTTTAGCATATACCTCTTCAGAGCACCCTGACTGGTCAAATTCTACGTGTTTAGCTTCTGTATCGTATCTTCTTCGTAGATCTTATAAGTAGTAATTTTGATTTTCTGCTCTGAAAAGCTCTGACTGATAAAAATCTTGTTTTCATTAAATCTTCTTGTATATTACTTCATATACAGTCAAGCTGAAAACAGAACATGTCCGTTGCGAAAAAAAAATGCGTTGAAAATTGGTCCAAAAAATTGTGCGGTAGCCTTGATGAGAAAAAAGTTCAATTTTGTAGAACAGTATAATGTGTGGACAGTATTATTTTTATGCAACTAAAGAGTTAATCACTAAAAATAAATTTTGAATTAGAAATTAAAACCTTCTGTTTCCCTCCAACATACAAACGCAAACACATATGCACACATATAAACACACTAATATTCATATATATATATATATATATATATATATATATATATATATATATATATATATATATATCACATAGTTCAATAAATTAATGATTTACTTTGAGCGTAATAATAGCATCAATTTATGTCATATCAAGGAAGAACGCTACAATTAGGTACATGAACAATTTGTTAATTAGACACCTCTCCACCTTCGTATTTCATTATCCCTGTCTGATGTTGTAATTCCTATAAAACTGAAAAGACAGACGCGGACATTTCATTAATTACAAGATAGAAACGCATTCATACAATGGAGTTCACTATTTTTTTCATTTTTCTTTTATATTTGTTACATGTGACAATAAATGTATTACAAAAATTTGTTGTATTTGAACTTAAACGTGTTATGTAAGTGTGATTTTTAATTGGATAATTGCTCATTGGAATCAACTTATCAACAAGCAAATCACAAATTATCTTTAGAACGAAAATCAAGGGATAGCTTTTTCGCTAGTTTTTATTATTTATTGAATTTGTGAACCATTTATATTTTTCTATCTTCCTGCACCAATATGAATCGACGCTTATTTTTCCTTCAATTCTATCAACATTAGCAGACATTTTTTTTTTTGCATGGGAACTATCCCTAAATGATAACATAAATCTCCATACTACGCTAAATGACACTAGTCAAAATCCAGCTACTACCCAGACCTTATGGTTGGCCTGGATATGAGCAACAAGAAATGTAATGGTTAACGAGCGATAAACGTTTGAGAATTAACCGCAGATGAGCGTAACGACGGTTACAATGATACATCAAAATTTTGAAACTTTTCCAATTACTCATCAAGATTTGATATATATTTACTAAGAATGGTGTTATCTGGCACAAGGCTACATCAGTGAAACACTCAGTGAGAAGCAAACGTATGAAAATGACCTGCAAAACGTCTTTACATATAAACTAAATATAGGATTAATATGTTGGCATAAGGCCATAATATCGGTGTTAGATAAATATTTCAAAAAGCACCCCTTAGTAAATTATAAAAATTGGAACACTTGCAATCCCTCCACTAAAAAGTCTGGATTTTGAATGTAGAGTTTCTAAACAGACAGACATACGGGACTTCATTATTCTGAAGTTTGGTGGAACACAATCTTCTTATCACACTCTCACTCACTGTTACTTTTTTTTTTTCAATAGAATGTCGAATCAGTGCTATTCTACGATCCACCATAACGATACATACCCGGCCATTTTTCGGCAGAAGCTAAGGATTTGTTGGATCATGATACTTCTGAGATCTCAGATTAAACATTGCTTACCTATCGAGGAGACCTGCTTGGCTCTCAAGGTCTACCAAATTCAACGAACAATTGAAACAAAACAAAGAGATTGGTCAAAACCTTGGGATGATAGAAAATTAAAATGAGGATACTAATCTGAATATTTCATTGACAATCAACCATGACATTGATTTGCGTAAATTGATAAGACCCAATGGAATATTCTGGGCGAAGTCTGATATACATTTCCATTTGTTGGACATTGTCTCGAATGTAACTTAAATAATGTAACATCAATTCAGATTTATTGGTCACGCTACCATATGTAATATAATGTTGGGTAAAAACTTGTAATCTTCTGCCTGAGGTTTGAGTGTAGCAAATATAACTGAAATCGCTTTGATAGTTGAGAGGTTACACTTGAACTTATAATATAGAATGACATAGTGAAGGGGATGAGGGAAAGGCTGGGAAGAAACACCTATGTAGGAATGTTTTAACATACACTGGTCACCTTTTATATGTTCCATGATCAATACTGCATCATCATAGAATTAGTTTACATATATTGACCTTCACTACAGACATTTTATTACTGTTTAGGTGAATGGATGAATATAATGACCACTCAAACTTTATGAGCGACTAAATTGTATCAAACTTCTGAGAATGATTCGTACTATATACTTATATATAAGAACGTTGATTTTAGTGAGAAATATTTTGAAACCGATACCCACGTTTTTACACAGGGCAGATATGCCAATTAGTTTAGGCAGTGTGAATAAATAAAACATAAATCGATAAATCATAGATAAAAAATAAAGATGATTAGATATCAATCTTCTATAATATAATTGTCTGCGTTACAGGAATAACAAAAATTATAATTATGGGCAGTTGATAGAAAGACGAGATGGCCATGTTATCTGATCTTCAGATTAGTGGGTGGCTATTTAACTCAGTTGAGTGCATATTTATTCAGCCCAGCAGCCAATTTCTTTATTGTTTATGTAATTACACTGCCTAAGCTGATTGGCATATCTTCACCGTGTAAAAACTTTGGTATCGATTCAAAAAAAATTCCTATTAAAAATGTCTCTATAATTATTTTATCTGATTAAATATTAATTTTTTTGAATAACTGACTTAAGGAAGCAATGTTTATATATATATATATATATATATATATATATATATATATATATTCTGTTTGAATTGGTCAATTTTCCATTGTCAAAATACGCATTAAGTCCGTCCACATTCTAGCAATTTGTATTAACGTTTCCCTATCACGATACAATCCATCATTGTATCCAAGTAAGCAGGACTTGTTCAGGTGACATGTCCATTTGCAAAGGTGGTGTATCAAGTGTTTGAATAAATTTACCCAGCAGCAAATCAGATGGAAGGCCAAAGCGTTTTCCACCGGTCATTGTTGAATGACTGATTTTCATAATGGGTGGCAAAAATGGCATTTTCCATTTTCGAATTGAGAACAATTTTTTAATAAAAAAGTAAAGAGATTTTCCTTTAGATTTATTGATTTTGTTCTTTTCAAATCGAATATTCAATTTCTCTGCACTGGGCTCTGCTGAGAGAGAGAGGGTAGTCCATTGGTTGATTTTCCATCTTAGGTCGGAGTTTACCAAACTAATTTAGTAATTACTCACCAACAGTGAAGACCCTTCGAATGGGTTGTGCCTCGTTCTACCACAGAGATTGATCTACTTCCTTTTGATTAAGTGTAGAATAGATTATTGATAGCTTTTTTTTCTTCCCGTTTATCCTCCCATCTGCATTTTGACTTTTCAAAATGTTTTTCTATTTTCATCTTTCATATTTATCTCTGTTAGTCTTTATTCCCATATTACCCAACTTCCCATCATCCCTTGCAAATTGTCAGCCATCTTTTTCCTTTCCCTTTATTCATTTTCGATGAGCATTCATCTTTTCTTTACATTTTTCTCATTTTTCAAATTTCAACTTTTCAACCGTGTTAAATGTCTACTTTGAAAGTTATTCATCGAAAGAATCTGTTTTTTTTATTTTGTTCCGTTTGCAAATTTCTTTTCAGAACCGTTTTGTGTGCAAATTTATGTAAAAAAAAAAAACGGTAGAAGATATTGATGAAAGAGAAAAATAAGCATGTGTTAACAACATACATACATATGAAATGTCATTTCGTAGATGACATTACAAAAAGAATTTCCATGTTTTACAGATCGGAAGAAAAACTTGATTTAACTTTTCAACTAATGCAAAAAAGCATTTTGCAAAAAAATGAATTATTGATTTGTCAACTCTTTCAGTTGCGTAATATTTTTTATTATCTATCAAAGCTATCGGCATATATTCAGGAATTTATGTTGGTATGCGTGAACATATATATTGTACATACGTCTTCCTTGAATTTCTGAAGAGAAAGAAACAAATGTCACCCATTATATTTCTTTTATCAAGTCATTTCTTCAGCCCCCTACGGGTGTCTGCTTTTTGCATTTTCCTTCTTGTCTTCTCTGCCTGGAAATCTTGAAACGAATAAGAGAATGAATATCATTTGGAAACCGGTGTCCGCTGGGGACATGCAATTTCTTAATAAATGATCAACAAAGGACGATATTTTACTTGCAGTTCCTGTCTATTTCTTCAAGCGGAATCTTCTATGCTAACTCTAAAAAAAGGTAAACAAAGAAGAAATTTCTTATTTTCAAAAAGTTTATTTGGGTGAAAGAATTAAAAAAAAGGTCAGTATCAAACTCCAATTCTATTTCTATTCCTACTGAAGATGATTACTGAGACTTTTGTATTGTATGTATATTATAAATAAATTCCAAGGAATGTAAGACTTGTCAGTTTAGCTCTGTTGGTATGGTACACGCCTAAGTCATGATTTTAAATCATAAGACAATTTTATATATCTATTAAAGTGACATGATAGTCATACAGTGAAGAGTTTACTCCCCTATATTTTGTGAAGATTGTTCTTGTTGTTTCTATGCAGAAAAACAAAGCAATCTCTGACTTGGACTGTAGTTTAACAGCATTGAAACTATGAAATTTCTTCAAAACGTTACAAAATTCACATCCAATCGTTTATCGATTTGAGGAAATTGAATAGACGCTAAATGTCTCTTGCATCTGATAATAAAATTCTTGCCGACGAAAGACATAATTACCAATAAAGCATTTGATATAAAGATATAAAGACGCCGATGATATACTATGTCTTATCAAATTAGCGTCTCACTTTCTTACAACTTCATTTCATTTAATTAAAGATAAATCACTTATTTGTGAATCAGATTTCATTAATCATCCAATTTATTTTGATGTCATTCAAAAATGTCTTCAACTGAAATATTCATTTTATTTAAAGAGAACTTTCACTTTATTCTGTTCATCTAATCACCAACGATTTGCTCTTCCCCGTGATGATAGTGACTTAGTCTTGATGCATAATAAGACTTTAAACACGCATACATGATATATATGGATTAAAAGAGAATTTTGAATTAATTCTCTTCATCTAATTACCAACAAATCGAGAATTACCTAATTTTCTATTCACCAAAGATTCCTTCCTTCCTTCCTTCCTTCCTTCCTTCCTTTCTTTCTTCCTTCCTTCCTTCCTTCCTTCCTTCCTTCCTTCCTTCCTTCCTTCCTTCCTTCCTTTTCTCTTAAAACTTCTCTCTTATGATAGTAGTGAATTCGATTCTTAGAGATAAACTTGATTCTAGAATGGCCAAGATTCAAGATCAACAGACTTTCCATATTTTTGACATCATATTTTCAGAGTTATACTGTAACATAATTATAAAATTGCCGCTGTGTTTGTAATAAATGACCAAAAACTCAACCATTTTTGAATTTTATCTCCTTTTTCCTTATTTTAATTGCTTTTAATCGCAATTATTCTGTCTTCGAACAATGTTAAACAGTTTGGATCAAATTAAAGGATAGGCTTTTGTTGAGACTCGAGCTCACGTCTCTTTTGCTTTGGAAAGCAGTTCACTCTGTGTCAACCCTTCAGCAGGTAACAGCTTGCTTTCCAAAGTTCACAATACTCTACAGCTCAGAAGTCCACCCAGAAAAATGGTCATGCCGATCCGCCTGCACCTCAACAAGAGTACCACCAATCTTCTATACACATCAGCCTTCCAAATGACTAAGGGCTTGAAATATCAAGAAATGCTCCACTTTTATTCAAAATAGTTTGGATTGTGTTCCCTAAAATAGCCAAACAATTATTTTCTTGCAATGCAATCGCCATGTTGTCGAAAATGAGCGTCATCTCTTCCTTTATAACTCATCCGTTTGTATCTCCCAATGAACTCTTTTCAGAGAGAGAGAGAGAGAGAGAGAGAGAGAGAGAGAGAGAGAGAGAGAGTCTCGAATCTGTTTATGTTTCTTTTGAAGGAAAAAAGAACTCCTATTCAATCCCCAGATTTCATCATACAGCAAATGTGTTTTTATGAATTATAAGGTTGATATGGTCGATGTTTGAATTAATGTTGACTATTTTTAGAGTAATTTCTGTGAAAACCTCTCTTTCAGAATTTCTGATCAAATCCAACTGAAAATATTTGATGCCAGAGTATACCAGAAATCGTCTAAATAATTTTAGTGACATCCAACGTATACTTTTCTGGAATATTTGAAAGTGAATGATGAAGTGCAAAAAGAGAGAAAAGGAAGAAGAATTTCAAACGAGAAGGAAAAGTGACGAAGATGTTAGAAAAACAATCAACAGGAAGTGACAAGGAAATCATTGACAAAGATAATTTTAACGTTTAACTTTTAATCATCTTTTCTTACTTGCTTTCAGGAGATTAAAAGTTGTAGCAATTTTTTGTTCTGTTATTTAATCAAGTTTTGTTGCAGAAAATCAATCTTGTGTTAACTGGATGATAGAAGCTGATTCTGCAGAGAAAGCAGGCATGAATGAAATTTTCTACTGTTCATTCATCTGATTAAAGCAAATGAGTCACAAAAAAAGTTTTCTTGTTATGTGTCTTTCTGTTTGGAAGGGAAATATCCTATAATTATATAGCTATTATTCTTCTAATTTTGTCCATTTTTTTCTTCTCCTTCTTAGCAACAATTGGAACGAAATAATTCAAATCAATGGACGTCAGGTCAGACACTCAGAAACCGATTGAATCATTAACAGAATAAGAACTGATATTAATTGTTGAATGAATAGATACCATTCAATTCGAACACGTTTGTTTTGATCAATGTTTACCTCCCTGAGGCATTCTTGGTCATCGAAAGTCTGCAAAATATATTCAACTATTTGCATTAAGTGGGTATGAAACTAACTACAATTTATTTGTTTTTCGACTGTAAAACAACCATGTTAAACAAAAAACCCGAATAGGTTAGTTTAGTTACTCAGTAGAAACCGTCACGTGACCAATGTCTTTTGGTAGCCCATGTTCGGGATGATCAATCAAAAATTGGAAAAGGGGGTGATCACTGAATCTTTATCTCTCACTTTTTGTTGGTCACTAAAATGTCCGATCTTTCAAAGAAACAAGTGTGAACACCACTTGACACAAACTAAGGGATCAATTTAGAAGAAATTAACATTTCAAATTGAACCCCTGAACTAAAGGTGTCATAAAAAAACAACTATTTACTTGGACATAATAAGGAGTACATGTTTCAATTCTCAGCCCCCTAACTCCACTGGAATACGTTTAGAGCGAGAGTGTCGATTTCAATATTTTGGCCAAATAATCCCATGTGATGGCTGACTTTGGAATGCAATCAATTCTAGACTCAAGAGAGGCTCAACTCACATCAAAATGTTGGATAACATATGGAAGGATGTTGGTATCAAGAAAGAAACCCAAACTCAAATTTACAGCTCCGATGTGCTAACTCTATTATTATAAGGTTACTCAATAAGGCCAACTGCTTAATATATTTTCCTTATGTTTTCAGTCATTTCAACAGTTTTGTGTCTTTAGAATACCCAATATTCGATACTTTCATCGTATCCCAACGGAAGTTAAAAGATGCAGATTGCATTTCAATCAAACTTCTCAAGTCTAGGTCACGTCTTATATATTTTGGTCTTATTTCTCTCATGTCTAGTGAAAGATTACCATAATATTTACTTGATTGGACCCCAACACATCGTAAATGAATTGTTGATCGTTAAGAACGTTTTATTTACGTGTGAAGGAGGACCGACTAAAACGTAGAGACAAAAACTAGATTGATATCAGAATTCGAGTTCAACTTACCATAGACAAATCTAAGTGACAAACTCATCGACATATCAAAAAGACGTGATTGATTAGAAACGAGCAGGTGAATCTACGATGATAATGACTTGCTAAAGTAAAAAGTAAGTAAGCTCCATTGGTGTGGCCTGTACACGTGATGAATACGTAAATAGTCAGTCAGATAGCTAGGCAGACTAACTTGAAAACTGAAGAAATCTGTGTTGACAATTTTAGTCTCAGCTGTGCTTGACAGTTTCTAATTACGTAAATAGTAATCAGCTAATTACATGTCATATTGAATGTGTTTATTGGATTTGTCATTTTTGAAATTGATTAACTTGGCTTCTGCAGTCTTGGTTCACTTTAATACACTTAATTCTGTTTCAGTCTTACAGTTCGTTGTTTCTGACAAATATCTATCAAATTATCTTGTTGATATTGAAAACTGAATTAAATTGACGGAAATCGAGGAGAGAAATAGATACACATGAAGACACGATTGAAAATGGTGTGAAGTAATGAAATGTTCTCAATTAAGAATCTCACAAAGCTCAAAACATTGCGATAGAAAGTAATGAAAAGATGTCCGTTTTAACTATGTGTAATGAGAAAGATCTTCCTTCCAAGAACCACAGACAATATAAACTATAAATTTATTTGACGATATCTACAAGCTGAAACAATAAAAGGGCCCAAACTAGAATTTCTTTCACACTACGGTGGCTGACCTGCCTTTGTCCCAGTGTACCAAGTGAAATATTCACGATTTGCGTTGTTTTTACAGTCATTCTCCCGGATCAGTTTAAGATGACTTCCATCCCCCTCCCCTGAGTGGCCATTCGAATATACTCCCTTCTAAGTTCTGTCAATTGAATATCCTTACACAAATGCAGTCTAAGGGGGATATGTTTAGCTGTAAACCATCATAACTCAGGAATCTAAGGAAGACATAGGAATCGATTTGTTTTGTCAATAAAGTTAAAGGAGAGTTTGTCCACATCTGAATACATTAATTCTTTAATGCATTATTGCCAAATCTGTCACGTCATATGAATTCTCATAGATATTTCTTTGAAAAAAAAGTTGCACTTTCAATCTCATTATTTTGGACATTTGTTTTTTCCAATCCCTTGAAGGTTTTCCCTGCTGAAATGGATCACTTGAAGATCCTTCCCTCTAAACCCGTCCATGGATAGAGATGTTCAAATCATCCGTTTTCTTGTCATAAACAATGCAAGTAGAGTTCACTGCCCAACATCAACATAAGATCGACACACCATTCATCAAAGTATCTGGTACCTATTGACTGAGGTATTCTACTTTGTTTGAAACATTCGTTAGATAGTTGGGCAAATTTCCTAATGATGGATTTACCAGCTTTTTTAGTAAGTTTATGGTTATGTTATCTGGTCTAGGTCTCTGTTCCTTTTTTCTAATTGTTTGATTGCTTGTTTCACCCCCCATTGAGTAAAACTGATATTTCAAAGAATCCATTATAAAGATCTAATTGCAATGGACAGACCATGTTACAAGAATGTCAGACAACCGCTGAATATCACAACTCACAACATAGATTCACAAAAATCTTATGCGAAACAGTGGCCGACAAAAAATAAAATAATTTCGACAGGTTTGAGATATATTGGATCCTGATGCTTGAGGTAGACAGTTCTGGAGAATCTGACGCGGATGCTAAAAGGCTGATTATGAAGGTGACTAAGATATACATATTGCTGACTTCTATAATTGCACCATTATTTACTGCATATGTAAAACAGACATTTATGGTGGGTGTGGAATTTCGAGTTTTAAAATCTGATTCTTATTTTAAAAAATAAATCTAAACTTATTCAACTAAAATAAAACAAATCACAAAAAGCTGAAAGTTGTAAAAACAAGTTTTCTCACAGAGCATAGTAAGATTTGGAGAACAAGACACGCTCTCTTAAACAAGTTACAAGACTCCTCAAGGAAGAAGGAAAAAAGATGAAGGAAGAAGGATGTAAAATATACTTGAAATGAAAGATAGAAAGAAACTGAAAGAAAAAAAGAATTAAAATAGACATGATGTATATTTAATCTTTCGAGCGACTTGATGAACATTTTCTGTTTAGAAGAACAAAGAGCATATCTATAATTTTGTGCGTGATATGATGTTTAGGCAATGTTTGGAAAAACTATATGTATATACAATTCGTAAAGGAAACAAGTGTATGCCGTATTTGAGAGGACATGATGTATATATTATCTTTAGGGGAACAATACATATATGTCATTGAATGTTGGAAGGAGAATAAAACGTGACACAGTTCTGTACACAGTCATACCACAGTAAGAAGAGACTTTACTACAATATACATAGTCTTGTCATGACCCCTTCCTTTCTTTTCGATGAACAGTCCACAAGAGTAACAAATGGAATATAGCAACAGTCCATGTTTAATCATTATGTTATCTTCCTTCTGTGAAGAGAGAAAACAAAACAAAACAATTTGGGGTAGAAGTAGATTAGTTCACTGTGATAAGACGAAGTTAAATAAGAAAAAAAATATGGAGAAAACAGTTTAAGTCACGTGTGTCTCTGTCTGACTTTGATGGCAAATGGTAGAATTTTGGGAAATGTAGACAAACAAAAAACGAAAAAATCATTAAAGAAATGAGAAGAAAAGTTTTAAAAGAATATATGCGAAAGTTGAAATGAAAAGAACAGTTTGAATCGATGATATGTTCATCATGTAAAGGTAAAAAAAATCAGAAAAATTGTATAGATGATAATCGAAAAATAAGGAAAGGGTTAAAAAGGCTTCGAAAAAGAGGAAGGATTTTTTTTTTTAAAGAAAAAAAAATTGGGAAAGGTCAATGATGGAAAGAAAAATGAAAGGGCAGAAAACAATATTTAGAGGAAAGTGGGAAAGATGATGAATAAGGTTGAAAAATGTATGGAAGGGTAGAAAACACGAGGATGGAAGGTGGAAGAGATTAAAAGGAAAGTTTTTGAAGACGAAAAGCAAAGTATGAAAAGAGAAAAGGTAAAAAAATGAGAAGAAAAGTCAGAATGATGACAAAAATGTTGAAAAGATGAAATGGAAGAAAACATAACGGAAGGTGGAAAAGATGAAATGAAATCGTTTAAAAGATGAGAATGTTGCAAAGATTGGACAAGTTGAAAAGATGAGATGAGAAAAAGGGAAACAGTTCAAAAGATGCCAAGGAAAGATGAAAGAAGCGAAAAGATCGCTTAAAAAAGTAAAAAGATGAAGTTGAAATGTTGTGCAGAAAAAAGTTTAAACAATGGAAAATATCGAACAGGAAAAAAGATTGATAAATGTTAAGAATGTTTGTAAAGAAGAAAAACAGTTTGAAAGGATAAGAATTAAAGCTGAAATTGAAAGAAGAAAAAGTTTAAAAAATGAACATATATATCGCCCAAGGAATGTCCACACATTTTGTTTATAGCAGATTTCTTGAAAGTCAATCAAAAACTTATGGATTTCCAAATCATTTTGAAAAAAAGATATCAATAAACATATATGTATTTCATGCTTTTCTATGTAAAATCCATTATTATAGCAATTTTTTATTTTGAAAGTGTTTAATTAGCTCTCTTTTAATCATCATCATCATCATCACCATCATCATCATCATTCTTTTAACATTTGTCGTTGGATTCGCCACAAATTTCTATCATGGGCGTCGCGGAGCCAATAATTCCTAAATCTGTCTGGTTCATCTCTCCATCTTGGTTCCATGTTTCAGCTCCATAAGTGACTATCGGGAGAATGCATTGGTTGTATACTCTTCTTTTTAGGATTATCAGGATCATCTGGTTCTTGAAAGTTAGCTTGCTCTGCCAAAGGCATGCCATCCTAAAGTGATTCTTTACTTGATTTCCTCCTCTTTTGAGGGTCTCATGGCGATTTGTTGTCCTAGGTAGATGTAGTGGTCTACCTTGCCGAGTTTTGCATCTTCTATCTTGACAGTTAGGTTCCTATTCTCAACGTGATTATTGCATATGATTTTTGTTTTACTGAAGTTCATGTGTAGGCCAACTTTTTTGCTTTCTTCGTTCATATCATCTAGCATTAGTTGGAGGCCATGTAGGTTCTCTGTGAAAAGGATGATGTCGTCTGCAAATCTAAGGTTACTCAGATATTCGCCGTCTATTTTGATTCCTCTATTTTCCTAATCCATGTTCCGGAATATCATCTCAAGGCAGGCTGTAAAGAGTTTGGATGAACTGGTATCTCCTTGTCTAACTCTTTTTTGGAGCTAAAAGGGTTCAGAGTCCTTATGTAGCCTAATGAAGGAGTTGCTGTGGTTGTATACATGTTGTAGTAATAACAACAATTATCAAAATACTAGTTTAAAACAAATTCCGTAATACCCATCATAATAACAAATTTTCAATGACGCATTGTATAGACATTCCCAATATGTTTCTATATGTTTCTATCTCTGTCAGTCATGGAAGCAGTTCCATGACTGTGGGAAGAAGATTTGTGTGTGTGTGTGTGTGTGTGTGTGTGTGTGTAGGTGGGGGGGGGGCTAATGGCCCAGAGACTTACACGTGTTATTTTTTCTATATCTTTTTGCGTGCATGATTGATTGACGTTGATCGAATCAATTCTGTTTCTGTGTACATTGACCTCGTTCAATACCCATTGGAATTCTCCATTACTAGTGGCTTCACGGATAAAATATGGATCGAACGCCGGGAAACATGAGTGGCATCACCGTATGAAATGTTTTATTGGACAAATAGGATAGAATAAACAGGTATATTTCATTAAGGAAATGAATAAGAAAATCCTATTCGATTAGCAACTGTCAAAATAATGACAATGCAACAAGACAAAATGGGGGAAAGATCTTCTCTAATTTTTATCCATTTATCTCTCTCGTTTTTGTCTCATACGACATCAAAAAAGATTAAGTGAACGCACTTTCATAGTTCATCATTAAACAATTACAGCATCAAAGTTCGAAGTCATGTATAAAAAAATCCATTGAAGAATGATATGGTTAAATAAACCATGTTGCATATGAACCTTTGCTCATGTTCGTCAACCAGAGTGAGCAATTGACTCATTTGAAAGACGGGTTAGAAGAAAGAGAGTAAATTGACTGGCGAATTTGCTACATGACAACGCAATCATGTTACAAATTCAATGCAGCAAATTGCAAATAGAGCTTGGATAGGAAGTTCCCCCATCAGCAACGTAATCTCCAATTCTGTCACCTTCAGATAATCATTTCTTTTGCTCCCTGAAGCAATTCTGATCGTTTAATCAGCGATCCCAACAAGTTCAAGTTATCGAAAATTCCCTAGTATAGCTTATTTACTTTTTCTGATCGAATACTTATTTTCACCTTCAAAGGTAATGTAAGATCGTGAAAATCCAAAGAGAATAATTTGGTCTGATTAACATTGCTATGCATTTAAATGAACAAATTCTTTTGTAAAAACAATTCGATAAACTTGAATAAACATATAACACAGAGTATATATATATATATATGTGTGTGTGTGTATGTGTGTGTATGTGTGTGTACATGTGTGTGTACATGTTTGTGAATGTCTTTGTTTTGCTCTCGAATTGCACTCTAAATGCACTTGACGCTCATGAATTGCTTTCTGATCTTCCTATAAGAACCTTTTTCACACTTCTACATACTTCTTCAACCCCATTTTGCAGCCACAGATGTCAAGTCAATCCACAAGTGAATAATATCATCTTCTTGTAACTCGCCTTATTGAGTAACTAATTTAGCTGTTGTGTGCAGATGGATACCAAGTGCCATGAAAAATTGGAGTTTGCTGCTCACATCTAAAAATGGAACCTGAATTCTTGAGCATGTAAGTGGTTTATTCAGTGTATTTCATAATTGAAAATATTGATCAACTAACTGTGACTCTTGTCAATCTAAAATGTCTCACTCTGTCTTTGCAATATCTTCGGTAAAACTTCTCAAAGAGACTGAGATATTTTTTTGAAAGAAATTCTCGATGAAGGCCACGTTTTAAGTACATATGTCAGCTCAGTTACCACTGCGTTGCACGAAGGACGAGGAAATTAATATCTTTCTGCTTTCTCGAACAATTCCCGGAGATCCAAATATTGTTTGTAGTAATTCTGGACTTTTACAGGACCCTGATGCTTGCACCACAAGCCCTGACATTTTCCCATTTCCAGGGAAAGGAGTGGATTCAAGCTTTTCGCGAGGGCATTAAATGTGAAGTAAACAAAAACTGTTTGAGTTTGAATTCGGGTCGCCATCTGCCCCTTCAAATGTTTTGATGATCAACTAAGAAAAATAGACCAGTCAGAGTAAGGGATTGGTTTTCTTTTTTGCTTCAGTTTAAAAACACAACACAACAGAAAAAAATGCTCTCTATTGATTTGCCCACTGACAAAAATATTTCCAATCAAGTTGAATATCCGAATCTAATTTCATCGGCTTTAAAGAAGTTCGATTGAATCTGTGGTTTTCAAGTCACCTAATCCTTTTTTATCTAAGAGATTCTATTTCAACAAGAACTAAATATTTGAGCAACTAATTCTAAAATTACACCATTCCCAAGATAACTCAATCGGGATGGTATTGATATTTTCGCTGGTGTTACAACTTACTATATGGGAATATGATCATAACCGTTACGCCAGCTCGCACATGAATGACACATTACTGAAAGATGAATCAGTGTTATCAGTTTACTCTTCGAAAAATGAAGTTTTGACTGACACAAGGCCATGATAGTGTAGAACCCATTCTTCATTCACTTACGGTTCAGTGCTACAACACTGAAATTTGAATTTGTTTTCTCCATAAAGAAACCGACATTCAGTCTAAAGAAAACTTATTTACGAGGGTTCATCTGACTCTCGTTTTCAGTTCACCAGGAACTTAGGATTCTTTATATTATGCTCTATATGAGCTCCAGGTGCTTACGACACCTGGAATTACAAGATGGTGACCCATCTCAGTTCTTACCAGGCTCGATGTTTCTTAACCTCTGTGTTTGTACAAGAACTTGTGTGCCCAACTCAGTTTGGCCATAGCATTGGTAAACTAACAACACAAGAGATTGCAAAAGCAATCGATCAACTGGAGACTTAACTCAATCTCGATTCTGTTTAACGCGCCGATAACTGCCAATCCGTATCTCCCTAACAGTATCTCTCTGTCCTGTATTGGTCTTATCAATCACCTGAAATCCAAAACCGTTTTGTTCTGTAAGACAGTGATTCCAAAAAAAGAGCGTTTCAAAAAGACTCAGGGGGTCCAAAAGTCAATTGAGATGTGAGGTTTGTCCAATTATAGTCATGGTTTTAAAATAAACGCTCGAATTTGATTTCTTAATAGGACTTAATTTTTATCGTTTTTGATTGACTTCACAGGGTGAACGGGCGCTGATAGAATATGTGCCCCCAAAAAGGGGGACTGTTTTAGTAAGTTTTGGAAATGCTTATATAAGAAGTTATTTATATGTTTCATCCATATTTGCGTCGGTTTGTCTGCCTGAGGTGAATTTAGTCATTTTGCTTTTCACTCGATACAATTATTTATATAAGAACATAACCAAATGTGTATGTGTGTGTGTGTGTTTCTTACATTTTAAAACTCATCAGAAGTTTGATTATTTGAAGAGGGAATCTCTTGCGACGCTTCTGTTTATGGGAAATTCATTAAAAACATTGCTACTTATTTAATGCAAGCCGCATCGGGAGAGGAAGAATTTAGTTCTGAAAATAGGTTTACATGAATTATGCATAATAGACGTTTATTTGTTTGTCATTATTCCGAGATATATCAATTTATTTCTCTGTAGATAATTAAGTGCTGGTTTCTTAAGGTTTCTTAAGGTTCCTATGTACTTTTTAAGTGAGATATTTTGGTTCTGTACTACACTGTAATAGATATGAACACACACACACACACACACACACACACACACATATATATATATATATACATATATATATATATATATATATATATATATAACAAACCACTAAATATACCTAAGACAACGAATTTCCATGAAATTCTCAAAAGAAGAAATCAAGCGAAAAATCACTGTAGGATAGCAAGCAAACTCAACCTTCAATAACAAAACAATCCCATTAGTCCTAAAATGAGGAGTATCAAACCAATACATACTTTCGATAATCACCTATGAAGTTGGAACAGGCAACCTAACAGAGAGACTGACCCACAATCTGAGAACCATGCAACATGCACATGAGAGAATCAGGCACAACATGACATGGAAAGACAACAAAACAGCATGTATAATAAATCAATATATATAAGCCTGAAACTTCATAGGAACCATATAAACATTCAAATGGTAATGGGCTGGAATAGATAGATAGATATGGCGAATCATGGGAAATGTCTCTGTCCTATGACGGACGAAAAAAGACTGATCAAGATATATGTATGTGATGGGGTAGAGGATTCGCTACACAAACACATTTATATTTCTGCCCTGTTCGGGCTTCTCCAGGCAAATGATTCGGTTTGTTTTAGATCCATATTTAGGACGTTGTTGTACACGCACATACACCAGTGTCCGTTTCTTTCTTATCTTCAATTGGATACAATATGTCCAGTGGGATGGTGTAACAGTTTGCCTTCTTACCTCACACTAACAAAGTCCTGGATTTGATTCTTGGTATGTGCAATCTCATCGGTAATTTACAAGCATTGGTGATGTCAATGATCTTCAAAATCTAATGCACACGTCTACTTTATGAAGTTCGATCGCTAAAATGTAACTTGATATAAATGTAACAAGATATTGAAATCTTCATTTGTTTTAAACCTTGTTTTTCAGTCAAATGACACCCAACTGTTAAGAGGCTAAACCGTTGTCGGTGGTGTCTGGGGATGCCTAGTGGGTTTTTCTATCATTTGCACATGATGAAAAGTGATAATACCAGAGTTTGTGGGTTGTGTCTCGAATACTATTTGGCAGTTGCAAGATGTAAATAATCGATTGTCGCTGAGAAGAAATGACACGTTGTAAATAGATCAAATTTTCTTCCGGTAAAATATTTCTATTTGGTCAAATAGGCTATGACGGCCAAATTACGTTGGACAGATCAGATCTCGTACGAAGTTAAACAACATCTAGTTTGGCCAGTGCCTAGATGGATGACCAAGAGGTTGACCAGGTGTCGTAACCGGCTGGACATCATGCAGAGTTCATATCATTAGGGTCCCTTCAGTAATGTGAGCCAAGGACTCCCGAACCCTCTGAATGGCCTGGTTGAAAGCAACAGCAAATGAATGAATGATTCTCAAATCGGTGAGCATGCTAATGATTGTTGCAATAAAGTAGTCAAACACAAATGTTAGTTAGGAGAGAAGAAAATTGAAAGTTCTGGTGGTGCTATGGTTAGCAACTTAGTCTCAAAGTGCAATTCACTCATGTAATGAGATTTGTGCACACATTTGTCCCACCACATACCTTGTGCCAAACTAATATTCAGAATGACTGGTTACTTAAAAGACAAACTTCATACACACATGTGCAATGTGTTACGAGCAAACATTTATGTTTCATCTCTCCATCTTGTTGAACCTTGTCTTTTCCTACTTTTATACATGTATGCGCATGCGTTTATATAATATATATATATATATATATATATGTGTGTGTTTGTGTGTGTGTGTGTGCAAATTAAGTTTCTTAAGGATGTATTGATGCTGCTTCTGCCATGAAACTCCATTAATCTTTCTCTGAGATAAGTTCAATACGTCCAAATTTTCTGAGAAGTTTTTTTTTTTTTTGGTACGCAATTCTTTCTACTTGATATCTCTATATATCTCTTTCATTTCTTTTTCCTAAAAATACTCTTTCATCGGCAATCAAGACCCACACATTTGACATCAGCTTTCAACATCTTCAGCTGCCCTTCTCCACCCTCTTAGAAGACAGACCGCCACTTTAGAATTGAAAGCCACGCCGTTTCCGGCAGTTCCTTGTCCAACACAACTGACAGGAAGTTGTAAGTAATACAAAAGACTGCCGATCGATTTTCTGACCATCGTATTCGAAGACAGCTTAAAAAGTCTGGGACTGTTATTTCCAACTATATGAGTGAAATGAGGTTAAATTATGTAAAGATGTTATATATTTACAAAATTTTGTTTATTTAGGATCAAAGTGACCAGAACAAAGTGGTGGGCAATGATAAAACTAAACTAAAACATTTAGTGAAAAGTTAGCTTTTTGATTATAGTTCCAAATTATTGGTCGAATAAAATGATCTTTTTCCTTGGACATACTTTTACACTTGTGCCAAGATTCAATCCTCTCAAATTCATTCAATATTTAACGATTAGCCTGGTCTTTAGAACCTGTTTGATGGAATTTTCTCAAAAACCTTTCTCAAATTTATTCCATTTCTACATTTTATCCTGAATATTTTTACATAATGCAGTTTTTTCACACTTGCCTTAAGTAAGGGGTTTGAAAGAAGAAAAAGAAAATTGACAATAATATATACCGAAGGCAATCAAAATGTGGACATTTGATAGACATTGTCATCTTATTCTGCCAATATGACAATTATTTAAGATCTCCTCTGTTTCTCAGTGCTCACTTTGCGGACACTCTATATACTGACAGTCACGATACTAAGGAAAATTGTGATAATTTTCTTCAAGTGTATTTTATCTCAAGTGTAACTATCCAAGCTATATGGTATTTTCTTTTCTCAGAACAATTTACGAGCTTCATTCTGATTTTCAATCCAAGTCAGAATAAAAACTTCGTTTCTCAAGTAACTCGAATCACCTCAGCTTTTGCATTAACCTCTGCAGATTGTTGTTATATATTTCATATTTTGTATTGGTTCAGTATTTGCTGTGTTACAATGACACATGCATAAATAACGGATTGGATTTGATAATGGCATTTGTAGAAGCGTTGTTGACTCTTATATATTTCTAAAGAAAAGTCTTCTTAGACAATGTTGCCAATGTTTTATCCTACGTATGAACGCACAAAATATTAACCCACACCTCTTAACCCTTTTCATTGACGTCAACTCCTATCTTTCTTAAAAGTCATCATTAATGCCTATTCCTATCCCTCCTAACTTTTTTCATTGATGTCTTTTCTTATCTCTCCTAACAGTCTCCATTGATCCATCTTCCTATTTCTATTAACCTCTACATTAATACCGATTCTTATCCCTCTTAATAATCTGCATTCATGCTTACATGTATCTCTCATAACACTCTTCATTGATGCCTATTCCTATCCCTCCTGGCCATCTTCATTGATGCCTCTCCATATCTCTCTTAACACTCTTCATTGATGCCTATTCCAATCACTTCTAACCATATTCATTGATGCCTATTCCTATCTCTACTGACCATCTTCATTGATGCCTATTCATATCTCTCTTAACACTCTTCATTGATGCCTATTCCTCTCTCCTAACAATTTTGATTGAAGCCTATTCCTTTCTCAACTAACCATCTTCATTTATGCTTATTCCTCTTTTGACCCTATTCATAATGTCTATTCCCATCTCTCCTAATCTCTTTCATTGATGCCTATCTCTCTAAACCATCTCCAATGATGCTGATCCTATCTCACTTAACCATAATACCTTAATAGGGTAATAAACATTCAAGAAAGTTCCTAAATATGTTTTTTTTTTGCACAACAGAGAAAAATGTCCTCAATAGACGTATATGTTTTTCTCATGTCAGTTATCAGCAATTAATATTTTAGTGGCTTGCAAAGTATCTTCTCTACATTGAAACTTCTCCCTTGTATTTAGAGTTCATAAAGTACATCTCACCAATGCAGCGATTCACACAAAGTAGGCTCAATCACTGGAGATTTTTCAGTTGTAATATGCCTGAATGAGTTTAATACTGTTTAATGCTACAAAGATTTACATTGACAGATATGATGATAAAAGTCAAGTCTTATCACCTATTTTCTCATTTACTTGTTCTGCACCACTCAAGATGGCAGCGATATGTCAGTAGGAAAAAATGCCCGGATTAACAGTTGAAGACGATGTTGCTTTCACTGAAAGCAGGAGTGTCTGCAGTCGGTAGGGTGTCCTTAGGATTTGGTTTGGATGTTCACCAGCAGACGGAGTGGTAACAAGGTTTTTTTTCCTGATACTCTTTGGAGATACCAATGACAAAAAAATCGAACGAAGAGAAAACCAGCTTCCTCTACCTGTATGCCCTGTTATTTGACGTTGTGTCAGAATAAGATGAGCTTTGTGAATTTGTTTACATTCAATTAGAATTTGCTTCAGTACTGAGATTGTTGCATTTTCCCAACAGCATCGGTGTTCCAGACTAAGTGAAAGTCAGGATATTGAATCCTGATTTTAAAAGTCGACAGGCCATATTTACTTGGAAGACTGGTGTAAAATAATCTTTCTGTCTTCAAATGCCTCCCATCTAATATTTTTGATCTGAAAATGACGAAAAGTGGGAGTGAATAGTTCAGTTTATCTTACTAGAAGTAAAGACAAAAAAAGAAATTTGATGCTTGGAATTAATCAAACTCAATGCTACCGAAGGATTCCACCTTTGGCAAATAAACCAAAATTGAAATTGAAAATTTTTTTTCTTCGAGTTCAATTTGCCAAAATTGATTTTTCAATGTGTCACTTTCTCTTAAATAACATTTGAGGATCGATACAGAGACATAACAAAACTAAATAGACAACTTGATTCTCGTTCCCACTAATAATAATGGTTGACAATGCTTAATCTAACAAAAACAGATATACAAGATCCTGCTATCAATCATTCTATGAACAATGACAAAAGGGCATTGAGAGAGATCGAAGAGAAATTAATATTAGGTTAGGTTTGCCCCAGATGGTTAGAGCAGCTGGAACATTCAACCGGGTTTCCCTTTGGCTAAAAGCAGATGAGTTCGAGTCTGATAATGAAAATCTATTAATTACCTCCCAACAGGAAATTTAGTCATTTCCCCAAAAAGACCTGTCATTTTTACTATTTGCCAGGAAAAAGAACCTTTATTGAATTATCATCCAGCAGGAAATTTTTGTAATTAATGCCCGACAGAGTATTTTACTTGAGACTATTCAACAGGTTTTACCAATTATCGCCTGATATGATTTCACTAATTAGTTTCTGGCGGATAATTTTACTAATACTTTGCCAAGTAATTGCGAGAAATTCTATCAATCAATGCTTGGCAGGAAATTTTATTAATTACCACCTAACAGGAAATTTTAGTGAATACTGCCCAATAGATAATTTCTGCTAATAATGGCTTTACATAAAAGCTTGCTAATTATAGATAATTTTACTAAATGTAGCCCAACACCAAGAGATAATTTCAATTATAATCGACATGTAATACTACACGAAAGATTATTTTACTAATTACTGCTATACAGATGTTTTTACTGATTATTGCCTGACAGCTCATACCACCAATTACTGTCCATCAGATAATTTTAGTATATTTCCTTCCCGTCGGATAAATTCATCCATTGTTTGGCATGCCATTTCACTAATTACCTCCTGACAGGAAATTTTACCAATTTTACTCTCTCTCTCTCTCTCTCTCCTTCTCTCTATTTCAACTTAGAAATACAGCTCTCTGATGGATGGGGAATTTATGCATGAGTAAATATATCGTTTTAATTCAACCTTACTGGCTGTCCAGTTCTGCATAGGGCAGAAATAAGATGCGAAGGTTTTAATCCTACCTCGTGGTACTGGATGGGATGATTATTCGCTGTCCCACTACAGCAAAATACGGGGCTTAACGTGGGAAAAATAAGAACCATCCGTCCAAAAATGACTCCAACCGAAGCGACTTTGGTTGCCAAGAAACTACGTAGAAACTAAAACAACCTCCGTCACAAAAGCGTCCACTTGGGGACCTGCTCTTCTAAGTGCAATGGAGCAGTACTGCTCCGGGGAAACTGACCCGTCACAGCTGGGCTGAGTAATAATAGGAGAGCCGAAGGACGAGTCCAAAGGCCTCCAATGCGCTTAGCAGTAGCAGCTTCAGTAAAACCTCATTGGCTGATACACTGCACCGGCGCACTTGGTCTTGACACCATCGACAACACCCAATCTGTGGCCCATTCGACGGGCAAGTGTCAATAACTGCGCTTCGGGCTCTGCTGTGACACAGATACTACACTTTGATCCGAAGAAATGGCAAGAAATTAAAGGCAGGAATGGTATAATGGATAGTCTACAGCCACATTGAAGAGTTTTAATACAACGAAACAGCTTTCAGTGGATGACACAATTATATATATATATATATATATATATATATATATATATATATATATATATTGTTTCCCAAACAACTGATCCTTATGGCCCGAGAGATTATTGTAACTTTTGTTATTAACGCAGATTGAGTTTTGAATTTTTAGTTTATTTAGTTTATTCTTTTGACCAAAACCAAATCCTATTTCCATAACCATCATTTGCCCAATAAACGAATAGTTCCAGAATATCTTAAAATTTCCAATGGTTTAACTTTTAGAAAAAAATTATTTATTCATTACATTTTTTATGTAATTTCTTTGCGTGTTCGTTGAGTTTTGGGAAAATTATTTAGTCAGTTAGGATTCTGATCTCATGCAATTAGACGCACATTATGTCTTAGTATGAAATCGTACTTTCACAAATACAAATTAGTCTCACTTTTTGTTAAACACCATTGTCGATGAAGTTTGAAACCCTTCCCAATTATAATGAATTATATTTCTATTTATAATGAATCTGTAATGAGATATTATTAGTTAAGTAAATTTATCTCCCTTAACATTATTCCCCGTGATGAAAAAAGCCACATTTAGAGAGTAACAGCCTTCTACAATTACTGTTATGAGAATAAAAGAACCTAGACATTTGTTTGAATTCCCTCAAATCCCTTTGGGCTTTAGACCTAAATCCCAGCAGTGGAGTCTTTGTTCGATATTCTCCTATTTCAATCCTCGATAGTCACAATCACAACCCATGCATATACATACTTGTTCCTATCATAGGATTCATACATCCATTCTGTTCTGACCGTCATGAAGAGTACCATATTCGCACATTGAAGCCTAAACAATTTCCTCAAAATTTTTATATGATTTGTAATGATGTATGTTCCCAAATATTATTCTTCATGGGCTTATGGGTACTTTTCTGTTAAAGGGGGAAAAGGACTTGATTTCGGCGGGAGTGTCATTTGAACCCATCTTCTACCTTACCCGTATACCTATGCTACCCTCAATTATCTAGAGATGTTTTAACTAGAATAAGATACTTAATTGTTTCTCATTTCCTTCTCATTTGAGAAATGTCAGTTAGGTTCCTCAAAAATGTAAGAGTTTTTGTCTTTTTCTCTGTCTTCATTTTTTTGACCGTCTTTGGGAAAAAGAAGCATCACCATTAGCGATAAGTGATTTGGAACATGAAATTCAAAAGTGTCATTATTTATTATCTTTTGTTCATTCACAACTCTCAGTGATTTTCAAACACAACCAACCTTTCCCTGACTCGTCAGCTGTTTGCTGAACCTGAAAACGATGAAGGTTGATTCTGATTTCATTTACAATGTTGAAGATTCACCTTTCTGTCATCCTAATGTGTTTCAAAAGCTTCCATGTCTCGGTTATATTGAATAGTGGTTTGTTAGTCTTTTGTAGATAGGTGTACTCTGGTCCAGACGTCTTTCTTGGTTGACCTTTAAAGTTCAAAAGAGGCAAATGATGAGATGGAGATAAGTGAACCATTTCAAAACTGAATGCAATCTCAATCAATGGCAAAGTTCTCATTTAATAGCCAACACGCAACAGAGACTTGGGAAAATTGTTAGTGAAGCCAGTTTAGTTTAGTAACATTATGAGGCAACAAAATTAACTTGCTAACCAATGTGCCATGATGGTTGAAAAAAATCAAAATATTACCCGGATAGACACGGATAGATTGATAAATTTTGGATGATACCAGGGTCTCTCTTTACTGGTCCTCCACATTTGGCTATTGTATATGTGCTCGTAAACTGGAGCTAGCTTTCATCATTGATATGTGAATAAAAGTGAGTCAACACTTACTTCACAATGAAACTGATTTCATAGGTAACTGACGGTAAATGTTGTCCCATTAGGAGAAAAAAAGAAGTATTCTCTCAAAGTCCCCTCCAATAAATATTAAATTGACCAATTTTCATCGAATCCAAATTGAACAAAAACTACTTTATTTTTCTTAGAACGAACATAGTCAGAAGCAGAGCATGATACGTTTTGAACCTTGCAAAGCCACTGACTCTGGTTAATATATATATATATATATATATATATATATATATATATATATATATATATATATATATATATATATATAAATAATTCTTTAATGATCAGTGATATCACTTCATGTTGATTGATACAGTCTTGTTTCTTAAAAATAGTAAAAAAAAACCCTACTATTTGTATGCAATTTTTATTTGCTACAGCCTTTTATTCAAAAGTGTTTTGAAGTGATGTATGCAAAATATGAAAGTTGTTGCTAGTCTAAATACTTAATCATGGAGAAAAACAAAACATGACTCTTCCAACGTCACAAAACAACAGGTTCTTGTAATTATATGGATAGATTACCATTAAAACTGGGGTTCAATTTAGATTACTATTGATAGTTTAATGTCTCTTTCAGATATAATATTTTGAACATTTGAAACATTATTGTAAGTGAGCAATGAACTGAATTTGAAATTAAAAGTAATATTTTTTTTTATTCTGAAATAACGATTCAGTCTTCTGTTAGACAAATTTACCAACAAAGGTGATCAGTAGATACTATATATATATATATATATATATATATATATATATATATATATATATATATATATATATATATATATATATATATATATATCACTTATTGATAAATATTCGTACATTTTGATGAAACAGTCTGACTTTGACAAGACATTTTCTCATTTCTTCCAGTTCGTTACGTGATTTCTTTCAAGGTTTATTAATTTATCAACCGTCTCTTTTTTTACACAGATTTTATTATTTTGTTAATTATTGACGGGAAGAAAAGATGCAAATTTGAATAGAAGTAAAGGAAAAATATTGGAAATAAGCGAGAAAAATATTTTTGTACAATGTATTCTATTGTAGATGACGTTGATCGTTGAATAAAACAAGTATCAACAGCTTTTCTCTCCCTGGCTCTGTGTACGATATCCTCAGTGGCCATTTTGAAAAGGTCGCCATAATAATTCATAAACAAGGATGAATCTTGTGAGAAACTGACATGAGACGTCTCAAAGGGTACAAGGAAATCGTGATTAGGCATCAGTATGTTAATTCTCTATTTGACAACATGTTCAGGGTTGGAATATGTATGGGAAAAGGTGTTGTTTTGATTAAAAGACAAATGTATTGTTGGCGACTGATGACATGAAAATGCCTTTGGCTTTAGGTTAGTATATTATCAGGTCAGACGCCCAGGGAATATGATGATGATGATGGAAATTGGCTGAACTTTTAGTAGTTAAAAGGTGGTACATGAAAAATGAATAAATGGAAACCTATATTAGTCAAATAGATGCCGAGTTTTATTTCCTTTCATAAATCTTCTTGTTTTGTTCAGTTTCTGTGTACATGGTTATGGCAGATTTTACATATATATGAATGACTAGTGTAAGCATTGTGAAAGACTTGCAAAACTTGGAGACTTGAGTATTTACTTCAATTAGACGAAGCGATGTTTCCAAACATCACACGAAGCAATCTGTAAATTTAAAGATTCATTAAAGATTTTATGAGGCTCAGAGCGAAATTCGATTTGGGACCCTAACCACTCTTTGGGGCCCTGTTTTGGCCTTGGCGCCCTAAGCAGCCGCTTAATTCGTTTATGCCTCCGCCCACCGCTACTATCAACACAAGGCATTAACTCTGTCCTGTGATTCTCTTATGGGAATCGACAGAACTCTTCCAATATTGTCTGTTTTCTCATTACCACTACCAACAAAATCCCTGTGTTTTGTCAGACATTGTTGTCTTAGTTGGAGAGATAAAAACAATTTGAAAAGGAGAAAAAGTAATAAATGAATTTCAAAGACAACCATATACTGACTGATTTCGAGAAAAAAATCTTTATCCTTTATTAATTATTGAGTTCGTGACCTTACATGTTATTGATAGAATTATATCAATATATCATGGCTTTAGGATATTTTGTGCATCAATTTTTGCATCAATTTTTGCATACGTTTGACTGAAGAAAGAAATTTAATCATGTTTCTGATATAAGAATTAAAAGCATTATGGCAGTGAATAGTTTAGTTTACTAGACCAGAATTGAAACATATTTGGTGCTTAGAATTGATCAAATGCTTCGCTACTGAAAAATTTTATCAAACTAAGCAAAATTGAAAAAAATGAAATATTTTCACATTTTTATCAAATTACATTTCAGAATCTATGCAGAGACATAACAATACTTAATAGATAACCCGATCCTCGAACAATCTACCCAGACATGACGAATTAAAAATTTCAAAAATTTTACTTTTAAGTTGGTTTTTTTTTTTGACAAAAACAATATTTCGAAGAATGATTAGCTTTGATTAATTTCTTTCAATATATTTCAGGGGTATTGGCGGACCTAATATAGCATACATTATTTTTTTTTATTTTCGCCAAACAATAACTTTACTGATTACCGCCCGACGTATCAGCCAAAAGATCATTTCTCATAATTCACTGATAAATAAGTTAATAATGCATTACATTTACTACATACTGCCTACTGGATGATTTCATAACTTACCCTCCGACAAAGCATTTTACCACCCAACATATCTTATTCTTTTTGTTCGATAGATACTAATTACAGTCCGATAAATAATCTGTTCGACATAGAATTTTACCAACTACCAACTACCCCCAACTACCAAGTACTGCATGACATATATTTCTCTACTCAACTCATGCTTTGCCTTGCTTATTTGCACATATCACATTACTAATTACCACCCAGTAAATGAATTTTATAAATACTACTTGAGAAATAATTTTAGTATTTACTGCCAGACACGGAATTCTATTTTGCACTCAACACATTTTCCACTGAGTATTCCCAAAACCAAAATGCTTTTACGAATTACTACCCGACTGAAAATTTTGCCTTGGTGCCGATTTAACTTATTAACATATTTTATTCTGCTAAAAATAGCCCAGGAGAAAAATTTTCCCATTACTGCCCAACCAGAAGTTAGTATTATTACAGGCCAACATATAATTTTACCATTACTGTCTGACAAATAAATATACAGATAGATGACTGTACTGATTATTACATGACAGAAAATTATAATACTTACTACCTGTCATATATTCTTTACAAATTACCACACTAAATATGATTACTGATTACTGTCCAACAGCTATTTCTCTTAAAATCTTTCTGAGAGATACTTATACTAATTCCAACCGAACAAAATTTGATAACTTCGTTTACACCTATGGAGCATTGTTCATCCCTCTGATGAGGTACCTGGAGGTATATGGAGGTTTCGAGTTGTATTTAGCACTCAAATCTAGCAATATATGAAATATGTCGCTCTCTTTAGCTCCTGAGTATGAAAATTAAACATCTCAAATGGCGGTGGGCTGGCCATGTTGCAAGAATGGCAGACAACTGATGGACATCACGACTAACGACATGGACCCCTGAGATCACATGCGCAACCGAGGCCAGCAGAATATTAGATAGAGAGACAAGCTAGACAAGTTCAGGAAGTACTGGCTCCGTGACGCCCATGATAGAGAAGTGTGGCAAATCCTAGGGAAGGTCTATGTCCAACGACGGACGTTAAAAGACTGATGATGATGATGATGATGATGATGATGATGATGATGACTCCAATCAACCTCAACTAGCTTTTCGTGAAGTCCGCACGAAGCAGTAAACTCAGCATGTTGACTCTTTTTTTTTTCTTTCGTTACTATTACTTCATCTCGTTTCTTCTCAGAATTGTCATCACCATAATCGTCATGGCTAATCTTCTTCATTTGCTAAACCTCAACTCGATGACATCACAACAAAAAGAAAATATGATTAAATACTAGATTCGTAATATAGTAAATATGTGTAATAATTATATTTTTCAAAAGTTATTTAGTATTTGGTAGAGAAAGATGGGCCTAATCTCTAATCCTAATTCTCGGCATATATTCACCCCGACCCCTTAGAAAAATTGAAACTGGCATGTGTAGTCATGCAGAAAAATGACTGCTACAACAATGAAGAGAACACGCTATTTTCTTTTATAACAGGTATTAAACACTTGATTGTCAAAGATTTTGTTGGCAAAAATTCAGAGGAACAGACCATTACAAATAAAATCAAAATAAATAAAAAAATATATGCATAATCGGAAAGAAATAGTCTGAAATTCCTCAAATAAATATCTTATATGAAACTGTAAGATGTATTTCAAGAACTTTTCACATTTTTAGGATTTTAATTTTTTTGGATTGTGGGCTTTTGGGATTTCAACATTCGAAATTATGGCTTTGGGGATTGTGGCTTTTGGGATTATTACTAAAAACCCAAACAAATAAAAATGCTACCGAAACGTTCGTGGAAGTGAACAATTTGATTACACTCAAGGCTTCCATACTTCATACCAAAGACTTTGATCCGCTTATCCTTGTCTTAATCCGCAGATTTTCAGGACCTTTTCTAAGGGTCAGTGCCATCAGTTCATTAGTATACTTAGTGAATATGTTATAGATGAGTGGTTAAGAATCTGCATATGTAATATATATCTAAATTCATGTACGTATGTGTGTGTATGTGTGTGTGTGTCTTACGTAGAAATGCAGTTGTCTGGTCTTTGGTAGAAGTGCTGATTCATACGTCGGTAACCCAGTCATTTTTTGACTGTGTTAATATAATGACAATACACTACTTATAGGTCGGAAAATAAATAAAAAGCAGTCATAATATGAAATACGTAGCATGGTCAGTTTGAGACAAAGTTTCGTTTATAGAACCAAATAATATCTTTCAGCAGTGATATTTAAATCCCAACGGTCACATCTTTATATGGTGTACAAATAACGAACAATGAAAGATTATTCTCTTATAACATTCATATAATTCTATCTTGGGGAACACATATTCCCCAAACCATTCACTTGAATAGAAGTGAGTTACGATAACACTTGAGTCAAGACTTTTCAGAAAGTTACTGAATTTAATCAACGGATGTGACTTTTGTTTTCAATGCAAATTGAGGTTTGATCTTTCTTTTATTTTGTTTATTCCGTTGACCAAAAACCGAATCCCATTTACTTGACTGGAAACAAAAAACATTCCAGAATCTTTCAGAATTCCCAAGGATTTAACTTGAAACAGAAAAGAATTTCTTCATTACATTCCCGTGTGACTTCTTTGCATGTCTGAAAAGTTTTTGGCTGCAAATATTTTGGTCAAGATTTCATCCGTCATAAAACGATGCATATTTACAAAAAAAAAAGGCTCAGATTGGGTGGGGCAGAGACACCCTTAACATCAAACAGAAACTTTAGTCCCGAAAGTAGGTATGGAATGGTGCTGGAGATGAAATATAATTGGAATACAAACACAGATGGCTACCACTACCAACAAAAGCCCATCACACTCAATCCTTTGATTCTGATAGACATTGGTATTCTAGTAGAAGAGATGAAGGAAAAAGGAGAAAAGGTAATAAGTGACTTTCAAAGACAACTGTGTACTGTCTATGATTTCAAGAAGGATTTTCACCATTCCAATTGATATTCAGTCCATTGAACTTGTGTTTAGATGTAGATTTTTCAATGCCAGAAATAGTCTCCACTTAATGAATTATTGAGTTACTGGACTTTTAATATATCATAGCTTTAAGGAATTTTGTATCCACCAATTAACGTATACGATTGAATGGAAAAGAAAGAAAATAAGATGAAACGTTCCGTCAACAAATCTCAAAGGGCAAGGAATTAAATTGATGTCAGTCATAAACTTGATTGTGCTTTTCAAAATAAAAATACGAAAATGTCAAAAAGTGGAATTATTTATTTTATAAATTGACTTCTTCAATGTTTAATTCTTTTCTTTTTCTCCATTTACATGTGATGCATGGGTGTGTGAACAAAATAGAGAGAAAGAGAGAGAAAGAAAGAGAGAGTAGTTAAGAGGAAGGGACAGTGGGTAAGCGAGAGAGTGGGTTTGAGAGTGTAGTGAAATGAGAAAATATCTGGCTGTATAAGAGAATGTCTGTAGATGTGAGATGAAGAGTGTGTGAGAAGGAAAGAGTGTTTAAGAGAGAGAGAGTGTGTGTGTGTGTGTGTGTGTGTGTGTATTAGTATCAGTGCACAAATGTGTGGGCAAGGGAGAAAAAAGGTGTGTGTGATTATGTGAAGGAGATCGAGTATATGTGACGGATAGAGTATATGTGTGTGAGAGAGAGAGGGGGATATTGTGTATGGGTGAGAGTATGTCTGTGTGTATTTGTGAAAGAGAGGGATAAACAGTTGACTTTATAGGACACTTAGTTGTAAGAGTCTAAGAGGCTTCTTACCATAAATTCCATTGAATGACGATTGTTGAAAACAAATTCTAACCCTAAACATTCTAAAGATGAAAATTGGCCCAAGACATTAGAAAAAGAAATATTACCAACGCCCTTTTTTATGATGTGTGCAACTTAGACAAAGAAAACCGGTAAACCTTTGATCAATGATGGCCAAATAGAGGGATGTGTTCCTTAGAAATGAAACTCCACGGAAGATGAGCAAAAAGTTGTTTTTTTAATTTTTGAACATTTTTTAAGTTTCTTTCCACTTGGAAAATTTCCTTTTGAACCAAATAATTTTAATGTCATGTTTTTTCCTGTCCGGGATCTTCAGTAATGTGCAGACCTTTTTATGATTCGACATCTTGGTTTCTAAGTTTTGGGACGAAGCCAAGACTTCAAAGAAAGACGGAAACTGGCCAAGCAGTTAACAGTGCGAAATACGGAATCTGTGAGCCAGGTTCAGATTCCAACTGAGACAGTTTGTGCTCATTTTGCAGAAATGCCTCTTTGAAAGATACAAATCAATGTATTTTCATCCCAGCCAGCTATGGATGGATAGTAAGGTGAACCAGACTCTTGGTCACTAGTCTACGAGTATAGCAACTCTGATTCCAAATCAACTTAAATAGGAATAGGGTCCGTTAGTCTATCTCACCATAGATACACCAACGAAGAAAATTATCTACAGTGGTTCTAGTAGCCTGAATTCGGTTCCAAGATATCAAAACAAAATATTCTGGGCCATTATTTTTCTGTCTAAATCTTTCCTGGTGGAACATGAAATCCCCAGTATCTAGCAGTGTCCTTCCCCATAAATCTGCGTTCATCATCTTTTTTAGTTGGATATTGCTGCGGATATAAAACAGGGGTTGGAAGTAAGGGGCAATTGAGTGCAAAATGAAATGAAATAGAATGTTTTTAATTCCTCATGTTTACAGTAAAGATGAAAAACTCGATGCTAAAACCTCTGTACTTGATTTCCAGTCAAGTAGTTGTAAAATCTATGATACTTGCAATAAACAACTTTGTTATCAAATATCATCAGTTAGGAATATCTGAGTTACTCGATCAACATTCTCATCCACTAAAATGATTTTCATACATACATTGTATAATAATTATCAACACTTGGTTTAAATTTGGAAGGAATCTTCGAGATCTTGGTTTCATTACTGGGAGCTAAAGCCTCAGCCAAACAAGACACACACACACACACACATATGTGTACGAAGAGATGAAATATACCACGTGTCCTACATATTTATCCGAAATATCTTTATTCAAAATAGTGTGCTCTATATTTTGAGAAAAGACAATATTGAATATGGAAATTTAGTCATATAACAATGTTTAAACCTAGGTTTTGCTATAGCATATATTTTCTCCACTAGTTTATTCTATTTGTGTTGTCTAAATTGAATGATTTAATAACCATGTAACTAAAGGAAATCATTTCTGATTAGTTTCTATACAATATAACTCAATTTATAATTCATTCTGTTGGCCCAAATATGTCCATTTGATAAATACATCCCTGTCGCGTTGAAAGAGAGGAATAGACCAATATTAAACAAGATGAGAATTTGGGTTTAAAGCAGTTATTTGGCTTTTGCACAACCGGCGGCTGTTTAGCCCAATAATAAGAATATATATATATGCATATATATATATATATATATATATATATATATATATATATATATATATATATATATATATATATATATATATATATATTGCCTCGGAGCTTTTTTTGAAGGACAATCAGATTTGTCCCTGTGAAGCTCTGGATTTTCTGAGTATATCTATTTACATATGCTTTATCCCTGATATTAAGCACTCATAGATAACTAAATCCTCAAAAATGATAACAATATGTGTATATATGTGTATAAAGCAATGATGTCACTAAAATAGAAAAAAAAAACATGATATTAGTATATGACAGCCAACCTCATTTAAAACTGCTTGTGTACACTACTTTTGTAAAAGGCACGAATACTCTTCTCCCTGCACTCTGTCTTATCACATGGTACATTGACAAAGGTTTCACCTGCCACTATGTTTGACAGAAAATAGTGGGGTGGGTGAGTAATTGGTCAAACCTAAACTATCTAACAGGTGCTGGCAATAAAGCAAAATACTGTTAATCTGCTGTTTAACCCTTTGGTAACCTTGACAGAGACCAGCCCTAATGGTAGTATACCAAAATGCATGTCGATATCACTATTGTTGTCACTCACTGAACAAACTTCAACAAATAATCTCAAAACAATAAAGCAAAAATGCTGTCCATCCCTTTGACAATTAACATGTTATCCAAGGGAAGGACGAGTCTCCTAGACTAGTTGCCACTCAATGCTAGACTGCTCAGTTTGCACTGCTGTTTTTCAAATAGCTTGGGGGGGAGATCGATTCATGTTTTTCCAAGGGTATTGGTTTTAAATAAACGTCAGCAGCCTCGCCGATTTTATTGTCCTCACCATTGCACATATCTCCACTCAAACTTTCTCAAAAAGAAAAAATAAGCTCATATAATTAAAAAAGTTATTTTCTGAGTTCCCATTTTTCGAGGTGTGAGATTCTGCTCAAAATTTCTGCTTTCCTCATATCATGTATTTCCTGCCTTGTGTTATCGGTGTTAATCGATTCAGAACGGAATTCTTGTTCAGCCACCAACAGCTACAATTACACAAATCCATCAGTCAATTGCAGATGCATAGTCTGTTGAAGGCAAGCACAGATATGGCACATAGTTTGTAAATCTAGTTATACAAATACGTCCCACAATAATTTCTATTCGTCTTTTGGTAAGAGATCTGATTGAAAAGTCGGATAACGTCATTGAACACAATAATAGTTCAACGAAGTTTTACAGGAAAGCAAGAGATGTACCAATTTTAAGACATCTTTTTTCCTTTTTTTCTTTCTTTCTCTTTTTTACAGTGTAATTCCGAATTCCATCTTATGTCTCTTATTCCACAGTTCATGTTAATGGCCTTGTGTCAAATCAGAATATTTGTTACTTCCAATACAAGGCTATTTCAAAGTAACAATAATTTTGTCGAGCTTAAATCACATCCCTGTAATGTGATATCAGCGAAACTTTTAAATGACTTTAAAAATAGACTTGAATGGAAGAAAACACATTGTATGCTTTATTCGATTTTATGATTGAAACTGAAAGGTTTAGGGATGGTGTTCAAGTGATTATACACATCTCACTCAAAAAGATCAGCCCAGGGTATATATTTCCTCTGCAAGCCAATACTCGAAGTTTAAAAGAAATGAACAGGGTGAGGGAAATTCTTGTCTAAATTTCAAAATGATGAAAACGTAGTAGAATTTAGAACTAAATGCCTCACTGATTATCACAAAATGGTGTCTGCTGGTTCTAATTCACAAAGATTGAATTAGCGTGGAAAATATCTCTCGATTGAGGTCACATACTTCCTACGAACTGTTTAAGTGATAAAACAATCATGATGTCTAATCCAAATTTTATCCCTGTAAATCATATGCAGAGTTTGCTGTCAGGCCTTTTGTGGAGTTTCATGTTTGCCCAGAATAAACTTCGTCATTTCTAGATTCTGATATCTAATTTCAGCGATTCTTCTCCGTGTCAAAAACTCTGGACGGTCTTACTTGTGGTGCAATGGGAGGATGGACTTCTCGAAAGATTTGTCAGAAGATACGTCTGAAAGATCGTTCCATCAGATTTCCAACGTCCAAGTAGAACAAGGTAATGAAAATTGCATCAGAAAGTACGGATACAAGATAAGGAACGAAACGGGTAAAGATCTTGTGAATTTCGTGAGAGGAAACGGAATCCAAAGCATGAACAACTTTTTGAAAATGAAAGCCAATAGGAAGTTGACTTGGAAGGACTCCAATCTCAAAATCAAAAACGAAATAGCTCACATCCAACTGGACAAGGATGAGACTGTCAAGGACTTTCAAGTCCTCAATTGTTACAATGTATGAAGTGACCACAGAATAATAAGATGCAAAATTCAAATTAACTCCAGAATACAACACAGGATAATGTCCACCACTAAACTAAAACCACTTAGCCTTCAAAAAGGGCTCACCCTATCATTCAAACCGGAACTGAAAAACAGGTATGAACCATTCACCAAACCAGAAGAGAAATTAACGCGCTCAACAACAATATAATAAGCTCCTTAAATGAGGTTGCCAGTATGTTTTAGCCAAAGAGCACACAAACCATAATTATACACCCAAGAGAAACCAAGAATCTCACGGAAACCGCAAAAAAACCTCAAGCCACAAACAACAACATTAGAAAAGATCGGAGCAATAGAACTGAAAAAAAAAACATCAAAAAGAAACGAGAAGATGAAAGAAGATACGCAACAGCAGTCATCGAAAGCATTCTCAAAAATGGTAGGGACTTCAAGAATAGTGACAGTAATCAATTGGAAGATTTTTTAGAAGTTATTCCGTAGGAAGGGAGGCAAGCCATTAAACAAAGAAGAGAAAATCCCCTGGATCTGATGAGATCACCATTGATCAACTAAAAAAAAAAAGCTCAGAAAGTTATCAATAGGAAACTAATTCTTTTCAGCTCATGCCTTACATAGGGTAAAGTCCCAAATGATTGGAACAAAGTAATCCTCATGTGGTTATACAAAAAAAAAGAAACACGAAAGACCTCAACTACACACCCATATATGAACTCAACTGCATCTATAAACTCTTTACCAAAGTCATCCTTAACCTGATCACCAAAACGCTAAATGTAAACCAACCACGGGAAAAATCTGGATTCAGAGGAAGCTAATCGAGCATTGACCATCTCCAGTCAGTGAACCAACGACAAAAGAAAGCAGCAAAATACAGAATGCCACTCTCTGTGACATTTGTTGACTTTAAAAAGGCCATCGACTCAGTGGAAATCCCCAAAGACATTGACGTTATAGTACAACAAAACGTAGATCCCGTATATGTCAGTGTACTGCAAGACATCCATCGACACAGCAGTTCCTTCATCAGGCTATGTAAAGACTCTGAACCAATTCAACTATAAACGAGTGAGACAAGGTGATACCAGCACACCCAAACTTTTTACAGCTTCTCTTGAGATGATCTTCCCAAACCCACACTGAGAATACAAGAGAATCAGAATAAAAGGCAAGTGCTTAAGTAACTTCAGATTTGCTGACGACGTCATCCTCTTTGCTAAGAACCTTCCTTGTCCCCAGATGATTATTGACAAACTAAATGAAAAAAGCAAGATAGTTGGCCTCCACATGACGTTTAGCAAAACGAATATCATGTACAACAAACGTGTTGAGGACAAAAGCACCACAGTGAAAATTGAGAACCCAGAGCTAAACAGAATAGACCACTACATCTACCCTAGGGCAACAAATCCCCATGGAATCTTCAAAAGAAGAAATCACACAAAAAATCATACTAAACTGGCAGGTTTATGGTAGAGCAAACTCAAGAACAAGAAAATCTCACTAGTCCTAAAGAGAAGGGTATACAACCAATACCTCCCCCCGATAGTTTCCTATGGGACTGAAACATAGAACCTAACCAGAACGTTGACTCTCGAACTGAGAGCCATGCAACGTGTACATGAGACGATCATACTCACTTGGAGAGATCAGAAGGCAACACAGTATATTAGAGAGAAGACAGGAGTCTCAGCTAACATAGAAACCATTAATAAAACTGGAAATCACGACTCACAACTTGGGTCCCCAAAGATCATATGTGAAATAGTGGCCGACAGAAAAAAAAGATGGTGTGACGAACTAGACGAATTCAGAAGGTACTGGCTCCGTGACGCCCATGATATGGAGGTTTGGAAGAGGTCTATGTCTTTTAACAGACGCTAAAAGGATGATGAAGATGATGATGATGATGATGATGAATGATTTTTGATGGGCTGACAGATTTTCTTTCCATCGTTTAACTTCAAAGATGTCTAAACTTTAACACTTGACTTTTTATTCATGTTATAAATCAGGTGTTCCAAACTTTTTTTGCTCCAAAGACCGGCTTAAAATTGGAATCTTCTTATGGACCTACTCACGGGGGATTTGGAATATTAATCACGACTGGAATATAAATAATAATGCTACAATAAGTCAGTTTAATTGGCTGATATACTCAATGTCGTATATGAAGAGTTTATCAAACCAATTTTATGCTGAGAGCCAAGGAAATATTTTTTTCTTCTAATCAAAAAAATACTGCCAAATCACATTGTCTTTGAGATTAAATATTTCCCATTAGAGTCAAGGATTGATCTTACACTTATATTTCCAATGATGATTTTCAAGATGAGCAAGCCATTCTTACTTAGAACATTGGTGGAATTTATTTCCCCCACTTGGTTCTGAGTCTGAGTTGACCAAACTTAGTTATCATTCACATTTAAATTCAACACAGACATTCATACATTCGTAATGTAACGTTCGCAAATTGATCTCATTTGTTCTCCTGATTTCGCATGTATAAGTGCAATTTAAGGGAGCTTTTGTGATCTTAACTTGCTATCTGTCACAATACGAACTCATTTCAGGTACTTCCACTGGGGATTTTACGCTGATTATATCCAATCAAATAACAAACAATTTTGCGTGATAAACGAATCTGTGACGAGATGATCTTTGATATCATAAAAGTCTGCTTTGTACACTGAATACACAGAAAAATATCCAATTATAAAGGTAATTTTGGAGACTCACCTACAGAAGAATTAAA
This sequence comes from Thysanoteuthis rhombus, assembly GCA_963457665.1. Taxonomy (NCBI): domain Eukaryota; kingdom Metazoa; phylum Mollusca; class Cephalopoda; order Oegopsida; family Thysanoteuthidae; genus Thysanoteuthis; species Thysanoteuthis major. The sequence goes on along the minus strand of OY735227.1, from coordinate 13,309,312 downwards.
CATTCACTCAACATTGTATCGTCCGGCACATAATCATCAAAGAGGAGTCCTCCTTGATGAAGTTTGAACCCACAATTTTGCCAGCCCAAAAACTAAAATATCTGTCCACAATATAGGTTAGTATTAGCTGTCGCATGTAACTTCTAGAGTTGGTAGACACAGCCAACTAACTATATTCTTGCTCTAGAACTGCTATAAAAGACCCAATAACCCCCTGACAATCACTTACTGTAGTCGGGTCAGGGATTCTTCTCTGCTGCTGGTCTTATGTAACACTGTGTCTTTTTATTTGGGTGTGGTACTGGTAAGTGAATACTCTTACCTTGCTCTTGCCCTCACTCTGCAACTAATTTACGTCAATGCACTCATGTCATGTATGAATATAGAAAATGGTGTATTGTTGAATAAAAACAACTCTTCAAAACTATAATGACATCATCATCTATCGAGATGTTAACAAGATTTTTACTTCCACTGTCTTTATCTCTTCTTCTGTATCTTTTTTTTTTTACTCACTTTTTAAAATAATATCTGTTCTCTAACATTGTTCCTTCTTCCTTCTCCAGAACTGCTGGAATAGGAAAAAATGGTAACATTTAATAACATAATATGAATCGGAATATTGCCAATGTTGGACGACAAATCAAGCGATGTTGACATTGACAAGCAGCTTGCAGAGTGCCAAGTCGACAAAATTGTTTATTTGTCGCTTTAAAAGAAATCTACAGGCCATTTCTGACAATTAATTGTGCCCACATTCTGCGAAGACATAAATTGAGGGTCACTAAGGGACAAATGGTCGTTTTCAACATTTACTGGCCCTTGGCTAAAGGAATATTTACTCATCCTAGGCTTTCTATTATCAATAAAACATTTCAAGATTCAATGTAAATGCCTTATTACCATTTATGACGGACTATAAGACAAAGTGTTCCCAAGAATATTTGGAGGATTATTGCACACTGCAAATTATGCAACCCCCTTAAGTATTCAAATCGGGCTTCGGTGAATGGCTCCCTATCCATAGTACAAGGTTATTGGATGTTGTGTAATAGCTCTCAAAATATCCGTTTATATAGCGGCGTATAAAGGTAAATATATTTTACTTCCAAAGAGTTTCTTTTTATGATACTTTCTTTCTTATATTCATTCCAGACTTTCTCTCCTAATGAAACAACACAAGATACAACAAATGTTGATGCTTTATTACCATTTATACCTGACTAAAAGACAAATGGTTCACAAAGATATTAGGACTGCCATGTCTTATCTTGATGATCATCATTATACTGGTTGTTTTTATTTGTTAGGTAAAAACAACGTGGACTCAAATTCATCGGAAAATGGATACCTGAGAAATTCAAAAGTCTGGTACAACTCAGCATATTACTCGATTTTAATCAAATGTCAGATACTTATTTATTTAAAGACAATGTAAGAAAAGTAATAATAATTGTTCATTCAAAATATCAGAAATTTTTTTCCATAAAATTCTCACCATTTTGATGATTTATTTTCTCAGTACATTACCGTTTTCTTCGATTCTTGTACATTTAAGAGATAAATACCTGTGAATCTTACTTTGAAAATTAGAAAATTAGAGCTAAGTAAAAGTAAAGAAAGTAGTTTCATAAAATAAATCATAATTTGGATTTTCATTGATTACACCCAGTTCAAGCATTTCCTGGGGGCTTTTCAAAAAAATAAAAGGAAAAAAAATTGATATCCCGCGGGTAATTTATCTGTTAGACGTGCAGAAATTCATGAAAACATCAATGAATAAAAATAAGTCATCAAAATGATAAAAGATTCGGTAGGAATCATTATTTGAAAACTAAATACAGGTTCCCCCGCTGTCCGAAACACGGGACCATATTCATGTTATCTCTGTCTGACACAAGGCCAAATCATGAGAACATAAGGCTATTGTTTTACGCCAATCTCACAAGTTTGGAAGTCCACCCTACCTTAAAAGTCAGTATTCGAAATATTTGGTTCGAGCACAGTTTCATTTCAGATTCTTTCCATATTGGAATCCATGATTATATATATATATATATATATATATATATATATATATATATATATATATATATATATATATACGCACACACACACACGCACATACATATATATACATACATACATATATATAAATATATATATATATATACATAAATACATATATATAAATATATATATACATATATATATATATGCATACATACATACATATATATATATACACGCACACACACACATATATATATATACATACATACATATATATAAATATATATATATATGTATATACATAAATACACACACATATATATATATATATATATATATATATATATATATATATATATATATATATATATATATATATATACATATGTATATTTATATATATATATATTATAAAGGTTTCTCCCATTTCCCAAAAGTTTGCTTTACGTTACTTTCCCATTTTACGAAATAAAATAAAAGACCAATGTTCAAGGTTCGTTTAAAATCAGAATACATCCCCTCCCTCTCTCATCCCCTCTCTCTTTCTCACAAACACACTTTTACACTTGCACACAAACACACCGACACCCCAGCTCCCACCAAGCAATGTCTGACAACTCAGTTTAACATACAATCATCGACATTTCAGGGTCTTGAGGCGTTCAAAGATTTACCTGAATAGTTCATGGTAATTTTCCCTTCCCTCTACGCCATTCGAGGATACAGACGAATACAAGCGCTTTACTTTCGGATAGCGGGAGAAACCTGAATCCTATTTCATTTCTGTTGCTATTTGTCTAATTTCCTGTCTCGTTCATGTTCACAGAGAGTCAACTTCTTGCCTATGTTTCACCTCTGTCTCGAGTGACTCCTGAACAACACGCGCTTATCTCACTTCAACGCACTTCCCTTTCAAGGCTTCAATCACATTTTATCCAGCCAAAACACATGAGCCAAACGCAAAACAGACGTAATATCCCTTTCAGTCCATGTACGAGGGGTGCCAATAAGATTCGTCTTGCACATGAACGTTGATGTGTTTCATGATATTTTAAGTCTTCGTCTATCGACCTCATGGAAGTTTTTAACGGTTGAAGGATTGATTTTCAGCTCAAAATAATTCTACTGAAATAGCCAATTCATGTTCTTACTTAAACTTGGCTTAGCATGACTCAAGGTTAAATGGTGGCTAGGAGGTTTGAAAATTGTGCTACACTATTCTTTAAAAGGAAGAGTTTTGTCTACCGAGAGAAACAGCATTCAAATTTGGAATTGTTGACGTCTAGCATTGAGCTCATTCTATCATTTTTTGATCCGTGCTGTTGACTGACAGTTTAAGTGGTTGCAATAAAGACCAACTAAAGATACCATGGAAGAAAATACTATTGAAAATCTATTGATATCTGACAATGTTTCCATTAATAAAAGATAAACCGTGAAATATTTTAATGCACGAATTCAAAAAAATGAAAGTCAAAAATCAAAGAAAAGTCCATGCAATCCAGGAAAAAATCATAAAAGGCCAAGATAACTGAACTGATTTCGAAATCTGATGTCGAAAAAATTTGACTTCAAAGTCCCTTTTCTCTCTTTTTTTTAACTTTATTTTTCACTTGAATCGCATGAAACTAAATAATTGCAAATACATTTAGTCTGTAGATATGATACTGGAATAAAAAGTTGTGAATTTAATTTTGCTCCTTATGTCATCATATTTGAATTGAGCAACTGAAAAGTCTGTAAAATGGATCGGCTGAGACTTTGCGTTAACAACACAAACAAATGATTCAATTGTTTGAAAAGAAAAACCTCTTCAAATATTAATGATCCTTTAAAACATTTTTTTTCAAAGAAATAAACTGATATGTAATACAAAATATGCAATAAATTAAATATCAACATAAATGTTATAAAATGGAATGTTCTAATAATCTAAACGAATATGAAACATTTCAAGAAAGGATATACTACCCTCAGTAAAAATTATAGAATTGACTAGCTGAAAAGTATTCCGCAAACCGTTTGTACTTTACAGCAAGTAAAAATATCGCTGATACGATACAAAACAAATTCTTTTTATCATATTGACATTCTGATTTCATGAAATGAACCCTAACGAATCAGATAGAATTATTCAAATAATTACCGTATTTTCTCCAAACAAAGTAAGGGAGATAATATTGACTCACTCGATGAGGAGACAAAAATATGGAATCACCGGGTAAATTGCATTCTTAAGACAAATTCCAGCACAAGTCTGAATATGCTAATTAGTCCGTAGTTAAAGTAGAACGCTTACAGACCTCAACTAGATGTTGGGCTTGGCTATTTGGAAGGAAACATGGCAACAACAAGATTGCTGTCAATTGAAACGATGTAAAGAATTATAGAAAAAAAAACCTTCAAAAACTCTGTGTGGCGAAAGATGTTGGCTATCCCTAGTAGGTTCGTCACAATAAAGTCATTTTCAGGATGATTTTGAAGCTTTCCTTCGGGAAAGGCATATCAACTCTATGACATGACAGGCAAACAATCCAATTGAAGTTTTATGGTGGAAATTTAAATAAATGACAAGGCTGCATCCTGCAAAGCTAATCCATACATCGATCTTTCTGTCTTTCTATTTAAGGACACAGTTTGATGGAAAATATCCCTTGTTCATGCTTCAAAGATTTCATGTCGTCGTAAAAGCCTCAGAAATATTAAGAAAGATGATTTTGTGGATGATTCTACAACTCACTCCCTCAACAATCAGCAATTCAAAAATTCGTCCCCTAAAATCATGGATTCTATGACAGACTACCACTGACATTTGGTGATTCCTCAGTTCCTTTCCTCTGCAATCAGTGATTCTGTAATTATCCCCTAAACATTCATCCCTATATTGAGTGATTCTCTAACTCCTTTCATCGATATTCTGAGGATACCTAATCATCCAATCATTCAGTGATTCAAAATTCTTTCTCCCTGATATCCGGTGATCCTATAAAGCGTTCCATGATTCCATGATTCATTCTTCCGATATTCAGTGATTCCTTAATTTCTCTTTCTCGGCAACTCCTCTATTCAATCCACGCAACAATCAGTGACTCCATAATTCATTCCATGAACATTCAATGTTTTCAAAATTCTATCCATCAACACTCAGTAATTCCTTAAATCTTTTCTTCAATAATCCATCATCTCATTATACCTCTCTTCAGTATTCAGTGATTCCATAATCCATACAATATCAAGCAATTCTATAACCCTTTGCAACAATCAGTGATTCCGGCGTTCTTCTCCTCAACAGTCAACAATTCCAAAGCCCGTTCCCTCAACGTCCAGCAATTCCATGGTTCAACCTTCATCATTCATTGATTCCATAATACTTTTATCAGTGATTTCGTAATTTTTTTTTATTTCTGAAAAAAAACAGTGCTTAAACCACTCATTTCCTCAACAATCGGTGATTCTGAATCTCTTCCCGAAAAAAATGGTGATGCCACAATTCCTAATCCCAAAATTAAATGATTCCATTATTCATTCCATTATTTCATGTTTGAGAAATGAAAATTAAAACTTGATTGCCTAATTTCTTCCCCGTTGATTATATATTTTCTCTTCACTATATTTGGGGGATATGCCATCAATTTGAATCATTGGATTTAGTTTTTGTTCCGGGTTCGTTTCGTGAAGTCTGAATGTTCAACTTGCTTTTTGTAGTATTTGTGATTTGTTCACTTTCAATGGAGTAAAAGAGCTGAATGAACATCCTTTAAATGTGGGGATTCCATAATTATCAACGGGGTTTGTATATTTAAGGCCACTTTATATTCAATTTATTTGTATTTACTGTCTTGCCGCTTTGCATTTTGTTAATTTACTTTACAATTCGTCGTCGAAATAGTCTCAGTCAGAAGGAAAAAAAGACTAAAATAGCAATGGTCATCAGAAAAGAAGGCTGAAAGAGATACAATTGTTAGGAATGGAAAGCTGGAATGACCTTATTGTGTATTAGCGATTAATTTCCCATTTCAAGTGCCCTTTGCACAACCCCGTACAGAAATCTTTGTCTGATATCGCTTTTGTTTCTCTACTGAATTCTCTATTATCATAAGTCGATGATCGGTCGCTTTATTGATATCATTATAAATGTACAACAGCTACATCAGCTGACCACGGCAACTAATTCTATAAATTTGACAAAAAATATAAGAACAGTGTAGGGAGAAAAGAAAGTTGGACAGGGAGATAAATGATGGCTACTTATACTATAAGTATGACTGAGATAGCTCCTATCCTACTGAGTGTCTCAAAGATGTACCCAAACTTTTTGAAAAATTACTTTGGAGTTTTAGGTAGTTTTTTTCAATAAAAAAGATTACTGACCAACCCCTTTTACATTTCAAAGAGATAAACACTTCTTAAGTGTGAGAATATTTCTCTGCTCGATATAGGTTATGTGTTTTTCTAGCTCAGTTTATTTCAATTGAAATGTATATTGTTGAGTTGTATAGGGATTCGATTCTTTTATATATATATATATATATATATATATATATATATATATATATATATATACATATATATATATATATATATATACATATATATATATATATATATATACATATATATATATATATATATATATATATATATATATATATATATATATATATATATATATAGTCCCTTGTGTCATCAACACTGATAAGAAGAGAACATGCGCTTATGAGCCAGTGGTTGGTGTTTGAGCCCAGATAAAGGATGATATTTCCAATATGATTTTTTTAAACAGGCAGGTTTTCCCCTGTTAGCAAAATTGTGTTGTATCAATGTCCAATCCTGTTTTTCTAATTTAGTTCATTTTTATTCAAAATAATGAAAATTACAAGGTATATTGGTAAATATCTGGGCAGACAAGGCTTTCCCGTCTCGCTTTTCAACAGGTATAGATCGATAACTGTGAATTCAAATAGTGATTTTCAAGACAAGGCAATCCTCTTGACTTAGAAGATTAGTGCAACGCAGTTTTTCTACCACAACTGGTCTGACTTAACCTTTTGTGATACTTAGCTAAGCTTAGTAAGTTTGACACTGCTCACTGTAACGCATTGCTTAGCATATTTGACACGGAGTGTGATGAGTTTAATCCCCAATTTGTTATTGTGGCTATTTATATTGCCTTATCAAAACCATGGGAAGGACGCACATGCGCATCAGAGCCACTACACGAGATGCCGAAAGATGCATGTGTCTGTCGTGTGGCAGTGAATGCGTTGATGTTATGGAATATTTTAAAAACTGTAAATATAATCAGTTCCAAAATCAACAAGTTTAATGCGTTACCCGAAGTCAAACTCTGCAATAAACTGTTTGTTAAATAGTTAGAATGCGAGTAGCCCAGCAGAGAAATAATTCGTATGACCACAACAGTAGAAAAGAAAATTTTCCATTCTATCGGAAATTCATATTTTACTTTTTGCTTTAAACATTTCATTTTCCGGCACATTCCCTTTTATATTATTTTTTGTGTCCATCAAGTCTAAAAATATGACATTGTTTGACTAAAAAAAAAAAAAAAAATGAATAAACAAAGAAAATCATTTTTGTCCGAATTTCTGATATGAGGAATTATTATTAAAAACTGATTTATCCTCATCTTAATTGTTATAGTTACGACGTCTCAGCCGCTGTATCCTCCAACGTTTTTTCAGCCGTCTGCTATAATTGTTAACCTGGAAATTTCAAACCGAGCCGTTTATCAAATCGTATGGGTTAAATTGTTCTCATTCTGCTCTCCATATTAAGGGGGTCAGTTAATTATTCCTTGCATTGTCGCTTGTCTTTTTTCTCCACTGAATCGGAGTATGAGATTTATTTTCACAACCCGGACCAGGGACTGAAATAACGACCGCCATGTTACTACATATGGCAAAGATGACTTGAGTGTCTTCTCCAGTCAACCTAATGAGTTAATAAGCCAGGTTTGGCACGAGAGGGAATGAAATAACAATTGAAAGAAATAGCCATTTGACGTGACTATGTCAGCCATGAACGTGATTCCATATTTCTGACATTCATGTGTAGAAAAGCAATACTCGATCGATAAAGAGAGAAAGTGATTATGTAATCTGTGTTTTTTGTTCATCTTGCGTGTCTCTCTCTTCAGTCAGTCGAAATCTGTTTTCGATTATTGCACTCAACGTGTTGATGCTCAATAATTGAAATACATACACGTACACATAAGCAGATGCACATAAATACTATACATATAAATGAAAGCATATACTGCATTCACACAAAACTCACATGCACACACACTACATATACAAATATATGCATGTACGTTCGTGGAGTGAATCTTTGACACTATTTCAAATTTTTGATGATTCGTCGTTCTATGAACTAGTCGTGCCGGGGTCCAAATCTCTTTTCGATTGATGCACGCAACGAATTAATGCTCTCAACTTCAGATACTTCACAGCTGGACCCAAAAGAATAAAAAGTAAGAGTTCCATTTACATAGGATTAATGCAAAATTTATTTGCTCTTACATTAGATGCTCGTGTACAACTCGTGTACAACTCGACGGTTGACGTAATCATTCTTGCATTCTGTAATATTTATCAAGTTCAGACATTTTCTTCCTTCTATACTTATAGAGGAATTCATTTAAATATTTTTATTTTTTTACGTCACTTTAATTTCATAGCTATTGTTGTCGTAATATCCACTCGTCTTAAGCAAAAGTTATCGGAAGTTTTTCGTTCATGCCATCAATCCCAGACATACTTTTTTCTGTAATATGGTAAATATAGAAGTAGATCCCTATATCTTATGCAAACAACTTCATCATATATTTATATTTGAATCTATATCCCTCCATCAATCCATTACCTTCTCTCTCTCTTTTCTCTCTTTCTCTCTCTCTCTTTCTCTCTCTCTCTCTCTCTCTCTCTCTCTCTCTCTCTATATATATATATATATATATATATATATATATATATATATATATATATATATATATATTGTAAATCATCTAATGGAATTGCAGCAGCATCATCAATGAATTTTGAAGTAAAAAAAGTGCTGAAGTTGACCAATTCCTCCCCAGCTGCTGTTTGGAGCTTTTAAGACTATATTCATTGATGATTTTAATTTTTTGAATAGAAAAAATAAAGATACTATTCATCAATTTATATTGCTTCTCGAAAATCTGAAGTTATCTGCAACGCATAAAACAGAAACAATTCTCACAAAAATGTCTATTTATCAGGTATAGCTCTGGGGCAGACAACATTTTTTGCTCTGCCTTGTAGTGCTGTACTGAAAAGATGTTCGCTGTCCCGAACACGCTAGCATTCAATATGGATCTAACGATGAGAAAAACATGGACTTTTCAGTTGGGCTCTGGCAACCTTGGAAAACTGTTCCTGAGACTTGCTGATTGTTATAGCAAATGATAATTTCACTTGAAACTGGGGGTGCTTGAATTGGAATGGAATGTCCGTTGAGATGATAGGATGGATACATCTTCTCCCTCGGCACAACCAAGCATAAGAGATTTGAAATTGGGGTGTGTACCATTGCAGAGTTTTGGTGCATTCTAATTTCGTTGTAACATAATGAGTAATCCAAATTTTAGTTGCAGATTGTGAGGTTCTAGACTAATGCGTTAAAAATAGCTGAGAAACTCTGTTGGACAGTTGACTGCATTTTCAAGGTCAATTACAATGTCAAGTGGCTTGTATCCCTTGGATCGGTTTGGTAGCCTTTGAATGATGATGGCATTAATATCCTGTATTGATATCCTAAAAATGTTTTAATTATAGGTTCTGCTGATGAATAATCGTATAGAATAGCCACAAAAATAAGTATGTGAATTTTAGTATCACATGACATCAGTTGAGGATTTTTCTGATGATCACTGTCACCTTTAAAAACAAAACGTATCTGAAACACCCCAGGTTAAAATATTTTCCACCGAGACACCAACCTGCTAAATAAGCCTACATATGTTCTGTTCGCATAAACATTTTAACAATTTATCAGACTTTTATTTATATGAAATCTATTTTGATTGGATAAACCTTAATTTTTACTCAAATCTTCCTAATATCCCGTTAACTTTTTAATGTATTACAAAAATTGAATAAGTATTTATGTTCAAATTCTTATCAACAGAATGTGATGCAGTAATGGTTTAAGATGCAAAAGTTCTGAGAAAGTCAGAAAACCCTTTGAAAAATCCCTTGGAATTGGCTTTCTGTGTATTCTATTAATTGGAACAACAAGGAATTTGGATGAGACTATAATCATTTGAAATTATGCAGTTGAAACCAAACCAAGTCATAAATACCAATATGGACATTTTTGAGAAACATAATCTAGGAAATATCATTTGTATCATTTTTCTAATTCTTGGAAGATTTCGCAAACAAAGATGGCAGCCATGTTAAAACACGATGTCTGCCCGAAAAATATCCTGCCATTTGATATTAACAGAAAAAATAGCCTACACTTGGCAGTGGCACCTCAGTCTTTTTCAAAGTACTCCGAGACATCACATACTTATTCCTGCATGCTTTCTATTCTTCTAAACAGTCTGCAAAGCCCTTTTTCGAGATCACCATCAGTTGTCTTTTCACATTCAACTTCATGGTCTCAAATTTCATTGAAGGTAAGCTAGAATTCGCAGAGGAATCTGGATTGTAAAGAACTGACCATCATGAGTGCTGCGATATTTTGCCGAAGAAAAGAATTCCTGCATGAGACGTAAATGATGAATCGATTATGGTCAAACATTACACAATCTAAAAATGGCGTCTCCCTGAAAATTGATTAAACCCATGGGAGAGTTTCAGTCGAGGCATGCGCAGTAGCATTCACATCCGTTTGATGGCTATTTTATATCGAGGCCATGCAACCAGTTCTCAAAATATTCAAAATTGCTGGATACTTTCCTCATGGACCTCGTACAATAAATGCACACGGGTCATTTCCATTAAAGTCATTTTTTTCCGTCATATTTTTTTTTGGGGGGGGGGCCTTGCGTCGGCCTTTTAAAATCAACTCCTACTTCTTTTTTTATCTGCTTCTATCAATATACAAGCATCAATCTTCCTTTTCATCTACATAGACATATTTCTAATTGTATTGGTCCATTTTTCTCATTTTATTGCTTTATTTTCCTCCTTTTCCTCTTTAGGAAAAGCTTTTTTTCGGTTTTTCTCAGGAGTTCGATCAATGCTTTTTAATCAGAAGCCAAAAACAAAAGAATATTGGCTGTGAGCGAACATGTTAATATCAAAGTAGCTTGTATGTATGTATGTATGTATGTATGTATGTATGTATGTACATGACGTATGTTTGTATTTCTACGTATATCTTTATATGTATCTATACGTGTAAGTATATGAATATGTATATACTAATATGTATCTATGAAAATTTTAATAAATATATTTGTCTGAAATGTATGTTAGTTTATTCATGTAAATGTATGTGTATTTCTCTTTTTAGGCCTTATTAATAATTCTGAGAAATTGCAACTTCTTTCTGAGATGAACAGATGAAAGAAATTCCCTGTGTGAATTGCATGGTTCCCTGTGGTTATTTTGGCTTCCATGTCTTTTCATCTTCTCACAACCAAAGCATCTCTTCTTTGAACCTTTCGTTTTATTTTACACTATTACTGCTTTACACTGTTATTAAATTTCTGTGTGTACTATTGTGACTTTGAAGGCGTTGAATCTTGATTTATTGCCTCGATAGAGTATTAGAATAATAATCGAGATGTCTTAAGACTTTTGTTGCAGCCGTTTCCTACAAACTCTCACACTCTCAAGAAGCTGAGTTTCATTCACAGAAATATAATTAGCATTTATGATTTTCGTGTTCCGTTCATTACAGCACACAATCAAACGTATGGAAGTAGGAAGAATGTGTTACACCAAACCCCCAAATGGAAAAGGTCTGCTTATTCTGAAAATCCAAATCAAAGATCACTATTTTTCATTTTGATTCGAACACCGACAAATGTTGCTTGTGTAAAATAGTGTCTAACCCACCTCGATGTCAAATCTGCATTTACAAACTTACCAGTAAAGTTATTGCAAGCCGAATCACCAAAATGCCAGATGTAATCCAACCATGGGTACAAGCTGACTTTAAAAGAAGCTACTTAACTGAGGACCATTCCCATTTGATAAATCAACTAAAAGAGAGAGCAGCAGGATATGAAATGCCACCAACGTTAACATTTGTAGACTTCAAAAAGGCCTCTAACCCAGAAGGATTTGCCTACTATTCATTGATGTCATTAGTCTACAATGTGTAGATCCTGTATATGTCAGCACATTCGACATATATGCCGTCAGGGCAGCTCCTGGCTACAAAAAATACTCAGCACCCTTTAAGGCTGAGACAAAGTGATACCAACCCATCCAAACTCTTCACAGCCTGCCTAAATTCAGAGAACAAAAGAATCAAAATAGACAGCAAGTAACCAATTAACCCCGGATTTGCAGGTGACATGGTCGTTTTTGCAGAGAACCTTCGGGACTTCCAACTGAAATAGACAGCAAGTAACCAATTAACCCCACATTTGAGAGTGAGCTGGTCGTTTTTGCAGAGAACCTCCAGGACCTCCATCTGAAATAGACAGCAAGTAACAAATTAACCCCAGTTTTACAGGTGAGCTGGTCGTTTTTGCAGACAATCATCAGGACTTCGATCTAAAAAAGACAGCAAGTAACCAATTAACCCCAGATTTTTAGGTGAGCTGGTCGTTTTTGCAGAGAACCTTCAGGACTTGCATCTAAAAAAGACAGCAATGAACCATTTAACCCCAGATTTGCCTGTGAGGTGGTCATTTTTGCAGACAACCAATTAACCCCACATTTGAAAGTGAGCTGGTCGTTTTCGCAGAGAACCTTCAGGACCTCCATCTGAAATAGACAGCAAGTTACAAATTAACCCCAGTTTTATTGGTGAGCTAGTCGTTTTTGCAGACAATCATCAGGAATTCAATCCAAAATAGACAGCAAGTAACCAATTAACCCCAGATTTGCAGGTGGGCTGGTTGTTTTTGCAGAGAACATTCAGGACCTCCAACTAAAATAGACAGCAAGTAACCAATCACCCTCAGATTTGCAGGTAAACTGGTTGCTTTTACAGAGAACTTTCAGGACCTCGAACTGAAATAAGCAGCATGAACCATTCAACCATATATTTTCAGATGAGCTGGTCGTTTTTGCAAAGAACCGTCAGGGCCTTCATTTAAAATAGACAACAAGTGACCATTTAACCCGATATTTGCAAGTGAGCTGGTCGTTTTTACAGAGAACCTTCAAGACATCCAACTAAAATAAAGAGCAAGTAACCAATTAACCCTTGATTTGTAGGTGAGCTGGTCGGTGTTGCAGCGAATCTTCAGGTCCTCCATACAAAATAGACAACAAGTAACGAATTAACCCCAGATTTGCAGGTGACCTGGTCGTTTTTGCTGAGAACATTCAATACATACAACTAAAATAGAGAGCAAGTAACCAATTAACCCCAGATTAGCAGTTCTGGTTGTTTTTGCAGAGAACCATCAGGACGTGCAACTAAAAAAGATGGCGATGAACCATTTAACCCCAGATTTGCAGGTGAACATGTCGTTTTTGCCGAAAAATTTTAGGACCTTCAACTATAATAGACAGCAAGTAACCAATTAATCCAATATTTGCAGGTGAACTTGTTTTTTTCACAGAGAACCTTCAGGACCTCCAACTAAAATAGACAGCAAGTACCGAATTAACCCCAGATTTGCAGGTGAGCTGGTCGTTTTTGCAGAGAACCTTCAGAACCTCCATCTAAAATAGATAGCAAGTAACCAATTAACCCCAGATTTGCAAGTGAGCTGGTCGATGTTGCAAAGAACCTCCTGGACTTCAATCTAAAAAAGGCAGCAAGTAACCGATTAACCCCCAGATTTGCAGCTGAGCTGGTTGTTTTTGCAGAGAAGTTTCAGCACCTCCAACTAAAATAGACAGCAAGTAACCAATTAACCCCATATCTGCAGATGAACTGGTTGTTTTTACAGAGAACCTGCAGGACATCCATATAATGCTAGACAGACTGAACAAACAAAGCAAAAAAGATTACTTCAGTAAAACAAAGCTCAACAAACACGTTGAAAAGACACGTATTACGATCAAAATTGAAAATGCAAAGAAATCAAGCGAAGAATTACAATGGAAACCGTTCGAAAACCGTTAGAAAACTCAAGTGGCGATGGGCTTGTAATGGCAGACAATCGATGGACATCACGGTTCGCAACATGGATTCCCAGAGATCACATGCGGAACTAAGCCTGCAAAATATAAGATTGCGAGGAAAACTTGACAGTATTAGAGAATATTTTCTCTGAAACGCCTTTGATAGAGAGATGTGGCAAATCTTGAGGAAGGTCTATGTCCAACAACGGACAATCAAAGAAGGATGATGATGATGACACTTGCTCCATGTGCACAATTGACCTAACACATGTGTTACCTGGATTAAGGTCGTATTAGCTGATACATCTACATCAAAATATATATGTTTTTATATTGGTCACCCATGTATACTCTTTATCAAATTGGCGTACCTCAATAATTTTCATCTCATCTATGTTATCACTTTTAGCTATGCCAGACTAAGGTGAGCTGAATATGCATATACATATATATGAATTAATCATCTGAAATGGCCTAGCGTTATTATATGGAGAATGTGTCAGTTGGCAAAGACAGCGTAAATAAAATAAACAATAGAAGAAAATGGGGCTACTACAGGTATCGAACCTGTGACAAATTGGCAGCTGCTTTAACGTAGCATTGTTCTTTCCATTGAAAGCCCAGCGGGAAGGCAAAGGCCCAAATAAGTGCTTTATCTCCATTTTATCAGTTTGGGTATATATATATATATATATATATATATATATATATATATATATATATATATATATATACATATATATATATATATATATATATATATATATATATATATATATATATATATATATAGTATATCATCAAAAAATCAATATATATATATATATATATTGATTTCTTGATGATATACTCATCCGCATATAGAAACAATTTTGCAGACATGGACTATGAATGAACACGACAGAAATAGTGGGGTAAATCAGTGTAATAACAGGAGGTCATTTCAAAGTGACTGCATCAGAGAGGGGGAATAGATAGATAGATAGATAGATAGATAGATAGATAGATAGATTACGTATACAGCAGTTTCCGTTATTTAATATTTTGGCCAAACACGATCTTTCTTCTCCTTGACCTTTGCATGGTGTCACTTAATCTCTGCTTGTATTTAGTTTTATACCGTCCTATACGAGAGAGCAGCACCTTAGTCTCTGAAAAGTCAAAGTGTCTATTGTGATCTCATTTAGTATTTTTTGTGTAACACTTTCTATTTTATTCAAGATTCAAAGTTGTGAAAGACCGAGGTGAATAGATAGAATTTTCCCTCTGCTTCCAGTTAAGAATTTGCGTTTTTTTTTGCTTCCGAAAATAAATATGCACCGAATAAGAGAATTTGATTATTGACAAAAAAGTTTAATTCTTTTCAGTTGTCAAAAACATGCTCGTTTTTTGTTTTTTGTTTTTTTCTCGAGGAAGGATTTGGATTTCCTGTGGCAAAGATCGGGGAATCGGTTGATGTCGTGAATGGAAGTCGGGGTATTTTCTATGTAAATCCGTTCCTTTCTTTCTTTTCTCTTTCTCTTCTTTTCTTTTTCTTTTTTCTCTTCTTTCCTCCCTTTCTTCTTATACGATATTTTTTTTCATTCTTTTTTTTCAATTTTTCCTTTGATTTTTATTGTTTTCTTTCATTCCTTTCTTTTATTTCGTTTTTTTTCTTTCTTTTTTTAAATTTTGAATCTATTCTTTCAATCTTCTCTCATATTTCCCTCTTCCTCTATCTCACAAATTAAAATGACGGTAAGAATCTGCCATACAAATGAAAATAATAATGACTTTGTACACCGTTTTGAAAACTATAAGGGATGCTTGGATAAGTGAATGGGTTCTCCAGGGGAGTACTCTAAAAAAATCTGGGGTACCATTTCCCTAGGTAGGCTATTTCTTGTTATGATTGGAATGATGAATACTTCCTGGAAAGACCGTGTATGAACTTGAAACAATGCAAATACTTTTTTTGTACTTGAAAAATTGAGCATGTGCAAATTCGGGCTCGATACTGGAATTACTTCTGTCTTTATTGGCACGGTGGAAATCCCGACGAAACCAGATTATTTAGTTTCCTTCAAGATTGAGTAGCAGGAGAGGAACAGCTATGCTTTACAGGCCAAGAGCAAAGACAAAATGTCAAAGGTTATAGACTTTGGTCAGGAAATCTAACTAGAGTACTCTCCGGGTCCGGTGTTAACTAAGATATTTAAAACCCCAATATAGCACAGTTTAACAACATTTGCTACATCAGCGGTAGCGGATTCGTAGGAGGACTGAAAATGGTGGGGCTGACATTGTTTAATTTCGATTGGCATCAGCTCAATTTGTTAAATTTTCCAGGAGATTTTCAACGCCCATGATAGAGGTGTTTAGCAATTTCAGAGAAATGTCCAAGTCAAACAATGGACGATGAAAGCCTGATAATGATGACGTCCAGAAAAAAAATGATATTCAGTATGGTGTCATAGAAAACTCTGGGATGTCATCTTGAAGACCATCCTTGAAGAGGGCAAAAGTTAAAATCGAATATTTCGGTAAATTTCGTTTCGCGATTAATTTCTGATTTGGGTCAGAAAATCGATTGGTGTCTATGGGACAGTGAACATCAAGAAAAGGAGAAGTTCAGAGATAAGGAGGATGAGATAGAAAGATTTACTGGTAAGACATGGCAGTAGCACAATCGCAGTCGTCATGGAAGGAAACAGGAAAGGCCCTTGTCCCTCAGTGTATGAGAGTGCGTGTGTATGGGTTTATTCGAAGTTTCCATAAATCCCTGAAATTTCCTCTTAAGTTTGTTATTTCACGAAATATCCAATACAAGTTTCATCGATCTGTGTATCTCTAATCTCAGTTTTTTTGTCAGTTCGTCTGTCTGTCTGTTTTTCTGCCTGTCTCTGTCTGTCTGTCTCTCTCTGTTATCCTTTGTCTTTTACGTTCTACTTTCACTCCTTTCTCTTTTTCTTTGTGAGTCAAGATTTTTTCGTGCAATTGTCACTGCGTAACTTCTCTTCTCAACTCTTGATAATCCATCCATACCTTTGAATATCAATCAATCTGTTAGTTTCTTTCTGTATCCACAAAGGGAAAATTTACTTATTTATCTCGTTTATCAAGGTCATTTTGTTCTTTTGTCCATTCAAGTCATCTAACAAAATCTGCTTCACCCTCTCTTTCGATACAATCTACTCAACTTTATATCCATGCTCTCTCTCTCTCTCTCTCTCTCTCTCTCTCTTCTGAGTAATTTGGGATCGTTTTGTTTAGTTGTTATAGTGTATTCCCTCCTCCTAACTCTTAATAATCCAGCCATACTTTTGAATATCAATCAATCTCTTTTTGTGTATCCATATAAGAAAAACGTACTTATCTCGTATATCGATATGATTTTGTTTTTTCTGTCCATTCATGTCATGTTATCAAACCTTCATCATCCTCCCTTTTGATACAATCCACCAAGCCTTATATTCACAATCTCTCTCTCTCTCTCTCTCTCTCTCTCTCTCTCTCTCTCTCTCTCTCTCTCTCTCTCTCTCTCTCTCTTTTCCTATGCAGTCGATTTTATGTCTCTGTCATCATCCTTCTGTGTCTCTGTCATTTTTTACTCTCTCTCAATCACTCTCCTCTTTAATTTCTATGCATTCGATTGTCAATATCCACACCTTTCTGTCTTTCTATAACGTTTTACTCTCTCTCTCTCCCTCTCTCATCTGTTACCTAACTATGTCTTCTATGTTTCATTCTAATCTCTTTCCCTTTTTTCTGAGTGAGTCAGAAATGTTTTGTTTAGTTGTTACCGTGTAATCACATGATAATAATGTTACTCTGAAATCTCACTCAACTACGGATAATCCTTTCAGGTTCTGGAGCAATGAATATCGGCACAAGGGACATAAATCTCGTTCTCACTTTTGCTCACTGTACACAAACAAAAAAAAACCTACGAGTTAAATACGCCACCCCAAACATCAGCCCCAGCATTATTATTGTTTTATGAATATTCATCCTTTTTAATCAAGTTAAGGAATCGGCAAAAGCAGGCAGAAAAGATGGATGCATTTATGGTCCATGAAATATGTTGACAGTTATTGTAAGATAAGTTATTCTATGTGCCTTATTTGTTGGTCAGTTGTGTTTCATGAGAGGATATATATATATATATATATGTATATATATATATATATATATATTTATATATATATATATATATATATATGTGTGTGTGTGTGTGTGTGCGTGTGTATGTGAAAATGAATAAATGGATGAATAGAGGTGATATCTTGGTGTTCATACTCTTCTCATGATGAAATATCTTTTTCGTTCAGTAACAAATGATTCAGTGTCGAAATCCCGGCCAGTATGCAATGTATCTAATATATAGCAACCATTCTGCCCCTCGCTGTTTCTCTTCACTTTAAAGAAAGAACTCTAAAAAAAACCTGCCACCAAATAGGAAAAATAGCAATGGAAAATATTGAGAAAAGAAGCAACAATGAAAATGGCGGTTCGAATCTGAAGAGATCGATAAAAAAATATTCGGTGATATTCAAAGATACACAAAGAAAATGATCTGAGATGAAACTGGGAGAAGTTAAGAACGAAAACTATTTGGTTTTATCAAAAGTATTTCCCGCTTTTGAAGACCTTTACTTTCTCTCGTCCGTTTCTGTAGAGAAAATGCTTGCTTTTCAATTCTATTATTTCTTCTACTGGTCTCCTCATTTTACTAATACCGGTGATCTTTGTTTTGTAGGGTTTAATGGAACACTACACTCGAAAATAGTGTGCATTTAGAGATTACAACGCCTTATTCTTGTTTTTTGACAAAAGTTATGAAAGGAGATTTAGTAAAGAGTAGGATTTCTCATCAATAAAACCCTAAAGGACAGCATGATAGCTTTCAAAGCTATCTCAGACCGCGTAGCCAGCGTCACCATACAACTCTCTAAGAGGTACAAGCTAAATGTCATCCAAGTCTACGCTCCCACTTCACAATGACCAAAGAAGAAATAAACAACTTCTATGATGACTTGAACTCCCTACTAAAAGATACAAAAAAATATTTCAACATCATCATGGAAGATTTCAATGCACAAGTAGGACAAGGAAACGAACGCTGCGTTGGATAATTCGGATACAAAAGACGGAATGAGATAGGGGACGACCTTGTAAACTCAGCAACTGCAAACGACTTAAAAATCATGAATACATTCAGAAAGAAAACCAGTAGAAAATTGACTCGGAAGTGTCCCAACCATGAAATCAAAAATGAAATAGACTACATTTCAACGAACAAAAGCCACACTATCAAAGACATTCAAATTCTAAACCAAGTAAGTATAGGAAGTGACATAAATTGGTAAGATGTAAGATGCAAGTAAACACCAATAAAGAACACAGAATAATGTTTCACACCAAACTGCAACCACTAAACGTACCAAATCAACTCAACCAACCCTTCAAACTAGAATAGGAAAACAGATCCTTACCGATGAAAACGACACCAACATCAACGAATTCCACAGTAAAATAACAACCTCTCAAATAGATGCTGCCAATATGTTCAAACGAAGAAACACACAGACCATCAGGAAAATCTCGGACGAGACCAGGAAACTCATTGAAGATCAAAGAAACCTCAAACCACCACCAACAACAAGGGGAAAATTAAGGAGGCCTAATCAAACAAAGCATTCAAAAAGAAAATAAGAGAAGATAAAAAAGAGTACACGATAGCTATCATCAAAACCACTCTCGTAAAACGGTGAGGCTTCAGAGCAATGAACAAAGCTCTCAGTATAGGACAGAAACAAATATCTAGCATACTCGAAGAAAATGGACACATAATAATGGACAGAGACAGAATTATCGAACGTGCCCAAGAATTCTACCAAGAACTCTACTCTTCAAGACATGGGTAATTAAGCAACGACCAGAATACGCAAGACGCTGACAATCAGTTATACCATGGGAGGTGAAATAAGCTATCAAACAAACAAAAAAAGGAAAAGCCCCTGGATCAGATAACATCACCATCGATCTACCAGAAAAAAAAAACAAACAAACTGGTAAGATCGTCGACAAAAAACTAGCTAATCCGTACAACTATTCTTTAAAACAGAGTAGAGTCCCGAAAGATTGGAACACGGCAATCATAATGCTTTTACACAAAAAAGGAAACCCTAAAGACCTCAACAACTACAGGCCTATAAGCCTACTCAACTGCATTTATAAACTGTTCACAAAAATCATCACCAACTGGATCACTAAAATATTAGATGAAAACCAACCTCGGGAACAGGCTGGATTTAGAAGAAGCTACTCGACTATGGACCATCTCCATTCAATAAATCAGCTAAAAGAGAAAGCAACATTATACAAAATGCCACTTGCTGTAGCATTTATAGACTTCAAGAAGATATGGTTATGAAGGTTATCACTCTACAAGGTGTAGACCCTATATACGTCAAAGTACTACAACTTATATACAATCACAGCAACACCTTCATAAGGCTACATAAGGACTCTGAACCGTTTCAGCTCCAAAAAGGAGTAAGGGAAGGTGATACTAGCTCACCCAGACACTTTACAACCTGCCTCAAGATGATCTTCCGAAACCTGGACTGGGAGAATAGAGGAATGAAAATAGACGGCGAATATCTGAGCAACCTCAGATTTGCAGACAACATCAACCTTATTGCAAAGAACCTACACGACCTCCAGCTAATTCTAGATGAACTAAGCGAAGAGATTATTCGGCCTACTCATGAACTTCAGTAAAACAAGAGTCATGTGCAACAATCACATCGAGAATAAGGACATAACTGTCGAAATCAAAGATGCAAAATTGGGGAAAGTAGATCACTAGATCTACTTGGGACAGCGAATCTCTATGAAATCCACAAAAGAAGAAGAAATCAAGCTGGGAATCGACCTAGGATGGCAAGTTTTCAGCAGAGCAAGCTCAATCTTCAAAAATATGACAACCAAAAAAATCCTAAAAAGAATCAATTTAACCAATGCATCCTCCTAGTAGTCACTTATGGCGCTGAAACATGGAACTTAACCAAGAGACTGACCCACGGATTGAGAAGCATGCAGTGTGTGCACGAAAGAATCATGCTCAACCCCACATGGAGAGATCACACGACAGCAAAATATATCAGGAAGAATCTATTAGAAAACTCAAATGGCAATGGGCTTGTCATGTTGTGAGAATGACGGAAAACCGATAAATATCACGACTCACAACATGGATCCCCAGAGACGACATGGGAAACTGAAGCCGACAGAATACAGAATGGAGAGATGAACTAGACTGATTCAGAAAATACTGGCTCCGCAACGCCCATAATGGGGAAATGTGGCCGATCCTGGGGAAGATCTGTGTCCAATGACGGACGTTAAAAGACTGATGATGATGATGATGATGATGATGATGATGATGATGATGAAGATGATTCAAAGACCTTTTTCATTTATAGACTATTTATGACTCTGTTATTTATCAATACAAGTATTCGATTGCCAGCGGTCGGGTTATCGTCTAGATTGTGCTATAAACCATCATAATCGACAGCTGATGGTCGGCCACTTCTGGGGTTCATTTCAAAGGGGGAAAGCACCAACATTAAAATGCCAAAGCTTTTGGGGACAGTGTGGTCAGATATTGTTTCATTTCCTTCCTATTCTAGAATTCGGTGAACAGCTTTAGCGATGCTGGGGCCCATTTTGACACTATGCTCCAAAATTGTCAGAATCTTAATACTTGCATCTGCCATTTTAACATCTCAATTAAAAGATACAGCTGTTTAAGATTGATGATTATATTGTATACAGTACGGCTAATACATATTTGAACAAAACAGGCACATTGTTTGTATGATTTTTAGTTCTTATGCTTTGTTAAATTATGGACAGTCCGAAATTATTCAAAGACCTATAATTGAAGAGTACAAATGTAACAAGATGGAGAAAAAAGGTTCAGATTTTTCAATTCAATACCAATAATGTATATAAATCATCCTAAATAATCAATACATTTGAAAAATATATATTCATAAATTTAAGCAAAAATAAACAAAAAACAATCATTTAGCATTAAAAGAATCCGTTTCTTGAAATAATGGAATATCATGCAGGAAGATATTTTTCATTTCTCAAATTAACAATCAAAAATTCATGAAAATCATTTGAAAGAATCAAAACACCTTTTTCAATGTGTATCAGTTATCATTTTTTTGCTGTCAAATCTCAATAGTGGTTTGTGTTTAAACTCAGTGAAGATTATGGTTATTTTACCAAATCTTGGTTAAAAGATGGTCATTTTAACAGGTCACTGGTTTAAAGATGATTATTTTGGCAAGTCCTGGTTTAAAGATGGTTATTTCAACAAATCCTGGCTCAAAACTTCTCTCCAACTCTGGGTATTGGGTCCTTTACTGAGGATGGAAATCCCTTCTCAGTTAATGATCAAGGATATTAATTAATCCTCGTGCTTCCGTAAGTAGGGCCTGTCCAACTACCAGGTTGCTCAGAGAGCGAAGGTCGTTGTGGCCTACCACAGACAGAAAAAGATAGTCGTTAGAATGGAACCGGGAACTTGAGTTTCAAGTCACGCCTAGGGCACATGGATTCTTTGATGACAGGTAAATTTAGTGTACAGGCTAATCCTTGTCAGCACAAGAATACAGAAGTCTGGTGACTAGTAAACACCGAACATACCTGCGTGTAACAATCTTCAAGACAGGCTTGTTAATCATTGCAATTACTGTTAATTTATATGGAAATATTTTTGAGAGTTCTCATACTCAACAAATGGTGATGATTGTACATTAGAGTGAATCGTCAAGGGTCAAGATGGTGGAAGATACAGGAGACTGTGACATAAGACGAAAAGGAACATGCTAAAGATGAAGGCTCACTACATGATAAATACAGGACGCTATTTTCACTTTTCGTCTTATTTTCGGAACAGCACAAAAGTAATGTAAAGTGAACCCTCGAAAAGTGAAGGAAATATTTTTGCCTAGAATGTGTGTGTGTGTGTGTGTGTGTGTGTGTGTGTGTGTGTGTGTGTGCATGTTCCAAGAAAGAAAGAAAACCGTTTTAGGTTTGTTGATTTTCTGTGACCCTAGGTCACATGGTCACCGTTCTACACAACTTCTTTCACCCATGAATATTTGTTAAGCATCTCGTCTTATTTATTCTTGTCGTATTAAAAGGAAGAAGAGATTCTATGAGATTCACTCGTGAGAGATTTTCCAGTCCATAAACAAAAGAAGGTCCAGCAATGGCTGGAAATCTTCCAATTCATCGATCAATGAAGTTTGGAAATACGCCCTAAGACCTGACCCCAACCGACTAGTTAAGCCTGCCTCCGTCCGCCCCCTCATCACTTACGGTGACCGTCGGTCAGTCACCTCTCAGCATCATCCATTTTTCCAAAGTTCTTAGGTCTTCATTACTCTGGAAATTCGAAACACTTCGCACTTTTGGGGATTTCCTCTTAGGAATGATGTTTACATTACATCTGACCTGTCTAGAGGTAGAAAATGAAGGTGGAGATTTCTTATTCTATTCTAGGCCAAAAAATTTAAGAGATCCTTTAATATTTTTTTAAGGGTCAAAATTGAGGGTATGTGATTATTTTTCATTTTTTAGGGTCAAAATCGAGAGGAACTTTTTTCAATATTTAGTGGTTAAAATGGGGGGAGTCCTTTTCATTTTTATGAGTAAAACTTGAGGGGGAGAGAATTTTTCCCTATTTTCGGACATAAAATTGAAGCGGGACTCCATTTTTTTACTTTAAGGGGTCAAATTCGAAAGGAAGATTTTTTTTTCCAATTTTGAGGGTCAGAATCCAAAAATTCCTTTTACTTTTTGGTGTCGAAATGGGTTGGGGTCGTTTTATTGGTAAAAATCGAGAGGAATATTTTTTCTGCTTTTAGTGATATTTTTACTTCGATGGAGTCTTCATTCTTCTATGTTTTTGTTTTGTATTATCATCAATAGATGTGCATTTTATCCAGTTGATAAATTTTCTTGTCTTTCGTCTTTTCTGTATAATACACATTCAGAAGTTTTCAGAAATCCTTATTTTGTAATGACGGACTGAGGTGCATGAAAGCTGGCAACGATGTTTTATGTCTTCCAAATATTAAAATAAAACAAGATATTCCCAACTTTGGTTGTATAAATAAAAGAGACATTAAAAACTTAGATTAGGTTGATGCAAAAAATCTCTGGCACTTGTTTTTGACGAAATCTTCTTTCGTATAAATTCTCTGAATCATTATTCGGTCATTCTACTTTTCCTGCTCTTCCCAATGGCATTTGTGTGAAGTGAACACAAACAGCTCTGGCTGGCATTCTCCCTACCGGTAACCGTTTGGCCAACCCGACGCCCACTTGACATGAAGTGCAATTGCTAAAAATTGCTATTTGCCCAACCATTAACTAATTTTTTTTGATATCACAATCGATGGAATCAGGATTAATTTCAGTATTTGTTACTTTAAAGTCTTATCTTCTAATGTCGTTTTGACAACATCTTTTCTTCGAATAAAGGTTGTGTTATCAATTTTAGATCGTGTGAAAGATATAGCACAAAAATCGCTGGAATTGTTGAACTCAAGAATTTAATTTGGAATGAAAAAAAAAACTACTTTTTTCCAAAGAATGATTTGGATAAGATTTTCAGTTTTGTTTTTAATAATTAAAGGTGGAAAAAATCGTTGCTCAGACGAGAATGCAGTCGATAATTGTTGATTTAAACACATTTTTATAATGACGACGACAGAAATTTTGTTCAAAAATATCAAAAATATCAAAAAATATCAAAAAACAGAGAGACAGAGAAAGAGAATGTTAGGTGGAAGGGATTTGCATAATGTACAGTTATGATGAGAACACCGGTTCTCGACAGATCATCATCATCATCATCATCATCATCATCATCATCATCATCATCATCATCATCATCATCCTTCTAGTGTTCGTCGTTTGACATAGACTTTCGTCAAGAATCACCCAACCTCTCTGCCATGGGCATCGCAGAGCCGGTACTTTCTGAATTTGACTATTTTTCACTTCATTTTACTTTTTGTCGACCACAATTTTGCATGAGATCTCTGGGGATCCACGTTGTGAGTCGTGATGTCCAGCAGTTGTTGGTCATTCTTGCAATATGTCCAGTCCATTCACATTTTAATTTTCTGTATGCTCCAATGTTATCTACCACTCCAGTCTTTTCTCTATTCTAGTGTGCTGTCTTCTGATCTCTCTAAGTGAGGTTGAGAATGATTATATCATGTGCACGTTGCAAGGTTCTCAGTTTGAGGGTCAATCTTTCACTGGAGTCAAAGAACGTCGAATCTGATCAAGAATATTTATGGGAGACCTCTTGGGAACATTGGGTACTAAAAGCAACTGATCAAGTTTTGAGAAACTGAACCATGATTTTGGAGTTAGATTTTCAACTTACACACACACACGCACACACACACACACACACACACACACACATACATCCTAATAGTAAGTATGTAAATTCAATAGATAGAATTACCTTTAGACGTAAACCATTTTACTTTTTGTTGACTACAATTTGGCATATGATCTCTGGGGATCCACGTCATGAGTCTTGATGTCCAGCAGTTGCTAACATTCTTCCAACTTATTCACTCCATCGCCATTTAAATTTCTTTAACTGTTTTTATGGTATCTCTGACTTCTGTCTTTTTTTTCTAATATGTTGTTTCTAATCTGTGTTGTCTTCTGATCTCCATGTGAAGTTAAGCATGATTCTCTCGTGTGCACGTTGCAAGATTCTCAGTTTGAGGGTCAATCATTCACTGGAGTCAAAGAACGTCGA
Source organism: Thysanoteuthis rhombus (assembly GCA_963457665.1). Classification (NCBI taxonomy): domain Eukaryota; kingdom Metazoa; phylum Mollusca; class Cephalopoda; order Oegopsida; family Thysanoteuthidae; genus Thysanoteuthis; species Thysanoteuthis major. The sequence continues at coordinate 13,283,188 of OY735227.1, read as the reverse complement.
ATCTGATCAAGAATATTTATGGGAGACCTCTTGGGAACATCGGGTACTAAAAGCAACTTATGAACTTTTGACAAACTAAACTAAGATTTAGAGTTGAATTTTCAAATTACGCACACGTGTGCACACACACACTCACATATCCACACACATACATACCTACATACAAATATGAGTTTTTATGGATTCCTTAAGCAGTTTGCCCTTTTAATATTCTTCTATTGATAAAATCAATTCTAAACAGACGAAAAAATATTCATGGATCACCAGAAATATCAGAAAGATTGTCTGATATCCGTAAAGCCTTCGATTTGCAGGCACAAAATAACTTCTACATGGAATTGATCCATATCGTATCTTTGTTTTCCTCTCATTGTAGATAATTCCCCTATATCCCATTTTATAATAGCTGGGGTTGGGCTGCCGTTCAACTACAAATTGTTCAGCTTGCTGTCAGATAAATATTGGAATTTGATCCTGAAAACATCACTGCTCAGAAAGCACTTTTCATCTTCAAAACTCTCAAAAGGCGTCAGTGGAAAATGAAATATAGATTACACGTTGGTATCACTCAATGATTACGTATAAAAGGGTGTGCATGCGTATATCTGCTGGTGTTCATCTTTCTATGTGCGTGTGTGAGAGAGTGTGCGTATAGGAACGCTGAGATTTTACACTTGTTTTGTGAATGCAAATGAAAGCAAAATATTGACCAAAAAGTAAATGTATGGAAGACTGCAAATGCTAGAATAAAAAAGCCAGTCAACTATGGTAATTGTAAGAAATACTTCTTTCTATTGATCTCCTATTCGTCTAATTGTATGAAACAGGAGGTGAGTGGTACTAAGAAGGTTTTCAGCAAAGAAAATGAACCCTGAGTCAGGATTCTGGCCGTCTGCTGATATTCACGTAGTGCTGATTCCCTTTGAAAGGGCATGAATCGTTATACATATATATATATATATATATATATATATATATATATATATATATATATATATATATGAATGAAATGTTTTGTTACTGACGTGCTATTATTTTACTCATAATGAAAATCCCTCTCTCTCTCTCTTTCTATCTCTCTCTTATCACCACCTTCTTTACGCACTGCTTATTCCAAGCCCAGTAAAAGAATTGACGGAAATATCAATGCAGACATTCCTCTCACTTTTTCCTCTCCCTCTCTAATCAATCTGAGTGTCTAATGTAGAGAAAGAAAGAGAAAATCAAGTCAATCCCCTCCCCCTCGTCACTATTCCCCCATCCCCTCATTACCCCTTTAAGCAATCCAAAAATCAATTTTTAGAAAAAATCGTTTTTGATCTTCTGATAGAAATTCAACTTTGATCCTCTTTTTTTTCAAATCCAAATCTTGATGTGAAAACGTTTTAATCCCACTTCAAGAACCTTCACCGAGAACACCAATTATTTTCTTTTTCAAAGATGTTTTGGGTGGTTGATTGCCTTCTGCACCTAAAATAACTCCTGTGTCAACATTTGAAAATGTCAAAGGTGAAATATCAGTGGGAGAAATTCCAACTTCTATTCCTTTTTTTGTTTTAAATTATCGATTTGAAGAAAGTGTAGGGGTTCAGAGGAACTCTTTGAAATTTACAAAAGATTCAATTTCGATCAAACCTTTCAAAGAAATACGAATTCTTTTGGCATATTGTTCCCTATCTAAAATGTCTTGTCTTAAATCTATTTACTGTTGAAAGGAGACAATTCTAACTTCGAATCTCAGTTTTCAAATCAGGGGATAAAGAAGGCATCAAACTTATTTGAAATAATCCATTTCATCTTATTTCTCATTTGCCTATCTTTTTTTCTGTCTATCTTTATTTATCGTTGTCGCACCAACACAAACACACACACACACACACACACACACACACATATATATACACATATATATATAGTTTCGATGCTCATGAAATCAAAGTTGCCGAAAGAGAGAGATTTCACAGTATTCTGTATTCATTTTCTTACAAGATTTGATAAAGCTCTTCTCAGTTTTTTCCGTCCCAAAAAATATTGATATGGGAAAATAATGTTGAATCATCATCATCATCATCATCATCATCATCATCATCATCATCATCATCATCAGTCTCTTAATGTCTGTCGTTGGACATGGACCTTCCCTAGGATTCGCCACACTTCACTATCATGGGCATTGTGGAGCCAGTACTTTCTGAATTTGTCTAGCTCGTCACTCCATTTAATATTCTGTCGGCGTCGGTTGTGCACGTGATCTCAGGGGATCCATGTTGTGAGTTGCGAAGTCCATTGGTTGTCTGCCATTCTTGCAACATGGCCAGCTCACTGCCATTTGAGATTTTTAATGGATTCTATGATGTCCCTGACTCTTGTCTTTCCCTGGATGTACTGTGCTGTCTTGCGGTCTCTCCATAATCTAAGCTTAATCATATAGTCATCTAGAGTGAATAAATTTTATATAAAGCAAAATGTTTATTTTCTTCCACTTCAGTGATGCTTGCTTAATCTAGTCTATCTTGCTTGATTAGTAACACTATGCCCTTGCTGTACTGTTTGTTGTACACCCGTTTAATTAAATGTTATTTTAAAGAAAGAAATGTTTGAGGCGATTCCATAGCAGGACCAGACCTTATGCTCCTGACATAAAAAAAACTAACTAGTTAAATGAAAAAATCTATGATTGAAACCGAATCATCTCTACAAAATTTTTTTCAAGTTGGAATGTTTTTAAAAGAATTATCTTTGCATCACTCTGAATTTACCGGGAAAATAAAATATACACGAAAAATTCTTTTTCGGTTTTTAATCCATTAAAGTATTATTCAAGTTTGATTTTGGGGTTACAATACTTTCAGCTTTTCTATGATGGAAAAACTTGTTCACCATGATCTTTCAAAAAATACGTATCATTCTTTCGGCAACTTGTAGTTGGATATTTTAAAGGTAAATTTTTTTTTTCAAAACATAAATGCCGAAAGGATGCTATTTACACATACATTTTTCAATGGATGTTCACAATGACTTCGAGGCAGACTTGAACCCGTTTCATGACATTTGAAAGCTATGCCAAGGGGTGCATGTTCGAATGAAGATATGGTGTTGTTATTCCAGCAAGTAAATACTGATATCTCTCAATATAGTGTTGACACGTCATTCAATATATTTAGGGTTGCATCCTCTATGAGACATCCTGTACACTAGCCTATACAAAATGATAGATTAACAGTAATTATAGGATATATATATATATATATGTATATATATATATATATGTATATATATGTATATATATATATATATATATATATATATATATATATATATATATATATATATATATATACACGTAGTTTTGATTATGCGAAGGAGATTTCGATACATTTGTGATTTGCCTTTGGCATATCGGAAATACCATTTTCAATACAATGCTTCATAAAGGCTCCAAGATTCTCCAGACAGATTCATGACCACCGGTCAGATAGATCCAACTGTCTGCTGTCTAATTCATATGTATACAGTGAGTGCAAAAGATATACGATACATTTCAAAACGTTCTTATCAGCATCCTTATACAGCTTCAAAATTCATAAAATGTTGAAAAAAAAAATTCAGACAAGTATTGAAGTATTGGATACAGAGTTCAGAAATCTTCGGTCAAAATTCTGTCAAATTTGAAGGTTTTTTGGTATGTTCAAATATTCATTTTGAAATGTATCGGGTATGATTTGCTCTCACTGTATGTTTACATACATATACGCACACACATATACTTGGGCAGCCATCCTCCATTGCTGCATGTTTGGCTAAATACGACGCACGACGAATATCTTGTCTCTTAGGATTAAAACATTTTTTATACACACAAACAGACAAACACACACACACACACACACACACACACATACATATATATATATATATATATATATATATATATATATATATATATATATATATATATATATATAGTCAAGAAAGCTTTTTTATTTCAGACAATTATTTTTTAATATATGCAAGGTAATTTTTTCCAGTGGGTTTTATGTTTTACATAGAATTAGGATTTAAAAACAGAACAGTTATATCTACATGGTTCCCCTACCGTGTTGATCAAACACCCCACTTGAGCTATGATGTTAATACATAAATTAATTTTATTAGTTTCAGGTGTGAATCATAATACGTACAGTTCTTTCAATTCATATAGAGTACTATCATAATGTATTGCGGCGGGTGAGGTATCTATCTATCTATCTATCTATCTATCTATCTATTTCTTTTGCTCTTGTTCAATCTGAGTCTTTTTCAGATTCGTCTTGTCTGTCTGGGTCATCTCTTGCCTATATTCAGGGTTAATTGAGTAATCTCTACCAGTGCCCAGGTTGAAATTTGGATTCTGAACGTTGTTTCCTTGGAAAGCTGTCTCTATTACACTTCAAAGTTAGGCGGAACATCCTGGTTTTCAGTCATTTCCCCTTTCTATCCTTCTCGCTCTCACTCTACCAGTCAACTCATCTCTCTCTGTCAGTCTGGTTTTCATTTTACGACCCCCCTCTCTCTCTATCTTTACTGTGGGTTTCGAAACACTTTGCTTCCATTTTATCCTTCTTTCGCTCTCCCTCTCTCTGCCATTCTCTTTCTTGATTTAATTTCTTCCCCCTCTCTTTCTTTTTCTCTCTTCATCACTCATTTTGGCTAGCATTTCGCCTCTTTCCCCAGCTCTATATGTGTATTTATCTCTGACATTCATTTTGTTCTCTCTATTGCTCGCTCTTACTCACACACGCATGCGCACTCTAGCTTTTACCTTGACTTTTCATTTTTTTTCTGTTTCATTTGGTCGCCCTCTCCCTCTCTCTGACTTTTATCCTGTCTCTTCCCTTTCCTCACTATTAATCCCCCTCTCATTTGCCTTTTTCTTCTTCACTGTGTCATTCTTCCCTCTCTTTTCCTTTTATTTCGCCTCTTTTTTCCCTAACTTTCTCACTGACTTTCATTTCGTCTCTTTCATTTTCATCTTCTCATTCTCTCTTCTCTCCCTTTTATTTCTGTCTCTAACCCTCTCTCTTTCTACCCCTTTTTAACTGCTAATGCCTGTATCCAACCTTCAAGTTTCTTTCTTAGTCGACTCCTTCTTTCATAATATACACTCTTTTTTCTTTCCCTATTGTCTCTGAATCCAATAGTCTCTTTCTTCTTTCAATCAGTACTCTACCCTCCCTCCCTCCCTCCCTCTCTCTCTCTCTCTCTCTCTCTCTCTCTCTATATATATATATATATATATATATATATATATATATATATATATATATATATATATTGTCCTTCTTGCGCCCTTTTATAGCCAAGTCCAGTCATAATAGATTTGAACCTTGAGTGTAATCAATGTGAACCGTTCAAGTCTCAGCTGAACAAATTTTTCTGTGCTGTATCTCCTTGAGATATTGGTAATTGCATTACATATTTGACTTTCTCCCACGATACATTTCGATTATGATCCACATCTTTGCCAACGTTTTAGCTGATGGGCTCTCCCACCATCGCTAGGTATATCTGGTACCCGGTAATCTTCAAGAAGCTTTGAACAGATTCCAGTTTCTCCGTTGAAATCCATTGCTCCAGTTCTTACAGTTTACAGATAGACAATTTTACTGAGTCAAATAAAAGATGTCTGCATCAGTCTTTGAGTGGTGAAATATTGCTTCAAACTTTTCAAGTGAATCATATACATTTCACTTCAAAGAAATCATCTGTTTAATAGATAATTAGTTTTCTCATTGCCTTAATAAATGGATGTAGATTATTAAATCCACATCAGACGCTTTACTCCACAAAGGAAACTTCATTAATAATTTAAACAACCTCATCATATTTATACACTTTCTTCTGAAGATCCCACACTCAAATACAAACTCTTCAGAATCGTAGTACTAACTGTCAAACTTTCATGAGGTGAAATACTGCTTCAGATTTTTAAATAAATGTTACATAATTCACTCCAAAAGATATTTTTTAAGATTTGTTCTGTTCCATTGCTTTGATAAATAAAGGTAGACAGTTAATATCAACATCAAGTGCATTACTTTACAAAGGAAACTCCATTAATAATTTATATTGGCAGTCATGTGAGTGTACATTTCAGATATTATCTTCATTTAAAGTAGAATCCTAATACAGATAACCATTACTGTCAAATTTCTGGCAAAATCATATAAAATTTCGTGCAGATTAAGCCCTCTAACCCTGAACTAATGAATCCCAATCCACGTTTGTACACATGGCTACGAAAATACGTTTTGAAAAACCGTAATATTTTAGTGGCATAAATATTAACTTGGTATTATGTAAATAAAATTACATTTATCCATTATTATTTACTGCCGTGTATTATTGGTTTCGTTATGATGGTCAAAGCAAAACAAAGACTAATAACTCATTCTTTAATGCAATTGAAGTGTGTTCTCGTGTTGTAAACACAAGATAGTCCCTGCCTGCCACCACCTTTAAACAGAGACACGTCAGGACCCTGCCTCCAACACACAAGAGCTATAAATCATTTTTCAAAGCAATAATGTATTTTACATGTTACATCTGGCAGCACAAAGGATGCAATGAAATTGGTTCTGTTTTGGCTTCTGCTGTTTTTAGTTTCAAGGTCATTTTGACCATAGTTTTTTCAAGTTTTTTTGTTTAAGGAGTGGAGTGCCCGAGCAGAAAACAGAGGATGGACTCGACAATCCAAGTTCAAACCTCGATGGAGACAGCTGGTATTCAATCTGCACAGAAGTAAGGTGAAAGTATACACAAAGATAGGATTTAAAGATCAATATATTCGCTTTTGGAAAGCGGCTGGAGTCAAATTTTGAGAATAGAAGTGAGGCAATAACTAAGATCATGCGGAATTGAACTCAATTTCGAGCGTCTGTGAGTGGAAGATTTGATTAAGTGTCGGGAATGGTTGCTTCAGGCATCTCCCGTGAGTTTTCTTTTCGGATACTACAGTGCTTAGGTTTCCCTTAGGTATACTGTTAGCAAAGCGACGTGTATTCTATTAGTTTTTGATTGTCTTTTAATGAAACACACACACACACACACACACACACACACATATATATATATATATATATATATATATATATATATATATATATATATATATATATATATATATATTCATTTACTGAATAGTATATATCGATTCATTTATTGTACATACTCATTGAATATCTATTTAATGATTTTATATCACACAGGGTCTGATTTCGAGATGATTACGTTCATTTGAAATGAACAAAATCAGAAAGCTTCCATTGATAATCTACCAAACTTTAACTAAGCTAATAATAAGTTATGGTTGCCTTTGAGTTGGAAATACCCATTTAGTATCCAAAATGAAAACACTTACAAGTAAATGACACGTAAGCTGAGATAATACCACTTTGTGAAGCTGACAGCTGATCATTTATTATTGATTGGAACTGATAATGTCTATGTTGAAGTTAAGTGTACATGTGTTAATGGAGTAACATTTTGGTATTCACGATTGAAAAGAGAAGAACACACTGTAATCAAAATCAGAAGTCCACCATTATTAGGTTCAGTTGGAAGAAAATGATTTGTTTTTTGCATCGATTCATACTTTTGGCGGGGAATGGGGATTTTTTAATATTACTGTAGTCCGGATAGTGTAATGGTTACCACGTGTGTGTAACGAACAGATGGTTCCAGGTTCGATTCCTGGTATTAGTAAAGAGTATGGAAAATTCGTCACCAGGATTGATTTCTCTGTGCACACAGCAGCTAATTAAGTACACAATAAACTGTTTTTATAGAGTGGACGTTTGTTTTCAGTAAAATTGCATCATGCCAAAGGTGTAGTCATAAAAGCTTGTAGTCTCGACAAGACTTGCAAAGAACACCAAAATGGCCCATACAAGAGAACATCATATTCCATTAGGAATGTCTCTTGTGAAACAGATTCTTTACTTCTATATTAAGTCATCGATTATCCGATTTTATCCCACGCTATATTGTTTGTTCACTGGCTAGAAGTATTTCTTACATGAAACTTTGTCATAATTGAATAACTTCAACTAGCTAATCTTTCATTTTATTTTCACTACTTTTTGTCATGAGTCAGAATTGTTATTCAGATTAATCTTATAAGCAAGCAACCCAGATCGGGTTTACATTCTTTCCAGAAGTTGATTGTTTGCCTGCAGTTCAAAAACTTATTCAACAGTGAAACTAAGCATTGAATATAAATCAACCTTCAAACTATTATTTGTTTCATTCAATACAATGCTTCTTGGCTGATTAGCAATTTCAACAAATTTAGGATCATCATCATCCTGATGAGTCTCTTGACGTCTGTTATTGGACATAGACCTTTCCGAAAATTCGCCACACTTCTCTATCATGGGCGTCGCAGAGCCAGAACTTTCTGGATTTGTCTAGCTTGTCTCTCCATCTAGTTCTTTGCCAGCCTCGGTTGCACGTGTGATCATTTGGGATCTATGTCGTGAGTAGAGATGTCCACCGGTTGTCTGCCATTCTTGCAACATGGCCAACCGACTGCCATTTGAGATTTTTAATGGATGCTATGATGTTACCAACTCTTGTGTTCTCCCGGATGCATTGTGTTGTCTTGCAATCTCTCCATGAGGTTGAGCATGATTCGCACATTGCATGGTTCTCAGTTTGTGGGTCTGCCTCTTAGTTAAGTTCCATGTTTCATCTCCAAAAGTCACTACTGGGAGAATGCATTGGTTGTATACCCTTCTTTTTAGGATTAATGGGATTTTCTTGTTTTTGAAGGTTGAGCTTGCTCTGCCCAAGGCTTGATATCCTAGGGTGATTCTTCGCATGATTGCTCTTTCTTTTGAGGATGTCATGGAGTTTTGTTCCTCTAGGTAGATATAGTGGTCTACTTTCCCGAGGTTTGCATCTTCAATTTTGACGGTTATGTCCTTATTCTCGATGAGATTGTTGTACATGACTTTTATCTTACTGAAGTTCATGTGTCGGCCGACTCTTCATCTTTCTTTATGTAGTTCATCTTGCATTAGTTCGAAGTCGGATAGATTCTCTGTAGAAAGGGCTATGTCGTCTGCAAAACTTAGGTTGCTCAGATATTTGCCGTCTTTTTTTCTTTTCATTCCTTTGTTCTTCCAGTCTAGTCTTCGGCAGATAAGCTCAAAGTAGGCTGTGAAGAGTTTGGGTGAGCTGGTATCTTGTCTTACACCTTTTTAGAGCTGAATAGGCTCTGAATCCTTTTGTAGCCTGATAAAGGAGCTGCTGTGACTGTATATATGATGCAGCAATTCAATGTATACTGGATCTACATGTAGTAGAGTGTTGGCTTCCATGACTTTAGAGATTTCCACTAAAAATGCATCAGCGAGTTACATTTTGTATTCTGTTGCATTTTCTTCAAGCTGATTTATTGAATGGAAGTTGTCCATGGTCGAGTGGCTTTTTCTGAAGCCATCTTGCTCCTGAAGTTGGTTTTCATCAAATGTTTTTTTGACTCGGCTGGTAATTTTTTTTTTCAGTTTGTATATGCAGTTGATTAAACTTGAGGCTTGTAGTTGTTGAGATCTTTTGGCTTTTTTTTATATATATATATAAAAGCATTATGATTGCAATTTTCCAATATCTGGGATTTTACTTTGTTCTAGGCACGTATTGAAAAAGATAACCAGATTCCTAGTGATGATCTTACCAGCTTTTCTGGGTAGATCGATAGTGATGTTGTCTGGTCTAGGGACCTTTTCTGTTTTTGACAATTATATGGCTTGTTTCACCTCCTACGGGGTTACGTGTGGGAAGTGCCCGAGTTGATTGCGTACGTCTTGCATATCCTGTTCATTGATTTTTAGTACTTGTATCGATGAATACAGTTTTTGATAAAATTCTTTGGCATGTTTGACAGCCTTGTCTCTGTCTGTGGTTAGGTCACCTTTTTCCTCGTGTATGCTGGTTATTTGCTTTCGTCTTGAATTGAGGCCTTTGTTTATAGCTTTGAAGCCCCGGACTTTTTCGAAAGTCGACTCAATATCTCCTTCTGTCTTCCCTCCGTTTCTTTCTGGTTATCTTATTTAGTTTGGTCTCTTCAATTTCCTTCCTTGTTGTTGTCGGTGGCTTGAGGTTTCTGCGTTTTTCCATGAGCTTTCTGGTTTCAGCTAAGATTTTACTGATGGGTTGTGTGCTCATTGGTTTGAATATGGTGATGACTTCTATTATAGATGCTGTCATTTTGTTGCTTAGTTTGTTGATGTTGGTGTCATCTTGTTCAGTAAGAATTCTAAATCTGTTTTTATGTTCAAGCTTGAAAGATGTAATGAGCGCTTTTGGTACGTTCAGTGGTTGTCGTTTGGTACGGAACTTTTTTTTTTTTTTGCATTCCTTGTTGGTGTTCATTTGCATTTTCCATCTTCCCATTCTGTGGTTGCTTCCTATGTTTACTTTGTTCATGTCTTTGATTGAAGTTTATGTACTTCTTGGTTTCGTGGCTTGGACTCTCCCAAATCTATTTTCTATTCTGTGGCCTCTCCATACGTTGACTTAAAGGTGTACAACCAATGCATCCTCCCAATAGTAACTTATGGAGATGAAACATGGAACCTAACTAAGAGACAGACCTACAAATTGAGAACCATGTAACGTGCACATGAAAAAATTATGCTCAACCTCACATGGAGAGACCACAAGGCCGTGCAATACATCAAGAAGAAGACAGAAGTCAGGGAAATCATAGAATCCATTGAAAATCTCAAATAGCAATGGTCTGGCCATGTTGCAATAATAGCAGACAACCGGTGGACATCTCGAATCACGACATAGATCCCTCAAGATCACATGCACAACGGAGGCTGAGTATTGGATGGAGAGACGAGCTAGAAAAATTCAGGAAGTACTAGCTTCGTGACGCCCACGATAGAGAAGTCTGGCAAATCCTAGGAACGGTTTATGTCCGACGACGGACGTTAAAAGACTAATGATGATGATGATGATGATGATGATATCTTTGGCAGTATCGCTTTTTTTAGGATATCTAAACATTTATTGGGAAATTCATTGAATCGAGATTGAAATTATTCTTGTATGGGAAAGTATTCGGGTGATGGTTATTATGCTGTCAATCTACATGAATAAAAGATCATATTATGCAAGAAGCTTGTGCATTAGGCAATATTTTACAAAACATGAGGAATGAAACACCAAGTAATCCTAAAAAAGAAAAGATTAAATTTCAACTAAATAGAAGAGTTCTTTTTTGACATTTTTCTTTACACAAGAGTACATGAAATTCGATCAATGTCCACCAATCTTCTCTGAAAAGCATTTGTGGAAAATATCCCTTCATCCTATTTAACGGGGAAATATTCTTGTAATTCTTGTATTCATTGCTTATCTTCTTAAAGGTTTATCATGCAGCCTTTGCTTAGGAATACTTTTTGGATACTTTTACTTATTCTCTTAAACGTTAATGCTTATCTCTGTTGCTTTACGCCGTTATTATATTATCCGGATTGTGTATCAGAAGGGAACTTCCTGGGGTAGATGTATAGGTGAGAATAAGAACCGTGGACAAAAAATGCACGTGAAAAAATCCGCTGATATAAACCAACTTTTATCCCTGCAAGAACAACAAGGAAAACACGAGGGAAATCATAAAGATTCGAAGAAAATAAATCATGATAACATTCGATTTTATGTAGCCTTCCTTTTCCATAACATAGTAACTAATTTCTACAATTCTTTTAAAGTATTTTGAAGTACTTACACCAGCATCAAGAGTCAGGAACCGCTATTCCCATTTATTGGGAAAAAAAATCTCTGGGATTTTTTTTGTGGGGACCAATGTAATAATGACTAAAACGATAAGTCGACATTTTTTACAGCAGAATTACCTGTGCTAATTACTGATGTGTAAACGTTCGTCGCTATGGCCTAGGAAATGAAGCCAAAGAAGAAATTCTTCTCATGTTTGCGCAATAAACGGTCTGGAAATACCTATCAATCAATAAACTGACTCAAATAAATGATAAATCTTTTACGCACACAGCGACATTCAAAAACCAAATATTCCTGATCGTGAGAAACACAAAATCTTGCTATTTCAAATCTGCTATTCGTTTCAGCAAAAGTTGAAATCTGTAGTGGTTTGGTAATGATGCGAGTCTTATTAACAGAACAGTTCTATTGGATGTATAATTCAAATGAATAGCTATTAATTTGACTATGAAAATGCATTGGAATTAGGAAGAAATGCATTGTCACTGCTCAGGAATTAAGGAAATTGTTACTGACTGAACAGGACTATTATATGTATGACAGTATCTTATATCTATATCTTATATCTTCAATACACGCATACCCTGCGGGTGCTTGTCTCTACACACCTACTGCACATGCATTCGTGCTCACATTTCCACCTGTGCGCTCAGATACACACATCGAAAGCAAGAACAAGCATTTACATTACATACTCTGTCAACAGACCATAAATACATTCACGAACCATTACAACTCCTATCAGAAGACTTTCACGCTTTCCAAGTTCGGACTCATTTGTCTAGCGATGGATAATTCATCCAACTCCTCAGACAGATACACCCATTTATCAGTATAAATTAGAGACATTTTGAACTTTTCATTAACGTTTACTAATGAAACTTCTCTCAAATAACAACCTCCAAAAGCACTTTAACAACCCAACATCACTGACACAGAAAACTATCCTTCATGATAGAGAGTTCTGGCGAATCCTAGGGAAGGTCTGCGTCTAGCAACAGATGATACAAGACTGAAGTTGAAGATGATGATAATGTGAACAGATCTGGACCATTTAACGGATGTAGTCTTTTTGTTTGTTAAAAGGATTGTCCAGAATTCATTTAGTTATTCACAATCGATATGAGTCAAAATCAATCATAACTACAGGAATGATCGTGCTAACGATGCATGTTTTACATTTTCCGTCGTTTTGTTCGAAACTACGGCTTCAAGGTATTGCTTATCTATATTCTTTTTTTTTTTAATGGATAATTCTCAGGAGCAAAAATCAAGGGAGATAATTTCCATGAACAATAAAGAAAGATCTATTATTTTTAATTCTTTATATATTTATTATTGGATTTCTCGTGAACCACGGATGCAGAAAAAACATCGATCTTGACTCTGCACTACCCTCTGTGTCGATTGATATAGCTGGCAAATGTTGACTTCATAAATGGCCACTGGTCGAGTAATCATATTGCACGCACACACATTCTCACAAAGCTTAAAAGTCAGACCATAGATGCAGTATATCATTTTTTTGCGTTAAATTTTGCAACACCAGTTTTGTCAGCTCTATTTTCATGTTTACATAAAAAAAATTGAGTAAAAAAATATCTTGAACTGCCCGGAAGCATTTTCATTCTCAAGAATTTAAGGAATACATTACATATTATCAATAGATTAGATTTGACTTTGATTTCCAATATATATTTTATTAAGCTAGCAAATAATCTATTTGAGATATTAGTCATTTTATTACTATAATATGAATAGGAATATTACTTGATTTGTTTAAAATCATCTAAATAGCAAATTCTGATATCTATAACAGACTAAAAATAAAAAACTAGATTTAGATAAAAGAATCTACATCAGCAACAGTAAGCAAGGGATATAACTAATATTTTGGTATGTCAGCCTGTCAGTCCTCCAGTGACGGTAATCGAGCTAACAACTTGATCAAGCAAAGTAATGATATCAAATCGATTTTTCGTCCGAATTGGGTTCTTTTCTACACTAACTTTTCATTTCAATTCGATTCATTGAATTGATTACCATCTGTGTACGATGTTTGAATTTTTGACATGAACCAATTTCATTATTCGGATTTCCATCGCTATACATGTGTCCAATGTTGTCAGAAAATTTGACATAAGCCAATTTCTAAACTTGGATTTGTTTCCGATGTTGTCGTAAGTTTTGACATGAACCTCTTTATAATGAAATCACTTTCATTATTCATGTTCGCAATGTACATTGCAATATTTGTGTCTGATGTTGTCTGAACTTTGACATGAACCACTTTCATTATTCGGACACATTGTAATATCTATGTCTGATGTTGTCTGAAGTTTTGACATGATTTACTTCCATTATTCTACGCATTTTTGTACTACTATCTTTAATTTTTTTAATGAATGTTATCTCAACAATTTTTTTTAGTTACCTACGTGCAATGGTTGTGGGGCTTTGTTTTTATAGTTACAACGTTTAGTAGGAAAGTGTTAAGTTGGTAGAGACGTTGGTTTAGTGTATATACTAACATGGTAGGTGTGATTTCAATCCCCAGGTTGGGTAGTTCAAAAAGTCATATACTCTTATTCAGCAGAAAAGGCAGACAAGCCACATCACTAAGGTGATTAACTGGGCCGAATTAACTGAGGTTATATATCCTATAATTAAAATTATATAATTTCGATATCCTCTAAGTACGGTGATGGATTGAGAATCATCTACTCCCGCGGGTCTGGTTAGAAATTCTATGGAGGTCATCAACTACAGCTGATACCTGGAGGAGGATGGTTGGGGTTATGGTTGAAACGTTGTGAATATAACAATCGACACTAAATTGTTTTCCTTTCGAATAAGCCAATCGAAGCTGCTTCAATATTTTCAACAAAAAAAATCACCAAATATTAGTCAAATTCAAATTTGCAATTTTATCTTTGTAGTTCGTCCAGCTTCATTAATGATAAACACATGCAAAGTGTTGATAAATAAGATAGGAATGTGTGGACTCGAGATTATAGTGGTACTGTAGAAATGCTGATACTGTGTGACAATTCACCTTCAGATTCCAAAACAAAAAATATCAGCAGAAATAATGAGGTGAGGAAATGTCACCTTGTATTACTGACCATTCTACGACTTCTGGAATATCTGAGTAAAGTCAAGAGCTAAAACAACCGTTAATTCAATCAAAATCTCTAATCACGTTCCAATGCGACATTAAATAATGATTCATGAATGGTAGCCATATTGGGCCGATGAAGATACGACTTTAAGCTAATTAGAGCTTGAAAGTAATTAAGCAAAGAATTTTAGTGGGGAAATTATCGAACAGAGAGCTGTAACAAGTTTAAACGAGTGCCTGCTTCATGCAATTCAATTCTAAAAACAATAAATATCATTTTGAAATTCTATTTGAAATATTGGTGAAAGGCAGAAATATTATTTCTGTGTTATATGAAATATTGGCAACGCTTGCTAATTTTTCACAAATTTGTCTTTCATCTTCATTTTAGTTGCTTTTCATTGCTAGTACTTAAACTCACAGCCTACTGCTGTTAGTAAATAGTATGAGCAATAACATCTTGTCACAGAAATATAGAGAAAATAATGCAGTTTTAACTGAAATTATGGGACTTCTACTTTAAATAGGAAACGAATTTACTAAGCTTTGTTTATTCGGAAATAGATCCACCAGTGTACTGAACTTAGTTTAATTCTCAAGACCTCCGTAATGGTCAGTAAGATCTTCTCAGATATTACACTACGGTAAGACATCTTAATATTTATTAAGTTTAATCTTCAAGGTAACTTCAAGCTATTGATATATTTTAGGGGCTGTAAGAAAACTGGAATGATTTATGCATACCTCAATTAGATCGATACAAATCACTTAAAGAATTTGGAGACAGGTAAACAGATACGAACAAAAGGGTATATAGATAGAGAGGCATGATAAAGAAAATAATGTTACGCCATTCCTAAAAATTATGTGGGCCTACCTTGCTTCCATGGAAATTAATTTTTGTCTCATAGCTTTTACCAGGAATCGAACATGGAACAGTGCCACCGGTATACGCAACGGCTTCATCCATTCTATTCATTTATCACCCTCCGCTTTGCTATCATTGCGGGTAATTTATCGTATTCAAGATAATCGAAAATTTCGAAAGAGACTTGAACCAATTTAGGATAACTGAATTCTGTCATATTTTACCCTCAAGTAAGTCGTATCCACTCTCCAGTCCATGTAACTGATTTATTCACTTTGGCTGAAACTCAAACTTAATATTCGGCCTGGCAATATAACATACAGTTCCCCCAGGGGACATGTTAACTATTCACTAACTATGTTGATATTAGTCTCTATGAAGTTACTTTCTCACTATATACTAAAGATGACAAGTGTGCAATTGAAAGCAGTCACATAAAATGAAAAGCAAAGACGTTAGCATCAAGACCTCAGCAAAACCTCAATTCTGTTATTTGTTAATATTGTAAAGTATATAATAGATTAAAACACCTTTTGAAATGCCCTGAATAGGCTCTTCAGTCTCACAGCTTCAACAAATTAACAATAATTTCAAACTGCCACTGTTTAAATTAAATGTAAGCATCAGTAGAACATAATGAAATAGACCGTTATAAAGATATGATATATCAGCATCAAATCTTCAGCAAAACCA
>OY735227.1:13106713-13261713 GCA_963457665.1 Thysanoteuthis rhombus | reverse complement strand
TGTGTGTATTCGTATGGTTGTGTTTCCTTGTGTGTGTGTATAGATATATTCTATAGATTGAATCTGTCTGTGGATTGACAAGTAGTTATCAGCTGAATTTTGATCCGAAATTTCCGTCGAAATATATATGCAGGGGGAATTTGAGCCAGAGAATAACACGTTTACCTGTGGACAATCGAAGAAATTTCTCATCTCACTTGGTGGTTTGACGGATTGTGCATGTGGGAATGGATGCTTTTGTCGGATTTGTAACTGCTCATGTTCTGCAACAAACTCGCATTAATACGAGGCTGTTTCCTTAGGCCAGAAAGCCAGATGCAATGTAATCTCTGCTACGACTGACTGCAGCAGTTGCAGAACTCAATACTTAGTCTTTCAAAAATGATAACACATTTTATTTTTTCATTTTTCCTTTTACATTTCTATCAAATAGAGACTCCGACAAGTTTATATTCAGGAATAACCCAATAAGATAAATCCAATAATAGAGAAGTTCCGTACAGACAGCTTGGGGGATAAACGTTAATATTAAATAAATGGTTGACGCAGATCTCTTTTTCAGCGTGAAAAATCTAAAACCTAAATATCAAGTAAAAAAAAATACTAGCTCAATTTCGAGATATTGGATGTGAAATTGGTGTCAATCGATAACTTGATGACTGAGAAATTATTTACGCTTAAGCTCAAGATCTATCCACATTATAATGGCGATGACTCTAATTTATAAATAAAAGTGCATGAAAGCGGCTTGAAAAAAGGTTCAGTTACCAACTGGAATGCTGCAGATATTTACAGCAACATATGGACCACATTATGCTCACACTGGAAGACTATTCACGATATTCACACTAAATTATGATCGCTGATCCAGGAGTTGATAGACAAGGCTCCACATCTTTATCCAAAGTTGTGGTAGCGTATAGTGAGTTTTGAGACTCCCTTATTGTAAGAGCTTACAGTGACTTGAAACAACAGGTGTGATAGCATATAGAGATTTTTGAGATCCCCGAGGTGTGAGAGTGTTGTGTCTTTCGAGTTCCGAGTTGTGGGAGCATATACTGACTTTTGAGACGACTGAGCAATGAGATGTATTGCCAAAGATGTCACAACAGATCTGGGACAACGGAGCTGCAAGAGTGTATAGCGACCTTTGAGAATAGAGCTGTGAGAGTTTTTAGAAACTTTCAAACAACAGAGATATGAGAGTGTTTAGTGACCTTTGAGACAACAGAGAGTGTTTAGTGACCTTTGAGACAACAGAGAGTGTTTAGTGACCTTTGAGACTACAGAGGGTGTCTAGTGATCTTTGAGACAACAGAGAGTGTTTAGTGACCTTTGAGACAACAGAGAGTGTTTAGTGACCTTTGAGACTACAGAGGGTGTCTAGTGACCTTTGAGACAACAGATAGTGTTTAGTGACCTTTGAGACAACAGAGAGTGTTCAGTGACTTTTGAAACCACAGAAACGTGAGAGCATATAGTAATTTCGAGACTTCCGAGTTTTGAGAGTGTATAGTAACTTTTGGAACAAGAGAGGTGTGAGAGTATATAGTGACATTTAAGACAACGGAACTGTGAGCGTATATACTGATTTTTTTAGACTCCTGAGCAATCAGAGTGTATAGTGACCTTTTGAGACAGCATAGATGTGAGGGTGTATAGTGATTTTTGAGACAACTAAGCGAAAAGTCTCTGGTTACCTTTGCGACAACAGTGTATACTGACCTCTGGGACAACAAACACATGAGTGTATAATGACATTTGTGACAAAACAGGTGAGAGTTTATATCAACTTTCCATACAACAGAGATGTGAGAGTGTACAATGACCTTTGAAATAACAGAGATTTAAGAATTATAAATGACGTTTTAAACTACGAAGATGTGAAAGTGTATAATGATTTTTGAGACATCAAAGCTGTGAGTGTGTATAGTGACTTTTAGACACCCGAGCTTTGAAAGTAAATATCAACTTGTAGACAAGAGAGATGTGAGAATGTATAGTGACATTTGACACAAAAGGACAGTGACAGTGCATAGTGAATTTTAGGACAAAGGAGCTGTGAGGGTATAAACTGATTTCTGAGACTTGTGAGCTCTGACAGTGTATGGTGACCTTTTGGGACAACATAGATATGAGAACGTATAGTTACTTTTGAAACAACAGAGCTGTTAGAGCATATAGTGTGTGTCCTGAAAAGTCATTTTTTTCGCAATGTTGTTATTGAACAACTGATCTTTGAGATAAAGAAAGAATTTGAACAGAAGACGATTCCTCATTGTAATGGCATAGGAAATTAAAAGGAAACATAGAAAGGACAAATGCTTCCTAGATAATTGGAAAACGAAGTAAATTTTATTCATTTCTAAACTTAGCCCGCAAGAAACGTGAATTATGCCGTTCAGGTTATTAACTTTTCATTTTTCTCTTTGCTCTTGAAGAAAACCAAAAATAAGGCTGTGCAAGTCACTACAAAAGTCTGGAACCATTACCAAACTAGTCACTGCCGTTGAAAAATTCTCAGATTCTTATAAGATTAGGTTTCCTAAAGAGATTCGAGTCTGTAATATATTTGGTCCAATATCTACCCGTATTCCAGTCGAATTCGGGCAGTTTTTCCACGTCCTCTTAATTTCTATAAAACTAATTTAAAGAAAATAATATTGTAAATAAATGTTTACGTCTTATTAATTTCACCTGAAGTTTTATTAATAGGTGACTCGAGCGGTGAAAGCTATCATTTTGAATGATGAAGAAAACATTTTTCAACTAAATTGTTACTTTCAAGTAAAAGCGGACAAACAGAAAAAGGATCACACTGTTCATTATCTAAGTATAATATTGAAAACAGAATCTTTTGTCTGAAATTGGAATTTGTTATTATTCGATGAACACGAGGAACAATATATTCCTTTCTTCCTTTTTGTCATAAAATTTGAGATTTGTTTTTGTTGATATTCAATTTTTGGCTCACAGTAGTTTCCTCTCTTGTTAGTTTCTCCCTTGTCATACAACGTGCAAAGAAATGATTTTGTCTCCATTTATTGAAAGATCAACGGATACCCATTTATTGTTTCTACAGCAATTGTGGGTTTTTACGGACCGGAATGCTATCCTGACGCCCAAGATGGACTGCCTCACTTGGCTTAAATGCTAAATCTACCCTGCTGTTACCCATTGCTGAGGAGACAAGTGGATTCATGCCCTTCTCAAGAACATTAGTACACAGTCAAAGCAGACAGCCTCAGCCAGAGTTTGAACTCTGTTTGACAATTTTGTGTGATTGTGTTTTATTGAAAGTCCAAACTACATGAGAATAAAATGAATTCAAATAGCCTTTCGTTCTTTTAAAAATAAACACCATTCAGTTCTTGCTTTAGTTTGCAGTTCTGCCTTTCAGCGATTGACAATTCGACAGGGTTGGTTGCAAAGAAGCGTTTATTTACCGGACGTCAAGTCGTTTCTCCAAGAACGGTTTGACTAAGAAGACAAATGAAAATTTACTGCACCTATTGACTAAGAGCAAAGAGGAAACATGTTATTTTTTAAAGCTGAGCAGAGAGAACTCAATTGTGTCTAAACAGAAAAGTTGTTTGCTATGATTAGTCGGTTTACCTCTAATCCTCGATCATTAGGAAGATATTTCAAAGTTAATTTTCACTACCTTCAGTCACGATTATAATCAAAATGTTTTTCATGATGTATAAATACAATGTACAAACGTACATTAAGACAAGGAACTGTGGAGAGCAAAAATTCCAGAGCACTACTATTTGTGTAGAGTTGTCGTTCTCTTGGGAACTGTTTCAGCCCTATGTGCTTCAAAGCGCAGCCCAAAGAGGAAGAATGCCGACAAGAGAGGCAAGAATAATTGTTAACATCATCACTAAGATATTCTGATAACAGCAGCCTTTGACAACAGCTCCTTTGACAGAGAACTAAAATTACTAATTTTATCGACTGGGCTTCTCTTTCAGGTATTCATCTGGCATTAATTAGTCTTTTAGGAGGCTGAGTGGCTGAGAGAGTTTGCCGAAAAGGGCTATTATAAGTAAAATGTGAATACTTTTCTGATTTTCAGTATAAAAATGTAATAAAATCATGAATATAGGGATTGTCCATCGTCAGAAATTGGAATGAAAGTTTCTGACTGATATGAAGAAATTACAAAATAGAAATACGTGATTTGACGGACTGATTATACAGGTATAAAGTAGATACATTGCTAACAATTTTTTTAAATCAACAAAGAAGGGATTGTTAGCGCAAGGAACTGATATAAGCCTTACTTTCAGTGCCACTATCAATTGTCGGGAGTTGATGCCAATATTATTGATAGAATAAGGTATGTGTATAATATGTATCTTCAGTTTTATTGTTTTATATTTAAAACTTCTGTGATTCTTTAATATTCGAGTTTTCCATTATAAATTGTCAGCATCTCTTACCCAAATATGATATAAGCCTTACTTTCAGTGCTACTATCAATCGTCAGGAGTTGATGTCAACATTATTGAGAGAATACGGTATGTGTATAATATGTATCTTCAGTTTTATTGTTTTATATTTTAAACCTCTATGATTCTTTACTTTTCCAGTTTTCCATTATGAATTGTCAGCATCTCTTACCTGAATATGATATGAGCCTTACTTTCAGTGCTGCTATCAATTGTCAGGAGTTGATGTCAACATTATTGATAGAATATGGTATATGTATGATATATATCTTCAGTTTTATTGTTTTATATCTTGAACCTCTATGATTATTTACTTTTCGAGTTTTCCATTATAAATTGTCAGCATCTCTTACCTGAATGTGATATAAGCCTTACTTTAAGTGGTTCTATTAAGTGTCAGGAGTTGATACCATTATTATTGATAGAAAAGGGTATGTGTATAACATGTATCTTCAGTTTTATTGTTTTATATTCTAAACATTAATGATTCTTTACTTTTTGTATATATATATATATATATATATATATATATATATATATATACATATATATATACATATATATATATATATATATATATATATATATATATATATATATATATATATACGAATGCATGTGTAATTCCTTTATTTTAAAAAGATCTCGTTGAAATTCAGATCATAAAGTTTTTTTGATTAAGATTAACTGGTATTCAATATATAATGTTATGAGGGTATGCTGAAGGCTTTATCCATCAGAATAAACTTCATTGGCATCGGTAACCCATGCTCTGACCCCCACTATTACGCACACACACACACACACACACACACACACACACACACACACACACACACACACACACACACATACACACACACACACACACACCATCCACTTTCGAACCTGGTTTATTTCCTTGATAGAAACCGATGGAAAAAAAAACAATGCTGGAGGCTACATAAGTTATTTCATGTTTTCTTTCTGAAAGCTTACAACGTTACTGAACCAAGATTTTTCCATTGTGAAGATTGCAATGTTGGCTTTGCATGAATTCTTGGAGGGAGTTTATTTGAATATTACCTGGAAGGCGACCCGGAGGCATTTCAAAATAATTGTAAGAGTTTATCTAGATTTAGATCTCTACTTTCGGCAGAATTCCTTTAACAGATTCTATGTACAGCTTCGAGAGGATTTTAATGGCTCTCTACAAATGTATTGGTCACGAC
The DNA here is from genome assembly GCA_963457665.1 of Thysanoteuthis rhombus. Classification (NCBI taxonomy): domain Eukaryota; kingdom Metazoa; phylum Mollusca; class Cephalopoda; order Oegopsida; family Thysanoteuthidae; genus Thysanoteuthis; species Thysanoteuthis major. The sequence goes on along the minus strand of OY735227.1, from coordinate 13,256,045 downwards.
CATTCCGGGCATGTATCTACGTATACATATGGTCGAGCATTGAACATGCTTACACACATTCGATATATATATATATATATTTAATCAAATGAAATAAAATAGATAGAATGAAAATTTGAAAAAGTTTAAAATGAATATTCTACTTCTAGGAAAAACGCACACACACACACACACACACACACACACACATATATATATATATATATATATATATATATATGTGTGTGTGTGTGTGTGTGTGTGTGTGTGTGTGTGTGTGTGCGTTTTTCCTAGAAGTAGAATATTCATTTTAAACTTTTTCAAATTTTCATTCTATCTATTTTATTTCATTTGATTAAACTTTAAAATAAATATTAAAAAAGCAAAAAAAAACAAACAGCAGATGTCGCTAAATACTGATGACAAGACAAGTTTAATAGAGGGAAAAAGTTATATTTCGGAACTCAATTAGATGACTTCTCTTAAACTTTACTTGATCAACAAAGCATATCTTTATACTCAGCTTTCTTTTCTTATGAGGATTTTGGTGAACAACCTGGTCAGTTAGGAGAGAGAAATTAATAATAACAATCGCTTATGGGATACTGGTATTAGCGTAGTTGAAAAGGAGTTAACGTTGGTACTCATATATATATATATATATATATATATATATATATATATATATATATATATATATATATATATGTATATATGTATATATATATATGTATATATGTATATATTTATGTATATATATATATATATATCTATTTATATATATATATATATATGTGTGTGTGTGTGTGTGTGTGTGTGTGTGTGTGTGTGTGTGTGTATTACACAATTGGCAAGAGAATTAAATAATTAAATCCTTGGTCTGTTTCCCTCCCTCTAAGAAACTGAGTTTTGATTGACATGAATGAATTCCTTCATCACTTCATGTCTTGACGAGCTGATCTTATTTTCTTTTCAGATCATGACAACTATTCAGATCTGACTTGCAGAAAAGTTCGGAGAAATCTCAGAGAGGAGACAACCGTTTGGATGCAGCCAAAACTATGTTTCTCTATTTCCTTCTGTATTCGATGTCAGAAATAATCTGACAAGAGCCCAATTTTCTGAACACTCTACTGTCGCCCAGAAATGCAAATCTTTGTGTATTGTATTTCATGCCTTGTCATTCAAATTTCATGCAAAACCCGATTGATTAAATAATAATCAACGCATTTATACATAAAGATGCGCCTTACTGACGGCGGATAGAAACCATTTCGTGATATTTTCAAAAAAATCTTCCCTAGGAGTCGACAACCTCTCTGCCTCTACGGGTCGTAATGTGCATCGTCTATTGGACGGTGGGCCTGATAATTGCCATAAAACATGGGAAATATCTATTTAATGTGTTACATAGTTACAGTACTTTTAAGTACCATATATTACTCGATTATTTAAGGGCTGCGAGTCCCAGAAGAACTTGTAAGAACGATTTTCAGTTTTCAGTAAACATTTGTATTTTTCTAAATGTTTCTCTATCATTCAATGTTCATAACATCATCATTATCATCATCTTTTTAGTATCTGTCGTTGGAACTTCCTTAAGATTCACCAGACCTTGCTATCATGGGAGTCGCGAAGTCAATACTTTCAGAAATTGTCTAGTTCATCACGCTATCTCATTTGATGATGATTGCATTGCGATTGTCCAACATTCTTCTAATATGTCCAGCCAATTGCCATTTGCGGTTTTTAATGGTTTTTATTATATATAAAAACATTCCTCTCATTACTGTGCTGTCTTGTGATCATCCCATGTGAGGTTGAGCATGATTCTCTTTTGTACATGTCGCATAGTCCTCAGCCTGAGGGTCAATCCTCTGGTAAGGTTCTATATTTCAGCTCCATGGATGACTATAGGGAGGATATATGGGTTATATATTCAAATATGCAAAAGAAGATATAATTACCAAAATTTCGAAAAATCTGGACATGAATGATTAGGTATATCTAATTCTGTTGTGGCTCAAATCAATCAATAACTCAAGGTAAGAAATCATTTATGTTAAAGCAAAAAAACGCAAGTAAGCAATCAAAAGATTCTAGTCACAACTTTTTACAATCGAATAATCTTTTTTCCTATCCCCTTGACCTCTGACAACTCAGCCTAAGATAGCAATTTCAGTTTAGGATTGCTCAGAAGTTTTAGTATATAAATTGATGGAAATTTTTTGTTCATTTCGTCAGGCTTTCATAATGAAATTTGAGTTTTGCTTCGCTCATTATGATCTATTCGGACTTTGATAATGAAATGTGCGTTTCGCTCCGTTGTGGTGGGTTAGAATAATCTATAAAAAACATGGGGATTGTCTATTTTATCTGCTATGCATTAACACTACTTTCAAGTACCATATATTTGTCGATTATTTGAGACCTGCATGTCTCAGTTGTGCTTGGAGGAATAATTATTGTTTTGCAATAAACACTTGTGTTTATGTAAATGTTTCTGCATCGCTCAGTCGAAGTTATCTTTAAATTGGTTCAAACGTAGAAGAATATTTAAAAACATTGGAAACTCAAGACATAAATGATCAAGTATATCTGATTATTTTTTGGCTCAAATCAATGACTCGTGGTAGGAAATCATTTGTGTTGAATCAAAAAATGACTATTAGCAATCAAAGAATTCTAGTCCCTATTTATTACAATTGAAAAATCCTTGGAATGTTAAAAAGACACATAAGATCTTTGAAATATAAAAAGTAAGAACGGTATCCAAATATTCACTCCAAAGACAGTTGAAATCCTTTCGTGAGCCAGATCTAGACTAGGGACCCGTAGATTGTCTGACCCTGATTTGCACTAAAACATCCAACTGCATCCCATATAAAGTCTTTTTCTAAAGCTGTATTAATATTCATGAATCTCAGCTGAGTACAGCACATGTGTTTGGAAAAGAATCAACAGAGGAAGGAAGATTGTGTTGCATCAAACTGCCTGCATTAAAAAAGGTTTTAAACCCCGTCTTCATTTACCTGGGCTCGAACAATGACACAAGGAATAATGGGTACGAAAGTCGTGCTGTCCATAGCTTTTCTAGTGGTGAGGATCCACTCGCCTCAAAATCAGCGTTCCCAACCCTGTCCACATTTAAGAGTTGAGATATTTTTTTCAGACAGCCTACAGGTCTTCCTTCAGCTACTGTTTAGTCTTGACAATAAACATTCTCTGGCTAAATGAGAGTGAGTCTTATAAGCTAACAAATATTCCCGATTTTCCCTCCATAAAGGACGTCTACGCTGGATTGTCTTCATCAAGTTTGGTTTAGTCTGGTACAAAGTCACAAATGTGAAAATGCAGATGAGATTATATTTGTATATTTGTATTTTTGTAAATGGGCTCACTAGTCGGTATTAGTATCGATTGCTCTTTGTAAACTACATTATCCAATGACCAATAGGAAGGAAAACGGGGTGTATACAAAGTACGACATGAACCTATTTCTCAATTTCAAGTTTTTTTTTGTAACGTCCAATTATTATTATTATTATTATTATTATTTTTTTTTTTTTTTAATTATCATTATTATTATTATTATTATTATTATTATTATTATTATTATTATTATTATTATTTTTTTTTTTTTTTTTAATTATTATTATTATTATTATTATTATTATTATTATTATTTGGAATCTCACACCAGTTGCCTGGTGGTAACCGCTGGAGTTTGAGTGACAGCAAGTCTCCTCAAGTTTCCAGCCCTCCTCTCCTAGTACTCATAGGTCGCAGTAATTCTGCGATTTACAGTTTTACACCGGTTGCCCAGTGGTTATCGCTGAAGGCTGAGTGACAATAAGTCTCCTCAGGTCTTCAGCTAACGTCTCCTCTCTCTTTCGCATATCATGACAGAGCTACGATTCGTTGCAGTCCTTATATCTCTAGCACCTTCCTCAGTATCCGTGCAGTTCCCAGTAGTGCTGTGGTCTGTACGGTCTCTATCCTCCCCCTAATCCCGATCTCCTCCAGTCTCTCCCTCAGCGTTTTGGGGACAGTTCCTAGTGCTCCCACTATGACCGGTACTACCCTGGTTTTCATGTTCCACATTTTCTTTAACTCCCTTGCTAGGTCCTGGTATTTTTCCCTTTTTTCACCCTCCTTCTTTTTTACTCTATGGTCTGCAGGTACAGCAACGTCTAGTATTTGGCAGGCCTTCCTTTTTTTGTCTACTATTACTAAGTCCGGCCTTCTTGCCTGGATGAGGTGGTCAGTTTGGATGTCAAAGTCCCACAGTAGTTTGTGGCTGTCACTCTCCAAAACTGCCTCTGGCTTGTGCTGATACCACTTTTCCCCATGGTTGAATCCCATTTGTTTGCTTAGTTCCCAGTGTATCATCGTTGCTACTCTATCGTGTCTATGCTTATACTCCTTCTGGGCGAGTTGGCTACATTCACTAGTTATGTGGTTTACTGTCTCATCTCTTTCACCGCACATGCGGCATTTGCTGTTTGTCTGTGTTCTGTCGATTTTTGCTTTTATGTAGTTTGTCCTTATGCTTTTGTTTTGGGCTGCCATGATGAGCGATTCTGTTTCTCTCTTAAGGTTCCCCTTTCGTAACCACGTCCATGATTTCTCGTCTGCTATATCTTTTATCTGTCTTTTAAACTCGCCGTACAATTTTTTCCCTTCCCACTTTTCTTTTCTAGTTTGCTGTACTGTTCCATTGTTTTCTACTTTATTGTTTGTTGCACTATCCCTCGCACTCTTTATGATTTCTTCACTATTTGTTTGCACATATCTATCTAGGACTACTTTAGCTCTCTGGACACAATCTTCTATGCTGATGAGCCCCCTACCACCTTCTTTTCTCTTAACGTATAGTCTATCTGTATCATCCCTGGGGTGTAATGCTTTATGCATCGTCATAAGTTTCCTTGTTCGCCTATCCATTGATTGGAGCTCTTCCTTTGTCCATCCTAGGAATGGTCCTGTATACTTAACTACTGACACAGCCCAGGTGTTCATTCCTTTTATTAGATTTCTGCTATTTAATTTGGTTTCTAATATTTTCCTTATCCTTCTGAGGTATTCTCTCTTAATTTTCTCCTTCATCTCTTCCCGTTTTATCGTGTCACATTCAAGGACACCTAGGTACTTGCATCGGTCTTGTGCAGTCAATGCCCTAATCTTGTTGTTGTCCGGAAGTTCAATTCCCTCAGTCATTGAAAGCCTTCCTTTACGCATCACCATGATTGCACATTTTTCTATCCCAAACTCCATTCCTATGTCCTCACTATATTCCCTTACTTCGTTGAACAGAGTCTCAAGCTCTCCCCTGTTTTTTGCAAACAATTTAATATCGTCCATGTACATTAAGTGGTTGACCTTTCCTTTTGTTTTAGAGAAGTGGTATCCTTTGCTGTTTTTCAGGATTCTGTTAAGCGGTATCATTGTTAGAACAAATAATAGTGGGGACAACGAGTCTCCTTGGAAGATTCCCCTTTTATCCCTACCTCGGCTAGTTTGTCCCCTGCGGCTGTCAAATCTACTTTCCAGTCTTCCATTGAATTACCAATGAATTTAACCACCGGTTCGCTAATTTTGAACATTCTAAGGCATTCGAGTATCCAGCTATGTGGAATCATATCGTATGCCTTTTTGTAATCTATCCATCCCATTGCGATATTCTTTCTCCTTTTCCTTACTTCTTTTAAGATCATCTGGTCTATGTAGAGTAAATCGTTTGCCCCTTTGGTTCCTATCCTACACCCTTTCTGTTCTTCTGGTAGTAGCCCCCTTCTATCCATTGACATGTATATTCTCTCTGCTATTTGCCCGGTCAGGATTTTCCACATCAGTGGTAGGCAAGTGATTGGTCTATAGTTGCTTGCTATGTTCCCCTTTCCCGGGTCTTTTTGGATGAGGGTGGTTCTGCCTTTAGTCATCCATTCTGGTGCTTTGCCTTCATTTAGACGATTTTGGAGTAGGTGAGTGAGTCTGCCGTGTAACGTGGTGAATTTCTTGAACCAATACCCATGGATGCCGTCGGGACCCGGTGCTTTCCAGTTGGCTACTTTCCTAAGAGTATGTTTCAATGTGGTTTCATTCAGTACTATTGGTTCTCCCTTGTCTATATCTTCTAGTTCTTTTCTCATGTTTCCTAACCATTGCGGTGTTACATTGTGTCTTTTTGGGTGCCCCCATATGCTATTCCAATAGTTCTTGGCCTCTGTGGCATCTGGTTTTATGTCCTGCCTTCTTTCCCCACTTAAATCTTGGTAAAACTTTTTCTCATTGTTTTGGAATGTGCGGTTTTGTGTGTATTGGGCCGTTCTTAGTCTGTATCTTTTTAGTCTTGCCTCTTTGGCTAGTCTTTTCTGGTGTAACTCTTCGACTACAGTTGCGATGCCTTTTTGCGCTACCTTGTATTTGTTATAAAGTCTTACTCGTGGTCTGTCTGTGTGTGGTGTATTTCTAAGCAGTACTTCGTCTCTCTGTAGTTGGGAGATCTGCCTTTGTAACCTTCTCTCCCAGTTGGGTTTCTCTTCCCTATTATTGCTCGGGTTCCTATCTTGTGTTGTGAAGCTTTGTGCTACCATTTTTGCCCCTGCGTAAATTAGGTTGATGAGTTCTAGGAGGGTGTCTGTTTCTATGTGCTGTAAGAGGCAGTTGACCTGTTCGGTCACTTCTCCGACTTTCTTTCTGTCTTTGTCTCTTAGGGAGGGGAGTGTTGTTTTCTCTCCTCGCATGATCTCTTATTATTATTATTATTATTATTATTATTATTATTATTATTATTATTATTATTATTATTATTATTATTATTATTTACTGGCAATTTACTATAAATCAACTTCCAGCTTCCCCAGACAACTGTCAATTGTATATTAGAGAACAATTTCCTTACACTGTCTATTAACTGCCTCTCACGACGTAGACACTGGTATTTATATGTATATTTCTACACAATACCAGTGTCATCAAATTTGTTGGTTTATTATCTTGGATTTTCCCTGTTTGAATTCAGAATTGGCCGTCTCCTTCACTGGGTGCCAACCATGGATAGTGAGCTGAGTTTGCCCTACTAAACTAGAGCTGGAGATGGAAGTGGTGGATTCATGCCTTTTGCAAAGGCATTAGTGTGAAGTTAACGCAAAATGTCCCAGCCGAAGCTTGAACTCGGCTCTCCAGTTCCGTTTTTCCCAATGTTAACCGCGCTAAGCAATATTCAAATCAAATAAATGTTTATGATGTATGACTAGATTTATTTAAGTGTTAATTCATTCTTGTCAAGGAGGCAAATACTGTTTGTTTACACCTAGAAGCCGTACATAAGTTTCAGTAAATAAGACAAAAATAACAGAAAGGTGAATATTAATAGCCATGGAATTGCTATCTGTTCCGGCCCCTGATTCACCTGGCTGCCCCTTTTAGCAATGGATGCATCCTATTCTGTGATAAATTGGTCTCCAATCAATGCTAGTCTTTCACTTGACTGATTTCGACTGATTCTCGAATCAAACATCTCAAGATAACGGCACTTTGAACACCTACTGACTATTGATTTGGAAAATGGTTCTGTTTCTAAATCATTAATTCGAATAGTTAATCGTAAAATTCTTTCTTAGCTGTAACTTTTATGAGTCTCGACGTGTGAGTTTTTTGTTTAAAAATGATCAGGGGAGGTAAGTGTTTTTCCACTCACTTGGGCATATTAGGCTCAACATAAAATTGAGGGGTGCGTATTACCGTAGAGAAACGGTTACACAATGTGGAAGTGTCGAATCTATCCCATTTTGAAAGATAAATATTTGATTTTTAGGGAGAAAAGTACGCATGGTATAGAATGATTTTACAAATCTAAAATTGTCGAACTACGATGGTCCATGTTTTGTCATGTATTACAGATACTTGGAGAAATAACTGCAGAAAAAAACCCTAGAATTTACATTAGTAGTGTCCAACAGCTACAAGGCTCGAGTAAGCTGTCCCCTACCAAAAGATCGATAGACAATGCTTCATCTAACCAAAAAATAAAATCAAGATAAGTCTTTATTTATCATAATCTGATTTACAGGGACTAACGCCCTCATCTTAGATTTTACATTTACATCGTTCCGACTGAAACGCTGTGACTATAACAACCAAGATCAGGACACTAGTCACAGTAAATAATGGATGGTGAACATAATTCCCCTCTCAGAAATTCAGCCAAAAATGTCCTTTGCAGTAAACTGACTGTTCTCCTCAAGGGAAATTTGATTTTTCCTTTTTGGTAATGCTCAGATCTGTTATTGAATATAAAAGACAAGTTATGACGCGTCGATATTTTTCCAAAATGGAAAAAAAGATGTGTCAAGTGGTCTTTTCATGTAAAATCGATTTTAGCATCAGTCACGGCTCTAAAGTAACACTATTGACCAAAGACCAGTCTTGTGAGGTCAGTGTTTCGATTGATTATAGATGAGATTCAGGAACAAAGGAAGACAGTTCTTTTATCGTTATTGGATATAAATACAAAGTATATTTCCACAGAGATGTATTTGAATGGCCATAAAATGTGAATGTAGAGATATAGGCAATCAAAAGTTTTTTCCCAAGATAGCTGCTCACCTTTTCTGCCTCGAATAAGATCTTACAACCAATATGCAAACATCAGATTGCCAGGGGCGTTGATTCAAAAACGTCCCCCAGGTCCACAATCAAGGGTAACCCAAAAAAGATCTAAAAAATTATCCCATTGCATTTCTACTGACATTATACAACAATGAGAATATATTTAAACATAAATGGATTGAATGGATAATAATTCAGCCTTGATAGTTATTTTTCACCAACTAAGTGATGGTGCATATCTATTTATTGAAGATATTCATTTTTAATCGAATCTCACTAAATGTCCAAGTGGCCCCTTAAGGAGCTTCCAAGCCCCTAAGTCCCCTAATATCAAGCCATCTCTGGTTATATCACTGTTTACTGTCCGAGGAATATTGGCAAATAAATATTTGATGTATCAGTGAATAACGTATAATACTAATAGGCAATGGTTGATTGTGCCAGTTTCTGATCCGTGCTGTTTATCAACGATCGTAGATTGACGATCTGAGTAGTTGTGATGAAAAGCAATTAAAATTTGGACGGGAGAAATACTATTGATAAATTCGTAAAAAATGCACTGAAGAATGTTTCTTGTTTACTTGACTTTTATGTCAAAAATCAGTTTCCAAAAATGGAACAAAACTTCTCTTCAGCTTTAGTCATGATTTCCGAAGTCTTCAGCGATTCCGTTTTTAATTTCAATTTCAAGAGTTGAAATATGTAACGCCTGGTTTACTCGCAGGGTATTACACATTTGTTTAGCTTAAATCGTAGAATCAAGACATTCCCTGATGTCAACTGATCGAGAGAGTGTTTTCACAAAGGATATATGCAAGAGATTGTGTCTTCTTTTGAGGAGGTACAGGTGTCGCTGGCTTTTCAAAAATTCCCTTTGCTCAAATTTTTGCTTTTACGAAAAAATTTTAAGGCTAAAATAGATATCTGTGATTGTTTTGAAGGGAGCCTTTATAAGAGTGCACCCTCATTCCCTCCGTTGTAAACTCCAGTCTCCTGTACCTCGCACCACCATGACCTCTGAATACCCAGTCTAATATACCATCAATTTTAGATTTGAAAACGCTCAGAATTTTCCTCTATGAATTCATGGAAATTTTTCGTCGCTTTACACCATACCAACTTACGAAAGATTTTTACTTTCGACTACCGTAGAAAGCCTTCACCAAATGAATAAAAAAAAGTCACATTTTGTACCACACCGGGGCACAGATCAATACATAACCATGGCATTTTGAGGTTACACCCCCTTTCTATGCTTTTAGGGTCAGTACCTTTGACAACTTGTAAAATATTCATAACTGTCATCAATGTTATAATAAACATTAATATTAATTATGTCACGAAGAGAAATAAATGTTGACAGAGTTCATGGAAGATGGAAGGGGAAATTGGAATGGATTGTAATTAAGGAATTTCTGCCCTAATCAAATTTGAATTTTTTCGTTCCATGTTCTCATTCGATTCTCCCCTTTGGTGGTTGGGTGCAGGGATTTATGGCTGGGGAAATGAATTTTGGCAATCATTGATTAAATTAGCGCTCTGGTTTGCATATGGAGATCGGTTGAGGCAGGGGCCAATGATTATTGTGTGTTTGATGATCTGATATGATCGATATTTCTGTTTTGAAAAGACATCTCAGGTAGGACGAATAATGAGAAAAAAAAGGCGGTTCGGCCTTGTTACGGGGAGGGGCTGCAAATGAAATCAATAATTTTGATTACCAATTCTAAACATTTGGGTATCACAGATTTTGGAAGTACAAGGCTGTACGGGTTTCACTGATATTTACCATTTAGTCTAGTCTGGCACAGGACCAAAAGTGTGAATCATTCAGTAAAGATCGAACTCTGTACACAGTATTAATGAACTGATAGACTAGCTTGTGAATCCTTACTCGATGGTGAGATACCCTCCTATATTAAGTCATAGGGGCTGACTCGTATTTGTTCATTCCGTCTTTTGGGGCAATTCATCCATTTGTTGTCGCCTCTGTTCGCTTTGCTGACCCAAGAATAGACCACACGACCTTTGGATGAACAGCAACGCTTTACCCACTCTTATATCTAATAGGATACTGCCTCAATATTCAGAAAACATAACCAAATACGTAAGGAACCTCAAGAAGCCTAGAAGGTACGGTAGTCAAAACATTATGAGTATATTTAGGGAGGTCAGGTGAATTTCAGTTGTTGGAGGAGTTTTACTGAAAGTTATTGTAAAAAATGAAGGACATTTTGCTAAACACAAAGTACTTTCTTTGAACAAAATCCAATAATTAGATCAACAGTTACGACACTTTGAAATAACGATTTTTGAAAGGAAATGAAAAATCGATTTAATGGTCAAAAAGAGAAAAGTAAAGCACAAAAGGGATTTTTTTACTGCAAAATTTGCCCACTTTCTAGGATGAAATAATAGGGAAATAAGATCTCTTTTGCTAATTCATATTTCATATATTTTTGTAAAACCTATGTTTTGTGGTAAGCTATGGCTAATCAGTCGAACAGGTGTTGTTCAGCAAAGCATGTTTTATCAGTGTTTCCAATTTAGCTCTTTTGGAAGGAGGTTTAGCTTTTTTTTTTCTTGTTTAGTCACAAATTCAGAATCTTGCTTCCAGTTCCAAATCTTACATTGATTAATTATTTTTCAATTAATTTCACAATCGAAATACTGACCCCGGTAAAGTGTAATAGCAGTAGTAATATCTTCGCAGTTTAAATAACAACCGATTTTTACAGAGGCTCAAGTTGTCATAATTATTGACATCACTGGAATGAAGCAATAAGATTCAAAGCTTGCGTACTCAGAATTGACTGATCCTTGCTAATCCTTAAATAAGTAAATGATGGTGTTCAAAACTTTAAATTTCGATGTAATTCTCCGAATTGTTTTTTTCTATCATTTCACACATGAAATATTAATTGCATTGTGCGACTTAGTTGAATATCAAGGAGACAAAAGCGTAACCTAATGTAATTAAGAGCAAAACATGGAGAATTCAGATCAAAAGATATTTTTATCATTTCAACATTGGGTGTATCACTTGCATGCAGTACAATAAGGCAATCTTTGCTGACCCCCAAAAAACATTATCAACCATACTTTTGGGGAAAAAAATATGTCAATCGACGGAGGATTAATCGAAGAAGTTACGTTCATTTGATACTGGGAAATGTTTCACGGCAAGAAAATATCGATTGATTTCAATGACATGACAGCGACCTGGTCGAATCATATTTGTCACGTGATTGAACTCCCTGCCATAACATAAGATGAGAACAACATTTAGAATTATATTGTGTTCATTGTAGTCTTTACTAATCTAAAATTAGTCTGATCAAAGGCCATACAGCGGGAAAAAATGTTCTGTGTTGTCAGTCGTCTGAAAGGCGGAATCTTTCTGTCTTGAAAGATCAGCATCTGAAACCTTATCTGATCGCCACCCATCAGAACACTTTAAGGGAGTACTCACCTATCCCAGTCACTCAGGTGTTTGATTGTAAATTCTTGAACCTGCACTTTATGATCGACACAGGTGTTCGCCGCTTACCAGAAATTTGTTTCACACCAATTTTTCACTTTTATAAAGAAAGCAAAAAAAGCAAATAGCATTCAACTTTTGTTTTGCAGCAAGCCATAACAGAGGCAGAGCGTGCCCTATATATCCAACATCCCAGTCTCTTGAAGGTCCCATCATAGCAACCACCGACGACTCAGTTTAAGATAACATCATAGAATTATTTTGGTCTATAAACACTCCAAAATTTCCCCATATAAATTGATCTTAGTTGTTTCTTCGCTTCACGCTTCATCAGCTTACAAAATATGCTCATGAGAACGCTGTTCACTAAAATACCGGACTCCACCAATTCTTAAATAACCTCACAGGAGTTTGAATTGCTAATTAGAAAAAAATAAAGAACATAAAACTGTTTTTGATGAATGAATTCAACAAACATTCTTGATCTGCACCGATCAATCTTCATCAGACGATTTAAATAAATGATCAGGTTTCAAACATAAAAAAGACGCTTGCTCGACTCGAAGCAAGGGTTCACAAGCTATTCTAGCAGACGATTCTCACTGCAGCAGCTCGATCCAACCCGGAAAATCCACAATTTGATTGGACCAGATTAAGCTAACTTTAGTGAATACCGAAGGTGCACTCCATAGTGAAGCAAAGTTGAGCAAAGTATTCTCGCAGAATAGTGATTTTGATCCTCGTTGGGTGCCCCACTAATATGACCCTGTCCTGTACAAAGCTTGATGAATATGATTCAGAGTGTCTCTTCGTTGGGTAATGTTTTAGCTATTACAAGACTATTACTGCAGTAGTGAGTTCTATTCTATATTTATTATAGAGTGTCTTCCACTTGTAGCCTCGCGTTTTACTAAACTAAGATCAGTAAATGTTGATACGACTTGATTTAACCTTTCCACAGTTTAATTTCTGCAGATTAAATTTGTCCATCCTTTTTTTTTATTATCAGCCTCCCAAAAATGTTCAAGAAATTATTTCTAAATATAATTTTGGGGGGAGGGGAAAAGTTTATGATTTATTATTCCAGGAACTATTTTCAAATTATGTTGCATTAGCCCATTCGATTTTCAAAAAGATTTCCACAGAACTGACGGTTTGTTTCTTTCTCATTTTCGCCAGAAGAACTGCCTCCCACCCGGTACGTAACAATGAACCGTGTTGTGAGACCCTACTTATGAATGGACTCGCTATAATAAGTTTTACCCTTGATCATAATTAGAAAAGTTAGCTTGATTCACAACAGTATAAAGAAAAGTGGGGAGTATTTTGGAATATTCCAACATTACTAAATCAACTGAGAAAATTGATATGAAAACTATAACGTTGGTGAATGAACAAGCGCTCAGAGAGGAGGCGATGGAAATATAGATATTATGCGTTGAGTGTCAGGGTGCATCAGGTATTGGATGCAGCGTTTAGTCAACATCCAAAAGACTCCTGGAATCAGTTACAGTATAAAGGCCTGGTTGATCGTATAAGCGTGATAGATTTGTTGTACGTTTGATTTTTGCAATTACGTTTTCAAATATCTACCTCTGTAACTATTTACTGTGGTCTATATCTAACCTTCGGAAGTATTTCTGTCTGTATTGATGGAGAGTATCAGACGTTTGTAGGGAAATTATCAACTAGTTTTGAATATCTCGAGAACCAATTGAATTGCCTCGATATAACTTGGTGACCAACCAGAGGGAAGGTCACTTTGCATGCATGAATAGACACTCGTCATTTGAATCATTCTGTTAGCAATGAGACGCCATTGAATGAGCTTGCATACTATGTGACCGTCTCGCACTATGTTCATTCTTCATGTCTAGTGCAGGTTTTTGTTTAGGCCAAAGATATCATCACCCGGATATGTCAACCTAGCTACAGCCCAGTGTTGGCTTTCTGCGACTTCCGAATTTTCCCAAAATGATGTCAAATCGTATACAAGATTGAAAAGAGCTCGATCAAACAACAGAAAGCGTTCCGTGAGAGATCTTTGCAGAAAGGAGAATGGGATAAGTGTATCAGCTCCCAATGGGAGTACTTCGAAGGGAACTAAGGTGCCATCAAACAACGTAAGCTATTTTTTCGTCAATAATAAATAGATGGATAATTCCCAGTGCTGATAGTGTGCGAGGGTCTATTTAGTGTAATAAAACTCTTTTGGGGTCGCACGACGGACAATCAGCTACAAAGTTCCAGGAAGTAATGACAAACATTGCACTCGGTGTATATGTTCTCTGCTGATGTACACGGTGTCAAAAAGGTCAAAAGGTAAGGACATTTAATGGCACCATCATTGACCCAGGATCCAATACATTTATTGGATTATAGATCCGACCCTGAAGTGTAATGTCATTAATGGGGATTGATAATAATTTACAGGATAAAGTATACAAGTGCCGGTAATTAACAGAAACCATTGTCTATGAATTTGGGGAGAAATACTACGTGAACACGTATGTGCGTGCTCACCGGTGCACGATGCCTGAAAATACAAACATCATTTATTATAATCATCGAGAGTTTTTTCAAACAGTTATTATTATCAAAATCAGTCTCACCCAAACACTTTATAGCAATGGATTTAATAATTTAACAATGATTTAGTATAGATTTATATTGCTTGATGTAATCAGTCGGCTATTTCTTTTTAAGATTTCCTATCCCAAAGTGATCACAATAAATATCTTTTTCTACACATGCATACAAACACACACATACATACATACATACACATAATCATACATGTATAGCTATTGATACTGACTACGTTTAGCTGATTATGGCACAACGTTACATTGAAGAAAATGTGCTTGGGAGACGTCAGTCCTTTCAAAATCTTTACCTGGGCTCGAACACTGACTGCTCACACCAATGAGAAACAAGGGACTCTCTCAGCTACGACGATGATCCTTATATTTATTTTATTTCATTAATATTTGTTGTAGTCACTCATTTATTCGTAATGTTCGGGGTTTTTTTGTTTTGTTTTTTTCATCAAGTCATCAATGGAAAGTATAAGAGGTCTACCCTGAAAGTATACCTAAAGCGATGCAAACTTTGTACACTTCAAAGTAAACTACTTGGGACTTCACACAGTTATCCCAGCCTACCTTCAATTTTCAAAACTTCCTCTCTCAATCAGATGCCTTGTCGCATTCACTTTAAGCTACATCACTGTGTTTCAACGGTTATTTGAGAGCAGCCAGACGTTGCCCGGTCATAGGCGTTTCATTTCCGATTGAATAACCCTAGAGAAAGTGTGTGGTAACTATTGTGCAGTAAGGACACCGGATTGATTGCCAATATATATCAAGTTTACACACACAGTTCTCAAGATATTCAAAGTGGCAGGATACTTTACTTTACTTTACTTTTTTGACTTTGTATCTCCTAAAACCTTGCCCATCAGACAGTTTAAAATACAAACGAGGGCGAAACCAGAAGTATGCTTAAACGTTATCAATAGTCGTTTATCATTCTTATATAGCTTTGAGAATATTTCAATATTTATTTCGATCATCCTCAGAATGGAAGTGACATTATTCGTCTATTTATATGACTATAGATTTAGAGCAATACACGGTGCGGTGAAAATTCGTGAATCAGTCTTGCTGACTGTTGTTAGTGAGTTCGATCATCATCGGTTACTCCACACTTCTGCAGGGCAAATTAAGCTTAGTTACCTGAGGTATGATGGCTAAAAGGTTGTTCAAATAGACTCCTCCTACTGAGCAGTCAGTTCGATTCTCAATAGGTGTCCAATACTTGTAGCATATTGCCACACTAGACTAAGCACTAGTGAATACTTATATAGACATATGTAATAGAGGATTGCGATGAACACACACACACACGCGCGCACACACATAAATATTGTATTGAGAAATGGACATATTTGGTCCGACAGGATGAATTGTGAATTGTATTATATTATATAGAAACATTGGAAGTGATTTCCCGTCATTACTCGGTTAATACATCACTCAATTCAGACAACATAAATAGGATAAACAATTACAAAAGTCAGGCTGCTGCAGGAATCGATCATGCCATCGATAGGATAGCCGCTTTGTCGTGCTGGAAAAAACAAATAGACCGAGAATAAACAAGATGTGAATTTGGTGTGAAGTGGTTATTTGGGCCTTTGCATTACCGGCAGTTGTTTAGCTTAATAGTAATAGCATCGCTACGTTGAAACAGCTACCTTATAGGTGGTATATTCGTTTTCTATTTATTCTATTTACGTCGTCTAGGGCAAGAAAAACGTTAACCGTGTAACGACGGGAGATCATTTCAAAAAAGTTTCTGTGTAATATAGCGTAATTTATAACTCATTATGTCGGACCAAATATGTCCATTTATGAATACATAATTATTACGTTGAAAGATACGAATAAACCGAGAATAAACCAGATGAGAATTCTATATGAAAATTGTTATTTTGGCCTTTGTACTACCGGTAGCTGTTTAGCTCAATGGTAAGAACATCGCTACATTGGGGCAGCTACCATATATATGGATATATATAATGAAAACTTCAAGGACATATAACCGGTGAAAGTTAACATTTCGTGCATAGCACACTCATCAGCAAATATGTTTCACTCTGGTGCATTCATCAGCAAATATATTCTACTCTGGTAATCATGAAAACAAAAAGCCCATTTACATTTGAATAATGTTTGTTTTAATTAACAAATCAGGTTTAATTGGTTTCGAAACTTTACGATTCCAGCCAATAATATATATGTATGAGTACAATCCTTCAGACTTACCTCCGTTTTTCGCCAAAGTTCTAGAAAAATATACCTTTTCTCTTACTCTATGCTCATTTTTGTTTATTTTCCATCCACGTATTTTCGGTCTTAAACTATCTCTGAATAATTCTATAAATGTTTCCTAGAAACAAAATAAAGTTGAGTAGAAATCAGCTCACAGGAATCCTCAAATGATATTTTCTTAAAAACATATTATAGCACGTAAATTATTGGATTTTAAAACCATGTCTCTTGGGCAAAAGACCATCCAAGAAATTATTGGGATTTAATTGATATCAACAATGGATGAAAATTGTTTTCTATTTTTCCTCAAAACAAATCCAAAATTCATTTTTCCATTAATTTTGATTTCCATTAATCTCATCCGGAGGATTTCGAGTCAAACCCAAATAGTTTTGTCGAAATTCATAAACAGGGATTCAAAACGAAAATCTACAAAAATGAGAGTATACGCCCAGGAAAACTGCGAATTACGGATGTAATCCCTATATCCCTTTGGATTAGAAAATGTCATCTGTCAGTTGAAAGCTTTGCGCTCAGCATCGTCCCGAGGATTTCCAACGTGTGCATCCCACGATGGGAAAATAATTGAATCATATTCCACCAGAGGATTCTGATCTTCATAAGAAGAATCAACTTATTTGAATAAATGTCCCACTTGCCAAAATAACTCTGCAATGTTGCTTCTCTGTCGACTGCAAACATGATTCTATTTGCATATAAATTATATTCTTGGAAGCAATTTAGTCAGTGGAAATAAAATTCCATCTTCCACCCATTCTGGTCTTTATTTGTTCTATTACGAAGAAAAAAGAAATATAGAAGAGATTTCTTTCGTTGTTGATTCACCGGGTATGTATCCTTGTTATAGCATTCAACATTGGTTTTGCAATTAGCAGTTATAGAGGCAGTGCTGGTCTTTGCCCCTATCTCACTCTTTCCCCTGAACAAGTCCCCTGTAACACAGACAACCTCCTAGTACTAAACCTAACATACCAGAACCATATTAACAGTACATTTTGAGAACATGCATCCTGATTTATTTGTTGAACACCCTTAACAACGTTGGGTTGGGGGGGTTAGACTTTCCTGATATCATATCAGAGTTGTTTTATAGACTGGTTGACTACCATGTGTGTATATTGTTTGAGTTACGGACTGGTGTAGGATAGAAGGGGATAAGATTTGAACTACCTCTATAACAGCTAATTGCAAAACTAATGTTGAACGTCATTTTTGCTATTTGCTTTTTTTTCAAAAACAGGGAATCATCTATATTTCATTGTAACGGAATAACTTTTTTCTAAATCACAAATAGACCCAAAATGAATAAAAATTGAATTAAGTGTTTTAGGAATTTGACTCTTTTGTTGAGGATGGTGCAAATAAAAGATTCAACATTAGTTTTATTGAGCTGAACTGTGAATAAAGATATGATTTGAATAGTTTTAGGAATTTGTTTTTAAATGGAAAAACGCTTCAATTTTTTTGATGATGTAAAATTGAAGTTACATGATAGAGAATGTTCTAATTATCATTACTTTCTGTTTAAATTTTATTCAATTTAACGTAAAAAATCATTTGATTCATAAGTCAATAGTAATTTCTAAAACTCTCAAATGGTCTCCAAGCAAAAGATGAACAAAGAATTTGCTCAAGTATACATCATTTATTTACGAGAAGAATTTTCTTACTTGTGTTTGTTTCTTTTCTTTTGTGATTAATTGCCTCTTGATGGAACTTGCTTATGATGAAATATTTTCCATCAAAACCTTCATTGATTTCCGTTCTTTTGTTACTGATTTTTTTTTCTTTCATTGGACTTTTTTTTCTTTCGTTGGACTTTAAGTTTTAACCCTAAAGATGATATCCAGACGAGAGAAATAAGTGGGAGAATTTCAGCATATTTCATTCTCCCCAACTAAAGAACGGTCATTTTCTTTTAAAATAAAATAATCTAAATATCAGATTAGCACTATTACAAAATAGATTCAAAAGGTCTGATAGATCATCCATCTTTTAGTGTATTATGATTTGCCAGACCTTTTTCATTCTGGGTTATGCAGAGCTAGTACTTTCTGAATTTGTGTAGCTCGTCACGCCATTTTACTTTCCGTCGGTCACGATGTCGCATATGATCACTGGGGATCGACATCGTGAGTCTTGATGTCAAACAGTCCTCTAACATTCCTGCCACTGCTTTTTCTCTTATATAATGTATTGTATAAGGATCTATTCTTGTGAAGATGAACATGATTCAGTCAAGTGAATATTGCATAGTTCTCAGTTTGAGTGTCAATTGTTTGGTTAGATTCAATGTTTCCGCTCCATTGGTGACTATCCAGGTGATGCATTGTTTGTATGCTCTTCTTGTTGGGACTATTGGGATATCATAAACATCAACTGGCATAAAGTTTTTCTGCCACGATATGAATGAGACTTGTAATTCAGAACCACATGTTACAAGATGTGCCCCCAAATTTTAGTGAAGAAAGAATACGTACATGAAAATTACTCAACTTTGGCATTAATCTGAGATGATATTTTGCTCATGTCAGACAGTCGTGAGAATCAACATTCGAACAATTGTAGTTTGCGTATAAATACAAACTTATTTCATTGAATAGAGTGGCTGGTTGATTCTGAGCGACTGGAATCTAAGTAATCCTTGTTTTATGGTCGTTCATGTACGTGTTTCTTGTTTTGCCCCCAATTTAAAAAAAACATCCCATAACCAAGAATTTGGCAAAATCGGGGTGATCAATTCAAAAAATTGGAAGATTGGTTGATTAATGAATAAGTTACTTCTCCCACCTTTTGTCGGGCGATGATCACTAGAAAAGTTTCAATTTTCAAGGAAAAACGAGTAATAGACATAATAAAGTGTCAATTTAAGATAATCTCACGATGCAAACTGTATCCCTATTGGAAATGTATTTAGAGGGTGAACTGAGGAAAAAACAAATAGTTTTCTGGGACTTAGAACTTTGAATCATTAGAACTTGAAAGTGATAGTGTATACATATATATATGTAAATTTTACGTGTGTATATTTGGAATTTATGTATAGATTAGTCTGGGTATATATGGAAATATAATTTATATATATATAAGATCTTGTACATCTATATATATATGTATATTTATATATGTGTGTAAATTTGTCTGGATTTATATATATATATATATATATATATATATATATATATATATATATATATATATATATATAATCGTGAATTGTGTTATATTATCTTCAACTTTTCTTTGAAATGATATCCCATTATTACACAGTGAATGTTTCATTTGGCCTAATCAACGTAAATAGAACAAACAATTACCGAAAATAGAACAACTGCAAGAATCAAACCTGTGACATAGTGTTGCTTTCACCATCAAGCTAAACTGCTGATGGGAATGCAAAGGTCCAGATAACTGTTTCAACCCAAAATTCCCATTTTGCTTATTCTCTGTCTATATCTGCTCTATGTATATTTTTCCACGTGACAATCACGTTATCAAGAAATGGATATATGATACGACAGAATGTTTGTAAATTGCTTTGTATTATACTAAAATTTTCAGCTGAAATATTCTATTATATGGTAGATGTATCACTTTGCTTACACGATGTAAAGAGAATAAACAATCAAAGAAAATTGGGTTGCTTTAGGGATCGAACTGATAGAGTAGCCAGTCAGCATAGCGTTGCTCTTACCATTGAACTAAATGGTAATGCAAAGACGGAAATGACTGGGGGTTTTTTTCAATTGTTTGTTCTAGTTACGTTGTCTCGGCCATGTAATACTTTCATCGTGTAATAACAGGAGATCATTTCAAATGAGAGTTTCAGTATGATTTAATGCAATTTATAATCATTCTATCAAATCATATATCTATTTCTTAATAACATGCGTATACACACACACACACACACACACAAACACATACATATATATATGTATTTATATACATATTAAGAGAATCGTATCTATATATTTGTACATCTCTCTCTCTCTTTCTCTCTCTCTCTCTCTCTCTCTCTCTCTCTCTATATATATATATATATATATATATATATATATATATATATATATATGCAATGAGTTGTGAAATTTTCAGTCCTTGGAGGAAAACCAGCAAAATTATTTACAAGTCTTTCCTAAATATAGTTTTAGAATAATACTTTTTGTCTCTGTCCTGAATCACTTTAAATTCAAACATCCTTCAGTGCAAGTCTACATATGAATTAGTTTTATGTAAAATTGTGTTGCCAAACCCTCCACTTTCCCCCACCAAAAAAATCATTTTATTATCGTTCACAAATATTTAGAAAAATCCCCTCGTATCTTTGTAGCAGTCTCCTATAGTAAGTATAGTAAGTATTGTATGTCATTTTTCATGACAAAATTGCTTAATTTCCATCAAAATTAATGGTCACCTGCACTAAGATGCTAGTTTGAGCCCTCATTTCAGTTACCCTGACCTGTCCTGAAATTTGTTTTCCATCGGAATCTTGAAACATACCACTTTCGAGTTGTCAGTGGTGTGGGTCACTTATAATCTCACATTTTTATTTTATATCTAAGGGAGAAGGGATTATATTTTGTCCCGCCATTTTGTAAAGTAACCAGGCTTTTCAATCTTTGGCAGATTAATTCAAAGTGAGAGAAAAAAAATGAGCATCAAAGACCTAATCTGAACCATACCTCGGTACTTTTGATTGTATTTTTGCAGGTGCAAACGCAAGAAGTTTAAAAAGACTTTGAAAATAACAATTACGAATAATTACGTTTCTGTCATTGAATTAAAAATTAGATCTTATGTGGTTTATCTGTATTCTTGATAATGCCTGCACCTGGCTGTAATTCGATTGTATTTCAGTCAAAATAAGTTTTCTCGAGAACACAGTAAGTTGATTGAAATATAAATTGGAATCTTTCTTTTAAAGTTCGAACAGTTATTTTTTTCATTAACTAATTATTTATTCCACCTGTGATATACAAATAAAATACAAAGAACCTTCAATATTTCAATAGTTATATTCATAGGTAAATTGAAAGAGCTGGTGGTCGGGAAAAAGGAACTAGGAATAATTGTTGTATTCTACCACCAACTGAATTAATGCATAAACGATGTTCACATGAAGAAGGTTTCAGCTTTTTTCTCAAACTCCGCTGACATTTCCACTTTTCCCCCAATCAGTTTCATAGATTTATTGTACAAACAAACTAAATACGGCTGACGGTGGTAGAAGTTACAGAATAATACATTAAACTTTAAACATTGCAATTTTTACCCCAAAATTGTTCAAAAAGTTTTACCACCTAATCCGTGAGATGTAGAATGAAAATAAGGAAGAAAAGGATTGTCAATAGTCAAGAATTAGAGCAAGCCTTGATGACTATATAAATCACATATGTTTAATTTAAATGCACTGATAAAAAATTTACTATAAAAATGCATTGAAAATCTAGAAGAAAGGAAGCATCAGTGGTCAGAAATCAAGGCCAGCTTTGATGACAGAATAAGACTTTTATATGTATAATGTAAATGCACTGCAAATGATTCTACCAGAGAAATGCATTGAAAGTCAGGGAGAAAAGTATTGTCCTTTTTGTAAATTTCCAAACACTTATAATTGACTATTGAGAGTTAATGAAGGCTCCATAGGAAATAGCGCTCGCCAATACACTGGTATATTGATTTGTGCAAATTTGGTCATGGGCCTAGATGACACTGTGAGTACGTGGCACCTTGTGCTGAGCGAGTATTATTAGAAGTTTAGATGAGAATGTCGAAATTGAACCCTGCATTTAGTTTACTTGATGGCGATTATCTGGAATCATGAGTATCTATGTAAACGATATCCTGTGGCAAGGAACAAAATTCTGGTCCACGGTTACCGAATTTATCAGTGAGTAGCTCTTTTATGGGAGCTTACAGTACTGAAAGTCTTAAAGATATTGATTAGATTATTGTACAGAAGAAAGTTCGTATTGAAGTTAACCAACTGGAATACATAGACAGTTGGGAAACTATGAATACAACTTTACGAGGAGGAATCGATAGAATGAACGAGGAAGAATTTCAGAGTCTGCAGTTTCACAGTCACATCCAGATGTGCCGTTTGACGGATGTGAACTAAGGCAGCACTAATTGAACATAGACACAGAGCCAATAGAGTAGTAAAGAAATAAAAGGAAAGTGAAATCAGCTTAAAGTAGCTTCCCTTGGGCAAGTAAGAGGAGCTGATGATTGAATGCTTCAGCAATGCATCGTTTGGTAATTTGAAAGGAGGAGGGTCTCAAAGATGCTGTGTTATATTTCTTTGTTACGACGAAAGACGTTTGCAGTGTAAATAGGTTCGAAAAGTTGTGAAATCTACCTCCATCAAATCACTTTGTACTCCCACAAGGTCCTTCAACAAAACAAAACAGACATGTAGAAAAACCATGTCGAAAAGATAAGAATAATTTGGATTTTATAAAGGTTTTATTCCTAATTGGTTGATTGCTGTCTGTAACAGTAACTTGAATATGTCCATCGGACGCTGCAGATGGAAGATTCAAATTTGGACTCGTCAATTCACTGGTTACGATGATCAATTATCGGATGACCCTTCTCTGAATACGTTTCAGTTTCGACCAATCCAATATCAATCATGTGTCATATGCCGTCTGAGCTAGTCAACACTCTCTAATTCGATCGAGGGGCAGAAACCAAACAGACTTCACACTAGCTCTTCATTACTGTAAGTTTTTAGGTCGCCCTCGCTTCTTTTTACAATAAGGATCCGTTACTGTACATAGAATGCGAGCCTAGCAGGTAAGAACCTTACCGCATGGTCAAACGAATTCAAGTGCCATTTTCTCCGCTTGTTTCTTTACATAGCTGTTGGTTACAAAGTCGGTCCACCTGATGCAAAGTACTTAAGTGGGCATTTCATCTTAAACACATCGAATTTCCTCTCCTGGGTGGATTTCAGGTACTATGTTTTTCTGCATAGGATTGAGAGAACGTTGGAATTGTGAAGTATGATTTTGGTTCTTTGGGGCTAATGTCTTTCTTTTACAGAATTTCGTTAACCTTGTGAGACTGTTGTTTCTCTATCAATTGTACAGTGTATATCTACTCATGCAAGAATCAAGTAAACATTTTAAAGGGACAAAAGTCAGAGATGAGCCAAAACAAAGATTAATTGCAGCTGATCAGTTTACTAGTCAGATTTAAAGTCCGTTAAAACATTGATTTTAGTAACAAGTCTTTGTTAAGATTGAGTTGAGTCATCAGCCATGTCTAATCTTCAAGTAATGGTAGACAAATTGAATAAAGAAAGCAACAAGACTGCCTACACTGGTTGCCTATTTTTTCAGAATTGAAAACCATGTTTATTTCATATTCATTAGGTGTTTTCATCTTTCTTTTTGTCTTTATCTTATTTCTAATTCATTCAACCTTCCATTGTCCGGTTTTCTCATCCAATGCTGCAACCATTGTTGGTTAGTTTTGCTCAAATAATTTGCTCCTAACAATAACTGCCTCGGCACCATGTTGACAATCCTGAAATTCTTGCCATGTCAGTTTTCAAAGCCTTGTTGATTCCAGATTATTCTTCTATATCTTGTGGCTCCCCGTAGAGACCATTCATAACTTCTTGTTCCTTGCTCTCAAAGATACAATTTTTCTTTTCTCTTGTAGTCTGTCATGATGCATTGTATGATATATTTCTTTTTCTCTCTTGCTAAAGTATCTGGTCTCAAATGGCATATTTAATTAATTTCAATACTAATATTCACACTAGTATCCAATAAGAAATAAAATGTCCCAGTAACATCTGATATATATATATATATATATATATATATATATATATATATATATATATATATATATATATATATGTATATATATATATATATGTCAGTCATACAAACCTGGGAGTAGATATTTGCAAGGTCTCTCGAATAGATTGGTACAATTCAGATCAAAATTTCAGATAGAAACGAATACATTTCTCATCTGTCTGATTTGCCAACTCATCTTTTGTATTCATTGATCAACTTGATACAAGTGCATCAGAAAGGAGAAACCGTATCAAGAAGCTCCAAGATTTTGGGAAAATAGTATCAACATGATAAACTGCTGTTCTAAGAACATCTTTGGCCTTGTGCCTTGGTAATTATAGCTCAGTAATTATCTGCACTAATCAACTTGGCTCTGAAAAATGAACCCTCATTTTTTTCAATCCCTGGACTGTTGGAGATATTTGTTAAGCAAAAGCTAGTCTAGCAAAGGATATAATGATTTGGCGAGTAAAAAGAATCAAATTCACTGCTCAAGCAACGGTAAAAGAGAAATCCCAGTTCCTACATTCTTTGGTTTGCTCTTTCTCTTGTGCTGAATAGTTTAAATTCATCTTATTTATGCCGTAACAGATTCTTTTTGGTAATGTTCTTCTCTCTTCTTGTGTCATTTGAAGCAACGCAGATATCTAATGGAATTTACACATGCGAAAGAAAATAAAAACAACGATTTACTTCACTTCCAACTGAAAATAAGCTGCAAATTGGAATATTATGAATTTATACATAGACATAGAAAAACAGCACTTCCTGGCTATTTGTAAGAGGATAGAAATGTGTTCGTATGCAGATATTTCTTTTGAACACAGAAGTCCTCGCACATAAGAATAAGAAAAAAAATTCTACATTTTGGGGGCAACGTACTGAAGTCAAATAAAACAAAAAATCAACCTATTCGTATCTGATTGTATCCAATGGGATCAGTTAAGAAGCGTACAAGTGTTCGCTATCTCTAGATATTTATGTTGGTGGGAACGTAATGGTATGGAGTTGTAAGAGGTCTGAAAACACTGGGGAGCTGCTTTTCATCGATAGGATCATGAATTCTGAAAGGAACATAAATATATTGGAAGAAAACACGTTGTTTTCACTCACTGCTCTCTCGTATGGGGTGCATTTCGTTTTTAAATCCAATATACATTCATATTTATGATTACAGATTTTCAATACTGTTGAGTTTTAAACCAAATATTAACTAATAATATCCTTTTCGGTTGCATAATGCTCCACTAAACATTATAAAATGTTAAGTTTTGTTCAGAAGAAATTGAACTTTTTTATCAAAAGAAATGGTTGGGGTGTAATCATTAATGGGTGATATTTTAGAGATGGCTGTATTTATATATATATATTTTCATGTATATCAATAGATCTTGAATCTTAATATTTCTGGTGTATATATATATATATATATATATATATATATATATATATATATATATATATATATATATATATAATAGCAGCCTTTTCTCCTCTTCCTGAATTTATGAAAAGATACATAAAGCAAATGTCTGTATATATCTCACTATCTGAATACGCATCTGTGAGAATATATATCAATCCCCCGCTCACTCATTCACACACACACACACTTTTTCCCTAACTCTCACTCACCTCTCTCTCTCTCTCTCTCTCTCTCTCTCTCTCCGTATATCATATATATATGTGTTTGAACACTTTTTGCTATACAATATATCTGAATAAATCGATCTTTATCCAAGGGAGATAAATCATGTTTGCCTGTGGCATGGCTTCGTTCTTAAGGCAAGGTGTTCTACAAGTGTTGGAACATCAATTTCTCCTTTGACCTCCGATTTTTTTCTTCCTCGTTCACTCTTCCAGTATTCTTCATTGCATCTTATTTCCATGTTTTCTTATCCACCTATGAAGTTTGGTTTTCCAGAAAGGTAAAGAAAAAGGAGGAAATGAATATTTTAAGATATCTTTTTCATTTCGCTTCTGTGAGTTTTCTCATCAAGATGTCAGAGAGGTTTTCAACTCTTTTTCATTTCTTTGACAATCTATGTTATAATGATTTGAATTCTGTCCGTCTGCTACCCTAACATGGCAAAAAATCACCTTATAGCAAGTTTTGTTTTTGGCAATATCATAAAAAATATTTTGATTAGAGAAAAAAACAATTCCCACCTGGATAACGACGTGGAATCTGCCGTCAGACTTACTCCGATAAAAACTATATTATATTGATCGGAATTACCATGGGAAAAACTCCAAGGTATATTTTATGCTCATTTTGTGACTGTCGAAAAGAAAATTACTCAACTTTCAACCGAAAAACCTCGTCTGACCACGGATAAGTAGCGTTTGATCTCGATTATTTCAAATTATATTTACTATATTTTGCTAGAATTTTGAACGTAGATTCCATGGGTAAGATCTCTCTCTCTCTCTCTCTCTCTCTCTCTCTCTCTCTCTCTCTCTCTCTCTCACACACACACACACACACACACACACACACGCACACACACACACACACACACACTCCTATCTGAGATCAGCGAGGCTAGAACTGAAATTCCTTATTGTTTAACTCAGTGAATTTGAAACAAAACTAAAGTAAGCACAAGGGTAGAGGAAACGGAGGTAATGTATAACCTCCTCCTCCCCACTTCCCAACAGAAAGGATTTCATCGATAGACTTCTAAGATCAAGCAATAAAAAACAAAAAGAGAAGTCATCAGACATCCAAGTAAGGTTGAAAAGGAAGCGAGACTCTTCGACAAAATAACAAATGGTTGAATTCTAAAAAACTTCGAACCGTGAATGTCGTATGGAAAATCACTCAACTTTCAACCAGAAAGACTAGTCTGACCACAGATAAGTAGTATTCAATCTTGATTTTATTTCAAATTATATTTATTATATTTTGCTTGAATTTTGAATGTAGATTCCATGGTTAAAGATCTCTCTCATTCTCTCTCTCTCCTACCTGATGAGATCGGCAAGGCTAGAACTGAATTTCTCAAAAATCTAACCCTGGGACTTTAACAACGTTAAAAAATTCGAAAAAAAGGGAGAATTATGATAAAAAAAAATTTTGCAGCATTGCAAACACCCATTCTTAAGTCACAAGAACAGATGGGATGGATGTTAAGAGTCGGTGGAGCTCTAAGGCCACTGACACACATCGGCAGTGGACAATCCACAAGACCCCGTCAATACGTTGTGGCAGGGCATTGCCTACCACTCGCCATAGTTTGCACACTGAAAATTATACCAGCCGTTTCAACTGGGTCCTTGGTACCAGAAGGCCCAGCCACATCACTTGCTTTGGGTGGGGGTGATGTGCTCCTTCGGGCGACTACCCAAACACTACACCAAGAGAGTATCTATTCCGGCTGGATCATCTTCCCTAAGAAACTCAGCCACATCACTTACTTTGGGTGGGGGTGATGTGCTCCAAAAGCAATGATAGAAGTAATAGAAATCACCACTATATTCAAACCAATGAGCAAACAACCCATCAGTAAAATCTCAGATGAAACTTGAAATCCCGTGGAAAAACGCAAAAACCTCAAGCCACTGATAACAACAAGAGAGAAAATTGAAGAGACTGAACTAAATAAAACAAGCAGGAAAAAACGAAGAGAAGTTAGACGAAGATACACGACAGCAGTCATCGAATTGACTCTCGAAAGAAATCGGGACTTCAAAGCAAACTCCTCAACTCAGAACGAAAGTAAATAACTAGCATACTTGAGTTAAATGGAAACCTAACAACAGACAGAACCAGGATTGTCGAACGTGCCAAAGAATTTTACCAAAAACTTTATTTGTCCAAACAAGGATTACAAAACAATGAGTAAGAGACGCAAGACGCGAGCAATCAACTCAAGGATTCCCAAGAAGTAACCCCGACGGAGGTAAAAAAAAAAAGCCATCAAAAAGACAAAGAAAGGAACAGCCCCTGGACCAGGCAACATCACTATCGACCTACTTCGAAAACCGGGTAAAATCATCACGAGGAAACTGGCTGTCCTTTTCAACTTGCGTCTAAAACAGAGTAAAGTCCCAGATGATTGGAATACAACTATCATAATGCTATTATATAGAAAAGGAAATCCGAAAGACCCCAATGACTATAGGCCTATAAGCCTACTCAACTTCGTATACTAACTTTCCACAAAATCATCACCAACAGAAACATAAAAACACATGATGAAAACCAATCACGAGAGCAAGCTGGTTTTAGAAGAAGTTACTCGACCATGAACAACCTGCATTCAATAAAGCAGTAGAACATAAACTACCCCACGCCGTAGTATTTATTGACTTCAAAAAGGCGTTGGACTCAGTAGAAATCCTCAAGATCATGGAGCCAATCACTCGACAAGGTGTAGATCCAGTATATGACGATGTGCTGAAACATATATACAATCATAGCAGCTATTTTATCAGGCTACATGAAGACTTGGAGCCCTTTCAGCTCCAGAAATGATTAAGACAAGGTGATACCCGCTCAGCCAAACTACCTAGGACAATGAATCTCCATGAGACCCTCAAAAGAAGAAATCAAGCGAAGAATCACACTAGGATGGTAAGCCTTTGGCAGAGCAAGTTCAATTTTCAAAAATAAGAAGATCCCATTAATCCTGAAAAGAAGGGTGTATAACCAATGCATCTACCCAATAGTCACTTATGGAGCTGAAACAGAACCGAGCCAAGAGACCGATCTGCAAATTGAGAACTATGCAACGTGCACATGAAAGAATTATGCTGAGCCTCACAAAAAGAGACCACAAGACAGCACAGTACATCTGGGTTAAGACAGGAGTCAGGGACATCATAGAATCTGTAATAAGAATCTTAAATGGTGGTGGGCTGACCATGTTGCAAGAATGGCGGACAACTAATGGGCATCGCAACTCACGACGTGGATCCCTCGAGATCACATGTGCAACCAAGGCCGGCAGAATATTAGATGGAGAGACGAGCTAGACCAAATCAGAAAGTATTGGCTCCGCGATGCCTATGATAGAGAAGTGTGGTGAACCCTAAGGAAGGTCTATGTCTAACGATGGACGTTGAAAGACTGATGATGATGATGATAATGATGATGATGATGATGATGATAGAATAGCTTCCTTTTTTTATTTTTTACCAGATGATTATGAAATTTTTAAAAAACTTGGTGTGGGGATTCAAGCGAGTTATGAGTATAAATGTAATCTACCTCGACATGTTCTCATTATTTCATCTATTAAAGAAAATTATCTATGATTATGTATTTATTCATCCATTCATTTCCCTGTGATGTTATAATAGTCTGGTACAAGGTGATTGTAGTGGAGCACCCAGAGAGGAACAAACACTACATTTGCAATCGTCTATTATTATTAGATAAGCTTGTTATGACTCTACGTCAGACACTGTATTGATATTCATTATGCTTAGTCTGGCACAGGGCAACTAATTGGGGGTGCAAACTGAGGATTTAAATATGTCACATTAGAAATGTGATATTGTTTAGTCAAAAATCTCTTTTTTTCCAATATATATTTTCATCTTTTATTCTTTGTAGATGATTATGAAAGGATGTATGTAGGCAACCTTGTTTCTATCTTATTACAGAATGAGAAATACTTCACCTGTCATTATTTGCAACATTTTCCTTAGTTTTGAGACAACCCCGTCGAGTTCCTTGCGTTCACTTCACAGTCGACCAAAGAAGCTCCAATATGTCAAAACACACTTCAACATCATCATAGGGGGACTCCAACGCTCTCATTTATATGAACAGAAATGAATCAATTGTCAGAATTCTCATTTATCTTGTGCAATATCTTCCTTAAATTTGAGGAAGAGCCCCGTCAAATTATCTCTCCAAATACAAGTAATCCCTTTTCCGTTGTTC
The DNA here is from genome assembly GCA_963457665.1 of Thysanoteuthis rhombus. NCBI lineage: Eukaryota > Metazoa > Mollusca > Cephalopoda > Oegopsida > Thysanoteuthidae > Thysanoteuthis > Thysanoteuthis major. The sequence continues at coordinate 13,225,397 of OY735227.1, read as the reverse complement.
AATGTTGATTATGATTATTGTCTCGAGAGTTATTTATTTGCAACTCCTGCTGTTCAGTTGGCAAAGAAGTTTGAATATGAATTTCTCTGTTTCCCTCTATATGAGAGAATAATTTTTTATTTATTATCATTTCTTCATTGTTGACTCTGGCAAAGAAGTTGAACAGAGATTATGTATCCACCCACATCAATATTAGTTTGTCTTCCTGTTTGTCTTCCAGATTGTTCGAAAAATATTTCTAAAGGCTGTCAGTGAATTCCAAATACATTACAGGTGGGCTACGGGCTAAGGGAGAAAAGATCAAATTCAGACATTTTCTCTTCGATTACTATGGGACATTTTTTCAGCTATTGAGACGTAAAAATACAGTAAAAATACACTATGATGATGTTATTTTATATACATATAAAAACTACATTATAGCTGTTTCATGAACTACTGATTATATTTCTCTGATGAATAATTATTATAAACATTTGTAACAACGTAGTTTGGGATCTGTGACCTGATGGTTCAGTCTTTAGTGCTTATTGTGTTGGCAGAGATACACACTCTTTGGACGCATCTCTAGTTTTAGAATTAAAGCCATAGTTTTGTGCACACTTCTTAAGTAAATATAACTTATCAAGCTTTATAATATATCAGGTCATTCCATAAGTAATGGCCCAAACATTGAACAAATTTATCCTTAATTAGAATGTTTTCAATAGCGTAAGTTCTTCCATTATCGATATCCTCCTTTTAACAATTCACAAGTTTCATAAAACTATTTCATAAAATTCTTTTGATTTCAAGAAAAGCAATGAAATGGTAGTTTTCACTTCTTCATGCGTTTTAATAACAATTCCGACGACATGGTTCTGTTCTCTCTGGAATCACTGGTTATCAGATAGAGCAAGATTTGGAGAATAAGGAAGGTCTGAATTTTTTTTATTGCTAGAGGTTTTCAATCTTTTCAGATGTGATCTTTACTTTACGGGGTCATGCATTGTTATTGGGTGTCCGAAACTTATATTCAACAAGCTTTTCTTTTCAGAATTTCATCAAATAAGCACTAAATTTGAATGAAGTAAAAAAGACGATTGTCTCTCACTACATTCGTAGCGAGCACAAGAAATATACCATATTTATATGCTGCTACGACACACTCTTTCCTAAAAAATATTTGATGATAGGCCCAAAGATAATTATCTGTGACAAAAAGAAAGAAAAAACTCCGCAGAGTTGAGGATTTCGACTTGCAAGTGCGATAGGCTACATAATACTCGAATATTTTAGGGTGTATCATACCACTTGTAGAGTTTTACCTGACGGGTAATCCGGTAGTCTTCTAGATTGATTCTATTCAGAACAAACAAATCCATTGCTTCAAGTGGACACAGCGGGCTTGGCCAAGGCACTAAGATAAACACTTGACTTCTTGTCAAACATTCTAACCGTAGAATTCCAAATGTACGTAACAGATCGACCATCCAACGTAGCATTAGTTAGATTACCTGTGCCAGAGTAATCTATCATTTGAGTAATCCTTTTACTTTTGCAATAAATTCTAGAAAGCAGAACATAAATTTAAAACTGGATATTATCGAGATGTGAGCGTACACGTGTGTGTGTGAACGTAAACATTGTGAAGTATTTCTATTGTATCAGGATAAAGTTTGGTGAAATGAATGATTAATTATAATCATTCATGCCATTGACATGATATATGTCCACTGACTACACTTGGTTGTTGAACTTTGCATCTTATCTTGTCATAGGTCACCTCTGCAATGTTGCAAAGGGAGTATTTAAAAGAAGATATGATTTTCCTGAAAGAATATCCATGCAAGTCATTTGGGATGAGAAGGAAAAAAGCAGGCGCATGATTGAAGTCGGGGAATTTTTTCAATAAAGCAACAATGTTGAAGAAATTGGATTCTTCTTTTTTTTGTTGACATTTATTTAGCAATTCAGAAAGTATGATGACAATGATGATGATGATTTAGCCAACAGAATTACGTTGAGCTGCCCTGGAAGATAAATCACTGAAAATTGGCAAAAAACATAGGCTTTCAGTTTTCATCATCAAATGGCTTACGACAAAAGTATTTTGATAATTTTACGATTGCTCAGTACCTAAATATCAAAAACATTGCTGCTCTACATTTTTTGTTCAACCAGAATGTTCCCAGATTTCCAAGAATCCCCCCCACAAAGATCAATAAGGAATACTACTCAAAAATGAGCATTCAATAATTAACTAGCTTTACAAATGTTGCGGAGAGGAAATGTAAATGTAAGCAATTGTGTGGCATATTATATAAGTATAAATTCTGAAAAGAGGGAAATTGTAAGCACAATGCATATTTCATCCAACAAAACCAGATTGGAACATCCTTTTAAAAATAGTATAAAGTCTGTTTTGTATTAATTGGTGCCAAACTGCAGAAAATCAAATCTTATTTCTTACTTTTTCTCATACTTCTAGTCATCAAAGAAGATATATGTCCCAAGGTGCTAATAATCTTGACGTACGAAACACAATTTTACTATTACTTTTTATCGACTAACCATAAAACATAGTCAGAATGGAGTCTGGAAGAAGACATTGAAAACATGATGTCAGTCAGCGAAAATCGCATTATCTATTCAAATGATCTGAAATACTTTCATTGTTAGAGAAGAAGCGACGAAAATCACTTCATGAATCGAAAGTAAGTGTTATCTTATTGAACATTCCTTCCGGCAAGCTCAAATGATTTAATAAAATGCCTCTGTTTATGATATTAAAAAAACTAGACTGATTGGAACAAATATCAACAACATTCCTATATAGCTACATACATACACACACACACACACACACATATATATATATATATATATATATATATATATATATATATATATATATATATATACATATATATATATATATATATGTATGTATGTGTGGGGGGCGTGCATGCATCACATTTCACTGAGAGCATGGATACAACTGGAGAGTAGGCGAGAGAGAATGATTGTCTAACCTACAAGTCCATTATAGGCTCCGACCAGATGGGAAACAAAGACCCCATTTGAAACTGGTCATTAAGTATTCTTCGATTCAGAGCAAAATGCATATGATTTATACATGCTAAGCTGAACATAAAATAAATTGAACGATTTATAAAATAGAGGTGATGGCAGACAAGTATATTTAAAATTTATTAACAACTATGAAGTACAATCGTCTAACAAGAATCAGTGGATGCATGGTTCAAAAAATTTAATTTTTTGGAAAAAAAAGGATATCTGTCATCAAGCAATTCTGAACGCTCGATTTTTGAACTTTCAAATGGAAATTTCAATTGTATTACTGTTATTTGAACTAAACTGATCTATTTCTAATATTTTGTTGATGTAATCTAACAGCGGAGTTTTAATGGGGAGTATGGAGAAGCAAGCTTCTCAAAATATCTGAATACAAAATCTAAACAGTGAAAATATATCATTGCATAAACAATTAATGAGCTTTTTCACCTATATCCGGAAGAAATCTATCCAACAATCTTTGGAAAGACTTCCGATGTAATGGTTATCGAAAAGGCCATTACTATGATACTCCACAAAGAGGGGAAGACACAAAGATTTTCTGCTAAAAAGACTGGTTGTTTCCAGCGTTGTGTGTCGAAGCATCTCAAAAGAAAACTACCTTGATGAGTAAGATGTACCCGAGATCATGGTCCAAGTGAGGAGAGCAACTTTTGTATATCGTTCGCAATCCAGGGTTGCAGAATTTGCATGGTGGGTATGAAAAGGCATAAAACCCCAGTTACTCCAAACTCATATTTACTTTATCTATTGAAAGATAAGAAAAACAAACTCGAATCTCAAACAAATTAAGAACTCCAGTACCCTGCAAATGGTTTGGGGTGCAATGTCATCTGCTGGTGTAAGGCCACTATACTTATTTGGCCTATTAACTCATTGGACTGGAACTCCGTTGCAAGTTTATGGGGCTTAGTTAAAAAAAAGATGACTAGCTGGCTCAATAGCTCAAGGCTGATATGGAGTCTACGTTGGTGTCAATCACATCTGGGCAGTACAACTGGTGGGTTCTTTCAATTGCGCAAAATCACCAATAGTCTCCACCAACTACCATACAATGCGATTGATGAGACATCTAGGTATCTGCCTATGGGACCGAAAAAAGGTGAAGTCGATTCAGGCCTTTTCCATTCCAAAAGAAAAATAAGTTGCCCTTTTCATATACATATATATATATATATATATATATATATATATATATATATATATATATATATATATATATATATATATCAGTACATTATATCCATCTATCTATCTATCTATCTATCTATATATATATATATATATATATACATATATATATATGTGTGTGTGTGTGTGTGTGCGTTTGTGTGCGTGCGTGTGTGTGCACGCGCGTGTGTGTGCGCGCGTGCGTGTGTGTGCGCGCGTGCGTGTGTGTGCGCGCGTGCGCATTTGTGGTCAGCGATAAAAACATGGAGAATGAGAATACTATTTTGAATAACTTGTGGAATAATGGAAATAACTCATCATCATCATCATCATCATCATCATCATCATCAGTCTTTTAGCGTCCGTCGTTGGACATAGACCTTCCCCAGGATTTGCCACACTTCTCTATCATGGGCGTCACGGAGCCAGTACTTCCTGAACTTGTCTAGTTCATCTCTCCATCTAATATTTTGCCGGCCTCGGTTGCGCATATGGTCTCGGGGAATCAATGTTGTGAGTCGTGATGTCCATCGATTGTCAGCCATTTTTGCAACATGGCCAGCCCACCGCCATTTGAGATTTTTTATGGATTCTATGATGTCTCTAACTCTTGTCTTTTCCCGGATGTGTTGTGCTGTTTTGTGGTCTCTCCATGTGAGGCCCAGCATTATTCTTTCATGTGCACGTTGCATGGTTCTCAGCTTACGGGTCTGTTTCTTGGTTAAGTTCCATGTTTCAGCTCCATAAGTGACTATTGGGAGGATGCATTGGTTATACACCCTTCTCTTTAGGATTAATGGGATCTTATTATTTTTGAAAGTTGAGCTAGCTCTGCCAAAGGCTTGCCATCAGAGAGTGCCAAACATCAATTACGCCGATCAGAAACCAACTCCAAGAAAATGTTTCGACCACAAAGAAATATAACATCAATTTTAATTGTACCAAATCTTAATTGTACCATATATCATTCAACATAAGTAGATATTTTCCAGTTTTAAAGTATACTTAAATCAATTAGTTGACTCATAGGGAAGTCAGTCATAAAGAAAGGCCAATACTTCATACAGGACGAATGTCCAAGTGAGCAACATCGGTAGTTATAAGTCGATTCACACTCATTTCAACCAATGTAATTGTACTTCTACTGGGACTAAGTTTGCTGTGTGATGCTATCGGCTGATTTACTAAACCTACAAGGTGGGATCATTTTCCGCCTTCGTGTTACAATAGGAAGACATTTTAATTTGTTAGTTTGTTTTTGTTTCGTTTCTTTAAATGCCTTTATAATGGTTTTTGGCTCGACTTGAAATCGTGTCGTCCGATTTACCCTGCTTTTTAATTCTTATCTGGCCTAGTCCTACACTTACAGTCGACGAATAAGAGAAAAAATATACAGAAATTTATCATTAAGAATTTTTTTAAATCAAAATATCAGTTTCCCTAGATATTCTGAGCAAAGTTTACTGTTTGAAACAAAGAGCTGGAATGTTTTTGTATTTCTTTCCTGTGATTTTTGTCAATGTTTTTCATCAGGGCTAAAAGATTTATTATTCTATTCTCTTAGCCGGAATCCTTGGTCGAGTCCCTCAGGCAAACCATTGTCTAATCTTCTTTTTTTTTGATAATTGCAAATGTCTGCCATTGTTTATCCACACAGGCAAAACAGACATGGAGGTTGGTTGGTGGAATATGGGTAATAATTTAAAATAAATGCCATACAAACGTCTCTGCTTTCAAACAACAAGGGACAAAATGGTCGCTAACTCAATTATGCAATTTGTAATGAGAACACAACAGCAGACGAAAGTATATTTCATTTTTGCAGAGATTGACATTCTAGTTAGTTCTCTCTGTCTTTCAATAGATAAAGTCAATATGAGATTGTTGTACACGAAATGAGAATATTGTTAAAAGTGGAAGATTTACTGATACAATTGAATTTTCCTGCAACCTCAATGTAAGTAAAGATATATAACGCTAGTACTTGAGGTTTTGGGCTCTGAGCAGCAACGGGGTTTATCCAAGAAGTTAAGCTAATTTCATATTACGATTTCCCATTAGGACATACGACTGCTTTCACAAAGGTATTACTATGAAACGATCATAAACAGTCTATTCTAAGCTCAAACTCGATTCAACAAATCTGTGTACCGTGTCGGTAACCGTTATGTCACCCTGTACTTCCATTGTTGAATAATTTAGATGTATTTGTTTCTGTTTTCTTCATTGGAAGGGGTTTATATATGAAGATGCATTCACAAATAGCATCTTAATTTTCGTTAAAGTTACTCGTGTATTTGAATTTTGATACAATGTCCATAGATAAAATAAGCTGACACTATCGTTTACCCAAGTAGTATAGTAAAAGAGTGATAGAAGATAAAGTGGGATGAATAAAAAAAGAGGGTGCCTGTGCTTTGTGGTTGGGGAAAACTGAAAATGTTTTGCACCGCCTCATAAAATTCCTCCCGGAGGCACTGGTATCACTGGCGTACATTTTGTTATGCCGTTATGAAATAACGTGAGAAAAATACATTATACTCGATAACAAATTGTATCAGAAGTTCAAATCTTTATAAGTTTGCCACACATTGGGCGCTTTCACTTATATCACGTGATATGTCACCGAACATTTTGCTAGTGTGATAATTTTAGAGGACGTCCTTGTAATCATCTCAAGCTGTAGAAACGAAGAACCATTTACAGATCTAAAACCTCTAGATACACCGGATTTTATAGCATCGAATATAACAGAGTCTGATTCTGTATATCACGGCACAGGGTGAACATTTCCTTCATTTCAATCATATATTATTCAACATTAATATCATATGGTTTATTACAAATATTACATTGATGCAAAGTAAGTTTTCCTCTTTTTAGCGAATTTCTCGTGTCTTATGACAATGATAGATGATTATAAGTATGAGAACGTAACACTTAAACAGAATAAGTAAGATATCTACGCTACGTTTCCGAATAGATATATCTCCTGCCTTTTGGAAATTCTCTTCGTTCCAAAGCGCTTTTACGAAATACGTACATTAGTATTGGCAGACGATTCTCATTTCTATCTTAGAAATAAGTTGATAAAACTGGTTTTAATGCAATATTAGCTTCAATGAACTATAGCTTCTTTTGAAGACTAAAGATCGTGGACCAATCAAAAAAAAAACAAAAAAAACAACTGATACGCTTTACTAACCATACTTACAGTTATGCAAATCGCAAACAATTCACATAGAAAAAAAATACGTAATCGATTTTTGATATTTCGTTCGCTTTGACGTTGAACAATTGTTTTAAAAAGTGAGGTATATTGATATTTATCTTTAAGGAAACGTCAGTTATTGGATTTAGAAAAAAATGTGTTTATTTTTCGCCAGTCTTTAACACAAAATAATTTTTTTCTTATGCAGCCCCAAACAAGTGAGTGAAAATACGCTCAGCTATGGTACTCCCTCGTTGCATGATACAGGATTTTGTCCCTATTTCTCAATCGATCCATGGAGACTAAATCATTGTTTCTACGGCTATTGTGGGATTTTACGAAGAGGGCAAGACCTACACCCAAGATGGACTGTCTTGAAGGGCTAAAAGGCTGACTGGAGGAGTTGATTTATGCTTTCCCAAAGAGCATCAGTGCAAAGTACATGCAAACTTTCCAAGCTTGAACTTTAACTCCGTTCGTCGCTTCTATTCCTCGACACATTGAGTGTTATGGCTATTACCAGCTACTTCAAAGTCAATTCCTTCTCTTATTTCGTTCATTTGATAGTCCCAAGAGAAGGCACAATACTTTCTATAGAGTCTGATTGTATGGCCAAGAACAATAAATGTCAAGTTGCTAGCCTCATATCCGAGATGGACAGTCTTAAAAGGAATCCAACTGACCTGTCATTTGACATTGATGCGAAGTGAATGCAAATTGTTTTCGCGCGAGTTTGAACTCTGTTCACCAGTTCCACTCTCCATGCAATCAACTGTAAGGCTGCATGTATCTCAAAATATTATTTATTATTTCAGAATAAAAGAAGATACTTTGTTAAACGATAGGGAAAACGCTGTTTCTATCAACATCTGCTTTATTCAACAGTAAGATACCAAACTAAAGTATATTTAATGGTACAGAGAGCACGGGCGATATTCCTGTAAAGTCTGGTCGTCTGGAACAATCAATGTCAAATAATTCGAGACTATAAGTAATAACCAGATAATTTTTTGTACGTAGGAATTTGGTTAGAATGATGCTTTAATAATCATTCTGTAAAAAGAATTCCTGTTTTATCCAATGTAACTGATTGTGATACAGTTATCTCACTCTTTTACGCCAATTCAAATTTCGCCACAAATCATCCGGAACCCTCGAATCGAAATCTTTTTTTTCTTTTGCTTGTCGAACATTTTTGTCTGATCTGAATCCGTTTTTACCATCAGTTTCACTTTTCACCAAATTAAAAGCTGTTTTTATAGTTCATGAAGAAGTACTCGAATGATCAAAAACGTCTAAAATGTTTTGCAAGATATTATGATGGGAATTTCTCACTGCATAACACTCAGTTGTTTAACCATCTTACGTATGCCTGCAAAGTATCGTCTAATTCAGCTTCAAGTGTGTATCAACTTCTTACTGGGAATCTTCAGCAAAAGTATGAGAAATGATTTGTTTATAGCATTCTTCAAAGCAATTTTCAAGACTTGCTGTAAAAATAAAGTTACTTAGAAAAGATGTCTTTATCAAAAATTACTTGAGTTTAACAAAGGTGATAACGAAAGATAAATTTATTTATTTTTCAATCCATCTCAAATGAGCCCGGCTTTCAAAAGCCTTTTTCATTTATCATGAATTAAAATTTTTAGCTTAAAAAGGGGGGGGGTCAAATTATTCAAAAAACAAAAAAATATGCACGCAACTCCCAGAAAATCCGTTCTACTTTTGTTTAAAAATAGAAAATAAAAAGTCTCACTCGAAGATAGATAAAATCTATCTTCGAGTGATACTACTAAACTCTGCCGCTTAATAGCCGCATGCTATATTCAGGTATTCCAGGAGAGCATGTGCCTGATTGAACAAAGCTGTTTTTCAATTTTTTTTTTATTCCAATTCATATGTGCCTGACTTGGGAATTTTTTTTCCACCCTTCACTGATTAAAAAATCTTTTTCATTCTAACTAAAATTTTTGGTCTCAGAAACAAAAGCAGACTCAAATACCCGAGGACTAGTCCTCAACTACAAATACTATAGTTTTTGCAGAATGCTCTAACCAACATTACCAATTAGACATATATCCAATGGGAAATTTATTTCTGATTACAAATCACATGTTCCTGACTTTTAAGATCTTTTTCATTCCCCACACTGACACCTTTTATCATTTGTTTAAATAATTGAAATTGGAGAGTATTAGTTTTTTATAGCCAAAAACATTTACACGGTCATGATACAAAACCCACGATAGAGAAGTGTGGCAAATCGAGGGGAAAGTCATTCCAACGATGGGCATTAAGAGATTGATGATGATGACACATATGCATGTAAAGTTTTGTCTTCAATTCTGCAGTTTGGGTCCGCATCAACTCCTTATAGCAAATAATAACGTATAGCTATGAATATATCGCTCTTCAGAGCAATTTTCATGACTTGGTGCAATAAAACAGTTACTTGCAATAAAACTCTCAACAAGATGACATCGATTTCATAAAAAATTGGTCAAGTTTTGCGAAAGTTTTTACAACATTAGACTCGTCACTTCCTATGAAAACTCAAGTGAATCATATGAAAGACAGAGCACCGTGATGGCTGTTCCATAGTACTAATATAGGAAACAAATTTTCAAGTTATCTCTTTTTTATTACTGATAAATCGAACGAACATTTTCACTTCACCCATAGTGATATATATTTAATAGCTCTTTTAGTAATAACTCTTTTAGAGATAATGTTATTGCAATATAATAATGAAAGTTGAAAATATTTCCTTCCGCCCCCGCCAACGAAAAGTAGACTAACAAAATCATACAGAATGAGAAAATAAAACTGAAAACATTACAAACTTGTAATGCTTCTTTATGTAAGGGAATCGAGAAGAAAACTTTTATAATTGTACCTGTATGGAAGCCCAAAAGACACAAAAGAATATGCCGTATCTAACAGATAATTTAGATTTCTAAATTTACTACGATTTACTAGGACTGGAAAAAGAGCAACCCTAAAAAGAAGGCAGAATTTTAAGGGGTTAAAAAATAGATTGAAAATATCAATTCGTTTCCATTTTTTTTTGTTTTATTGTTTTTCTTCGAACTAAAACAAATATTGTATTAACTATTTCTGTAAGGGTGGTTGGGGAGGATCTCAAGTACTAAGTTTGGAAAATTGATTCCCCGAATTCAATGAATTGGTCTCAATTTCTACAACTATCCATAGAGACCAAATTATTGGTTTTATTGCAATTGCATTTTTTTAGAGTGTTTTGTTTTTGTTTTTTTGTTTGTTTGTTTTTGTTTCTTTAGCAGGAATCACTTCTTGGCACAAAATTTCAATTTTGAATATTTCTCGGGCTTTTTGAGAGTGCCATCATGTGTAAATATTTTATTAGGAATTTAGAAATCAGGCAGAGACAATTCATACGTGTGAATCGAACAATGTTAATGACATGAATCTATAACTCATTTTGAGAGAGAATGTGCACACACATGCACATAGAGGTTCATCTATCGATCTATCTTTAATGCAAGTGCGTGAGAAAAATGATCATTCAATTTCAAAAACGTTACACGCAAAATATTATCTCAGAAATAGATACCACCATCTTGTTGAAGGGTAACACGGTATTCACACATGCAAGGAGATAAATATTAAAATGTATATAGCGAAAAAAGCAATCCTTACAGTCATTAGAAATATTCTTGCAAAAAAATGATAATCCACCATCGACCATGCAAGACGAAAAAGTATAATGACAAAATTATTGGAGACTGTTTATAGTATTTTTTGGAGCAAATAAAAAAGCTTGTTAGAGATTTCGTAGTAATTTTCTTTTTTATTTCAACGGGGAATATTATCGACTCGTGGATCAAAAAGTAAAAGATTCTTGACCCTTTGAACATTTCTTGTATCGTATAGATTATCTGTTGAATCAAAAATAGAAAATCTTTCAGGTTGTTACACATAAAATTTCTTTTTCACATCACAAAGAATATTGTTAGGAGTTGATGATTTACTGATGTAATTGCATTTGTTCTTGCAGATTCAATGCAAATCGAGATATGATTAATTATCACCAGAAGTTTTACGGCATCAAAAGAAATGATGTCTACCTAAGAAGTTAGGTTAATTTGCAGCACTCTAGCTCCATTGATACTTCCTGTATGCGTAATACGTATATACATTGCCCATCAGTCAGCAAGGCAGGTAGGCAGACCAAAATAAAAACTGAAGAGAAATATGTTGAGAGTATTTGTGACACCTTTGGTAAAAGTTTCTTATATGATCCATTATCATCAGAGTTTTTTGAGGTATTAAAAGCAATGATGTCGATCAAAGAATTTACATTAATTTTCAAATATGATGTAAATTTGGTACGTAATGCTATTCAAATTGCTGATAACGTCAACAAAGCTTTTGGAGTGTAAACCCCTGTAGTGCCAACTGTTCAGCATTTTTTCTAGAGTTTTCGTTCCAGAAATATTGACTCCAACAATGAACATCGGAGGAAGCCCAAACTTGTTCTTAGTGATGGCAAATTATTGTGAGTAGTAATCGATGAACAATTGTTTGAGAACTTTTTGGAGACTGTAAACAACAACCATTAAATAACATCATCAAGCAGCAATGGGAAATGTTTCTAAATTAGGAAAATAGATTCCACATGAATGAAAAGAAATTCCCCATGAGAGCTGGACAAATGAAGTCATGCAGACTCCTTCATATTAAACTGACATTTCTACATCAGATTATTATGTTTCCGTACAATGTGAACTTCTCATCGGTAAAAGATTCAACAACAGCCATATATCATGCCTTTTTTAAATGTGTGATCCCTTATAGAATTGTTCAGACCTTATCGTGTTTCAGAGCCTCTTTACAATCGCTGCTTTGAGTAATTCTATTTTAGGCATTTATTTCGTAAAAGTCTCAAGTTGTTTTTTTAGATGAAGCAAAGTCATTATCATTTATTTTGGCTAGTTCTTATCTTCATCTTATAGTATCGCTTTTTTTTGTTTTTTTTGGGGAAATATTTGGTGTAAACAAATGATATGGCACTAAGTAAATCGGATGGGGGAAAACTGTATGACTAAATTTGAATGCTATCTGGTTCCCGTGGTATTATTGATAAGGTGATGTCCATTACAGACAGACTTCCAATGACCTAAAATTTGTGTTCGAATCTTGTTGGTATCTACTTCTTTATTTTTGATTCCTGCTGTTTACTTTGGGTTTGTAGATAGCAAAAACGACCTGATAGTTACAACAAAAGGCAACAGAATGAAGGTAAAAATTTACCCACAAATTATCTATTTATTTAGTGATCAAAAAACTTGATCTTAATTGATTAGTTAATTTTTATTTTCCTCTCAAAAGTCAAAACATCCATGTGTAGTCATGGCTTTTGGGAAGGAATGACGAAAATTGACTTTTCTCTTCCTTTGGGGATATAAAAAAACATTGAATGTTTATATATACATATATATATATATATATATATATATATATATATATATATATATATATATATATATATATATATATATATATATATATATATATATATACATATATATATATATATAAATATATATATTTATATATATATATATATATATTTATATATATATATTTATATATATATATATATACATATATATAAATATATATATATATATATATATATATATACATATATATATATATATAAATATATATATATATATTTATATATATATATATATATTTATATATATATATTTATATATATATATATATATACATATATATAATATATATATATATATATATATATATATATATATATATATATATATATATATATATGTATATTATAACATGCAGTATGTAAAATATCAAGAGTAGGAACGGGAATTCAATTATATCATGATTTGCGGGTGTATAAATTGTTTAGAATGAGAGAGTGCATTCAAATTTATTCATGCAACCCTACCTATAACATGGTTAGATTCGAGTGAACGTAAATTTTATGCCAAAATATTAGTCATGTGACAACATTATACTCGGGGACCACAGTGTTGAGTTGCTGAAGTCATTAAATCATGCGCTGGCTTCATGTGAGTATCCAATCCTTTGTCTTTTGTCAGATTTGTCGCTTCCCAATCTAATGAAATGTTCAAATAATGAAATGCTGAAGATCAATTTGAAAGTAATCACTTTTAATACCTATTATAAAGTAAAAATGTGATCAGTATCTTTTAGTAACTTTTTTTTGTAATCAACGTTTTCAGATTTGGAATATTTCGAAAGCAAATTGTCCAAAAGACAATCGCATCTTAATTTTTTAACATCTTGTCTGTTAGAATAACGTTTGTTTTGAAAGGAAACGTATACCCTAAATTTCTTTAATTCTATTGAACGTAATAAAAGAGTCATGTTTGATATTCAATAAAATCAAGATCCTAAAGTTCAATACACTATACAGTTTGAACGCCATTATTTCCAGATCACGAGTCCCTGACTAGATGATAGTTTTAGGAAAGAACCATTATATCAAGGAACACGTTTCTATCAAGTAATCCGACTTTGAACAACTGAGAAAATCTATTTTGAAACATGAAGTTTAAACGTCATTATTGCAAGATCAGACGACCCTGAATGAAGGATTTTTTTAATAAGTGAGACGTATTTTATCGACGGAAACCTTTCTCTAAAGTTTTGAATAAATCCAACTAAAAACAGCTGAGAAACAATATGGACATAGATATGGAGACACAGTGACGGACAGATTCTCTTATAGGAGGCAAGAACGCTTCTAGAAATATTTTAGTCTGGCATATCTCCCAACCCTTAAAATAGTCAAGGAAACTTTATTGTATGATACAGGATATATTCACTGAGCTTATTTTATTCTGTCACAAGGCCATAGTGGTCGGCTCACCCAGCGAGGAATAAGCTCCCTAAATTCAAACTTGTTTGGGTACCTCACCAACTAACCACAACCCTCTAGCAAGCGTTCTGAAAACATGAGATATTTACCAAGATTATCTTAATCTGGCACGGGATTGTAATTACCCTGATTGAACCCACAAAATTTTCTTTACCTAGCCTCGTATTCTAATTACACATTTTCGAAGCTTCCATTTTAAAGTTTTGTATCATCGTCGTTAGGATTAGAGTGAGAGTATTCCTAGTAGTTTCTTTCTCAGAAAATCATTTCATATTATTTCAAAATATAAAAAAAATTGTTCAAGAGGATTAAATATTGATGAAATTGAGTATATGGCATTCAAATATCTCTTGTTTTCCATTCCTGATGCAAGACTTTTCAAATGTGAAGGAGATAAGTCAAACCTGCTCTGCGAGCGGTGACACTTTTGGAGTTGCGTCAATTATTTCTTTTCATTTGCTTATATATATATATATATATATATACGCAAGCACCTTGAATTATATTTCATTTTTTTCAATCTATCAGTGGGTGATTCAGGATATAAAGGTGGGTTAAGAAACCTGCGGTATGTAATTCAGTTTTTGATTTGCAATTTGTCTCAATTTGGGATCAGCCAGGGTAAGTAGTACTCTGCCTGAAATCCTCTGTAATGACATGCTTATTAAGGCTTGATGTCGCTATCAATGGCCTGTGAGCAGGGCTGGCTTTACGATAATTTTTTGCCACAACAGAGAGTATTTATCTTTCGGATATTCGTGAAAAATCTGACTTCACTTGAACGGTTTTATTCTATTTGATTTTTTTGCTTTCCTATTTTATCATTTAATTTTGGTTCATCCAACTGTCTCAGACATATGCAGGTGCCTCCTGGCAATTGATGACCTGAGTGACTGTTTGTATTACCGGTACCGTATACCGACCCTGATTGTACCCAGGGGACGTATTGGTGTGACAAAGCCACGTTGAGGATCAAACTTACTATCGATGGCCTACTTTTTGAATGTGCTAATAATCACTCTCCTGCAGGCGCCCAATTTATTGGGAAACGAACAAATAAATAAGAAACACCGACAGAAATTTAAAAAAAAAACAATGTATGTTTTGCCAGATTTGAGCCAAAACGAGACAGCTATTCATATTTCTAACGATCGTTCCGGACAGAAAATTGCTTTTGGTTCCATCCAAGCAAATTTTGGTCAGAGAACTCAAATTTGTGGAACCGATTTCCAATGTAAACGAGATATAATCTGCTACAAGAGAATATCGACTTACAGCATTGCAAACCGCAGCCTGCTTTTTAATCAAATTCAGATGAACGAGTCCGTCAAAATTTATGGATGGAATTGCCTCTGGTGTTTTCTTTCTTTGATAATAACAGAAGATGTCAAACCTGAAAGTGCTTTCCATGTATTACATTCAAAGGAGGATTTATCTGGAAAATCTTTTACTAACTTCCGATCTCAGGTTATTTGTAATCATTACATACACATTGTAACAGACAGGATATATTATGTAGATGAGGATTTTTTTTTTAAATTTATTCACCTCTGACAACGGAGTTCGCAGAGATGCATGTATTTACTAATATGAAGTAAGTTATTCATCGATTGACTCTTTTCCGATATTTTCAATTGTTCACCCCCAACACTGCATGCTGCCAAAAGACATTAGTCCCATGATAGTTTTTAACTAACTCGACTTCGTTGTTTTTGTTGCTTTTGTTTGCTTTTTTTACGTTTTTTTTTTTGTGTCTTGGTGAAAAGTTAATTTCTTGAGCGCAAAAAAATGTTGTGTCTTTGTTATCTTCTACCACAGCAAGGATTCGGGTTGTTTTGTTGGACGAAAGGTGTTTTCCTGATCCTAATGTTTTGAGTCTTCGACTGGAACAGGGATCTAACTTGGCTCCAACCAATTCCATAGTCTTCATCCTCTGGAGAATTTTCGACGACTATTTTAATCATAGTATCACGCTATTTGCTGAGCACAAATCCATTTACATGTTTGATATCTCCAAAAATGTTAATTTTCCAGGCATGCAATGATCCCGGTGTTCAGCTGCACAATTGCGTGTGGCAACTATCGCACAAATGCGCAACATAACCTTCTCCAAATAAATTCATCCCCCTAACCCCCTCACAATATATATATATATGTGTGTGTGTGTGTGTGTGTGTGTGTGTTTGTGTGTATGTGTGTGCGTGTGCTGTCTAAGAACCACTTATTTTAATGGATTTCGTGTACCACGTAAATCATTTTCCTGGAGTGTCGTCATATAATATAGCTTTTAAAGATTTTCTTACTAATGTTTCATAAAAGTATCGTGTTCCCGAGTCTTTGCTTGGTCTGAACACGATTTTGATGAGTTTCGAAAGGTTTTAGCTTGTTTCACAAATAATCCTTCCTACCATACTTTGTTTAATTAGGACAATTATCCCCATCTTTATTTTCAACACAACGGGCTGAATGAATCAATGCTTTATAGTACCAATGTACCATTTCCAACAAAGTGATCCGCTAACCATTCACTGACAATGGTGACAGTGGATATAGCAGCTATTTTGCCACAACTGCCCGTGTATATCACCCATGTGTTCATTTTCTCTCTGTCTGACTTCTTAGTACACCAAACACAAAACTATAGTTATGAGAGATGCATTGAATGAGATGACAGGGAGAGCAGGGTTCATGTGTCGTCAAGTTATAATTGTTCATTTTAATGATAGCAATTCTTTTCTCACATTCATCCAGTAGAATACGAGGAACTCATGCTATGTGATTTGTTTCATTTATTTATTTTGTCCTATTTCCTTTTTCTTTTTTTTTTGTTGATATAATGCAATCTTTTTCCCCTACATCAATCGAATGTCCGCTTTTCGGTCTCCATATCTGTTTTCAAAATCGGTGATTTGTGTGCAGTTGTGAGAACGGGGTGACGAGGACGTTTGATATGTTTCATGTTTTATTCGCATTGTGTCGGAATGTGCGAGTTCTTTTTTTGTGCTTTTCACTCGACACTGTGTTCCGCCTTTGACGTTGCAACCGCTTCACCAACGTCACTCGATTATCAGCTTCTATGTCGCCATATCTGTTGATGTTTGTCTTCCTATTCGCAAAGTCCTCGCTGCCTTCTCCTGAACGTACTCTGAAACCAACAAGATTAGATGCACGTCTGTGTGAACAGAGGAAGGAGGATGATGACGTTTGAAATAATAATTTCATGATTTGAGCTAAAGTTAATATCCTTTTGAAAGTACCAATATCCGTTTTGCTTAATCGACTGTCGATATTTTTCTTAATTATTTCTGTCTACTAAAAAGTGGAATATGTAACATGGTGCAAGACGGTGTAGCAGTCACCAGTCCGGAGAGTAGAACCAAAATTCGATCCTTGTAAGCCAGTCCGATTCGGTGATGGTTACTTGACGGAAAAAAATGTAGAGGAGCCCATAAGGCAGACTTGTGGTAAGATCCTTTCCGGCAGCTACTTGCAACGGGGAAAGGGAAACCTTTTAGATGATAAACACATAACAAATTGGTCCTCTTGAAAATATCGATACCTGTCTTGAACTGATTGTCAATATTTCTTTGAACTCAACTGTCTAAGCAGCTGGGGATATTGTAGAGAGCCCCTCGTGGTGATTCTGTTAATCCTCTTTGAGGAAGACCGATCTTTTCTCTGCGGTCAATAACACAATTTAAACGCCCTTTCCCCTACCCTTCTAACTAAACCCTTGGATAAGTCTGACTGCGGGGGACAAGAAACCGATGAACTCTAACAAATTCCAAAACTGTGTTTGCAAGTGGTGATATGAGGGCGTTCGGGATAATCAATGAATAATTAGGTGATCAACGTAAAAATGAAATATCCATTTGATAATGTCTATCTTGTTAAATCTTCTAAGGTACGTTTCTCATAAATATAAGATAGACCTAGTCAAACAAAATGCACTTGGTCCCTTCAACTGATTCAATCATAAGACAATTCCAACTTGTCAGATTTTAAAAGCCTCATCGTACATCTCCAATACCCGCGTTTTAAAGACAGGTGCGGTATATACTTGTGTATAAGTCGATCTCGTGTATAGGTAGACCCTTTGTATCAAAGACTTTGTTTTCCAACACCTGTTTATTAAAGAGAGGTATATGTAACAAGATAAAAAGTGGTGTAATGTTTACTGGCACGAAAAACGGAATCAACGTACCAAGTTCAACATTTGCCCAAGGCTGCTAATGATCACTTTGCACTGATGCTCTTGGTAATACTATAAATCCAGATTTCCCTACAACCAGCTATTGGTAGATAATCAACAACTTCCTAAAACAGACCAGTGCAAATAAAACTTTGAAGAAAATCGTAAAAAGTATACATCATTGTACTTGTGACCATTTGATTTGTCGAAATGTTTCCTTTTTATTTGCATTGGGTAGAATATTCCAACTTTGAGATGGCAAGCTTTTCTCCTAACATCAGTCAAATTTCCGCTTCTCTGTCGCTGATATTTGTCGGCATTGGTTGTTTTCCTATTCGTCATATGAACGGTTTCCTTTACAGAACGAACTCAGAAATCATTGATAAGAGCACGTGTGTGCAAACGGGGAGACGAGGATGTTGGAGATAATGAACAAATAATTGATCCGACTAAGAGTTAATAAAATTTTGAGAAGTATCAATATCTATCTTGCCGAAACTATTGCCGATATTTCTTTGAAACCACCTGTCTCTGTTTTCCATCTAAACCCACCTGTCTATTACAGAGAGGTGTACGTAGGGAGGTGCAGGGTGAAATTAATTATATCCTACTTATCAAACCAATTCTCGATATTTCTTTGAAATCACTTTCTAATCAGCTTAGGACACTTGGTTCTAGACGATTCCCAACAATTTCCTGACGCAGGATACAATATAATCGTATCTGCTGAACTGGTGAATGGTTTATCTATAATAAGGACTCTTACTGCAAAACATTTTTGTCCTGACTGATGTTTCTCAAAAATATCTGATAGTCCTTCTCATACAAAAGACTCTCTAATTCGTCTTTTGATTCAGTCTTGAAAAATCAATCGCTAATTCGAAGATTTGAAAGGCTTCATCGTATATCATACATTTGCATAACTCAATATCATGTTTAGGTCAACTGTTAATAGTGAAAAAGGTACGGGTTGGTGTAACAGTTACCGTACGGGAAACGGGATCAGCGTACCGAGTTTGGAGTTCGTCCGAGGCAGTTAATGATCACTTCGCACTAATTTCTTGGCATGAATTCACTTTTACCCAGGTATGAGTAAATATCAGGGTAGATGAAGTCTTTTAGCCCCAGAAGGCAGTCTAAGAGAACTTTAAAGCCCCTATGACAGATTGGTAGTAAACCCTACCTCCTTTCTGACAACTGGAAAACAACTTTGAGGGCTGAGAGAGTGGGATCCACCCTGCGCAACAGCCCAAACATTTCGAAACCATTCATGCACAAGTTACCATGCCAATCCCAGCACAGTCACATCGGAATGATGGTCAACCACCGAATTTGTAGCTACTATAGAACTATTTCATTGTAGAGTAAACATACTGAACTTAATACCCTGGTTCGCTCAGGACTTCAGTGAGTATTTGTAACTGCGATAATATTACCGTATTTGCCGGAAAATGCAATAAACATTCAAGTAAGTAGGAAAGTTATACATTTCACTGGATCAATTGCCCTGGAATTATGATTAAGGTAGGGGGTCGTCCAAAACAACTCGAAATTGTCGTCAAAGGGGTTTGGATAAGTAGCACAGAGTACTAGTTTTCAAAATACGACTGTAAATCATGCGTCTTATACAACAGCAAACAGATTGCCAGGGAAGGGAGTGCAGCCAAAGGAGGGCCTGACAGAATCAACAGAGATCAGAAATTCATACTTCTAAATCGATACCATATAATAGGTTGTCTCTATCGTCTACCAACAAGCGAATATAGTATGATATGCTAAACTAAACTCACACCAAGGAAACTCGTTGCAAAAATACGTCTATGAAAATATATATAAAAAATATTATCGAGACCGTTTCTTCTAAACCGAGATACGTAATTTTACATAATGTATCAATAGAAAATTGCAGATTATGCCTTAATCAATAAAGTGAGTATCTGAGAAATCATTCTGCACAGTCACGTGGAATCAACAGCAAATCAAGGCTGAAGCAAGTGGTGACTTTTTCTTCCTTGCATTTTACAATGTAGATTGTTCAAAACAGATATTTCAGTTGTTTTTTGTTTTTTTTCACTTCCACCAACGACTTTAGCAGACTTATATGCATACACTTACTTTTGTCAATTTGTTCACTCTGTTTTTTTTTAAATTATAAATTTATTACAATGATATTCTATGGGGTGCTGGGGGGTAAGGAGCAAATGATCATATTTTGGGATGGATCTACGAATTTATTTCACGAGTGCAAGATATGTTCCATACATCAAGACAGTAATTAGACGTGGAAAATCAAAATTTACACAGTTATCCCGCCTAAATTATAACTATAAACTGATTTTTTTTCAATTTCAGTGTCAGTGGCGCCCGCAGAAATGTGCGCTCTCCGAGTGCTTTTTAGTCGTTATAAACTATTAGTGGTTATGTTTCCCACTGAACAGATCGACGTGCCGTGATTATTTTTCAAGCCTGGGGAAAAGTTTGATTTTTTCCGAAAAAAGAAAAAAAAAATTTTCTTTTAAATATATTTCCATTATTTACGTCAAGGGAAAAAATTGCGAGTTGAATTCTGAACAGCGAAGGCAAAGAAAACGTTTCCATTTAATGATAAAAAATCTCTTAAACTCAAAAAATCTCCATCGACGCATTTGTTGTATTGATGTATTTTCTGTTTGACTGCATTTCTTTACTAAGCTGAATAATGTTGATTTTAAACTCAGATGCATAACCAACAAATAAAAAAGAGAGCTTTCTCGGGGTTTCAATATAACTATAACTTCTCAGAAGAATTAAACATTTCATTAGCATCGTTCTTTGGGACTTTTTAATCAGTCGACTCTATAAACTAACGTTCATAATCTTGAACTACAGGAGTTTGAAAGGAAAATTTGGGTGGAGATTAACGGAAGAGACTCCTCTTGTTGATATATTAATACAGGCTATCTTATTCAAATTGGTCCTGGGATAGTTTTGTGGTTTGGGGACCCGAGGGGGCTTGGCTCCTTGAGAGCCCCCTCCAACACTTAGCGAGATTTGTTATTTGTTCACCTACTGTATACCTACGAACATTATACATTATATGCCGGGTAATTTTTAATGGAAGCCTCCCCCAAAAACCTCCATTTAAGATTGCCCGACACTCGCCACCTCAACTAAACTCCTGACTTGGCCGAAATCATTCAATGTTAGCTTGCATTAGGAGCTTATAGTTCAAACTTTATGTCAAGATTTCTAGTTTGTTTGCACCTGCCAACGAAATTGGAAGAGGTATATGTATCGATTCGTATCTATCTGCCAGTCATCCAGTGTGTTAGTCAATTAAATATCTCCAACTCTCAATGTCTCAGTGGTAGTGCAGACCATGGACTACAGAAGAATCGATTAGAATTTGAGGGCAGATCCAGGACATGGTTTCTTATGAAGAGATATCTTCATTATTCTGTAGCAGAGAACAATTCATGACAATAAAAGGTCAACATTGATTAGAAGAGGGGTTGGTAACTCAACATTTTTATAGTTAAAGTTTTCTTCCTTGTGGTACATTCCAACATTTGAGTTGAGTTTATTTTTTGAATGAAGGAACAGCTGATTCTATTTTGGGGCGGATCCAGTATTTTTTTCTGTAGCTATGGCACTCTCTGAGTGTTTTCTAGTTTTTAATTGGTATCCATCTGTTTTCCTTTATTAGCTCTGCCAATGAATTTAGGAGAGGAATATGTATTCACCCATATCCGTCAATCTATTTGTCCATCATCCCGTGTATTGGTACGACCGTCTGTCCCTGCGACATATCAAATTGTCCATGAATTTCAATGTTTTTTTTTGGAGAAAAGTCGGCCATCGACTAAGGAAGAGGTGGTTAAAATTGGGAGGCGGATCCATGTGGAGTTATCCCACCCTTTATCATAGCTATGTATCCTCATCACACAATATCTCCTAAATTCCAAATGAATTTCAATGAAATTTTGTGGAAAGGTGGGCTAATGGCTACTGAAGAAAGGATGTTAGGGTTGGAGCCATAAATAATAATTATCGTACACGGAAAAACTTATGCTAAAGATACTAAAAGCAAGCAATGTTGAAGCATCTCGTTTTTTTTGTTTTTTGTTTTTTTCAATATCCCAGTTCTGTTTGTTAATGAAATCTCTTGGAACTATTTTATCCATTGAAAGACGAATAGGAACAAAAAAAGGTTTTTTCCCAAAGAAACTCGAATAATGCCAAGTGCTATTTTCTGTCTTAAATTACATTGTACAGAAAGGTGGGCCATGGACCCAAAAAGAATTGATTCAGTTCTGGAGCAGCATTTATTTTCGATTGAAAGATATTTTTTCATCCTTTTCGTATGTTTATATATATTCACTTGTGTTTATCTGTTAGCCACACAATATCCCCAAAAGTTCTCAGTTAATTCCAATGACATTTTGTGGAAAAAGGAATATTTCATCAAACTTTAGGGTGGATCCAGGAAAGTTCTCAATTAATTCCAATGACATTTTGTAGAAAAAGGAATATTTCATCAAACCTTTAGGTGGATCAAGGATATTTTTTCGTTTGTGAGATATTTTTTCATACCTTACAACAAAAGTCCAAAAAATTGACAGGTTACACAGTTACCATCCCTGAATCGCAGCTATGAATGAACGCTTTGGTGTATAACATTTGTAGAGATTTGTGCTCTCTGAGGGCTTTCTGATTATCAAGTTATTGAGCATTTATGTAATGACCATAACTGATATTAAGAAACGAAGTGGGTGTTTTTTTTTTTTGCGGGAAGATTGTAATCCATTGGAATTGGAAATTTTCTTTTTCATCTTGGGTCCGGAAAGTCACACAAACAATGTTCATAATGTAACTATTTTTTTTTTTTTTTTGTAAATGACTATACTGAATTAAGTTGAGTATGGTGGATACATCTCTAAAAGATGTTCCCATGTTAAAAGATATATTCATTTCGCATTACATATTGCGTGGTGAGGGCTATGAATACCCTAACAATATTCAGCTAAACGTAATTGTAGAAGCTATAATAGTTCAAGACCATTCATCCGGCTTCTGGAAGATGTTCAAAATATTTTCCAATTGAAATTAAAGGTAATTTACGCTTTATGCCTCTTCGGCTCATGGATATCGGGGGAAATATGCATCGGCACTCTTTATTTGAAATAAACCCAATGGATACTCCCCAATCGAACATTGCCTTTTCCACTGTTTTCAATAATATATTTGCAAAAATAAAGTTGGCCCAAAGGATGATATACCCAAAGTATATATGCTCAAGAAACCCGGGAACGTACTCAATTATGGAAACGGGGGTGGGGGCATGCCATTGTTAAGGGAATGGACGTAAATCTTGAATTTTTTGAGTTTCCCAGTACTGCAAAAAGCAGAAAGAAACTTGGAAAAAATAACACAATTTCTGTTTCGCCTCCTCTAAAATCAATGTCGATTTACAGGAAAGCCTATGACAGGAATCAATCATACATTATAAATGGACAATTGAGAAGCAAAAATAAAATTTGTTGATAGATAATATGGCCTAGTTTAGCCTGGCTCCAACTTGGAGAATAAGAAAATTTGTAATCCAATATGTCTGCCGATTTCCTCAATATTTTATCTATCTAAGTATGAATATCAGAAATACCTGTCCAAGGGAGGTAACTCCAGGTGTATTAACAAGTAATTGCAGTTTTTATGAGAAAGTAAGAATAATAAGAAAATAATTATAGAGATTTTAGAAATAGGAAATGACTTGACATTTGGCGTAAAGGCTATCAATGATGTCTTTTGAGTGAGAGTTAAAGAAATAAGAGTTTTTTTTTTTCACTTAATCTTCTCGGCAAATGAAATCGTGTTTTGTGTGGATGAGATCGGTATCATTCAGGGTTTCCTACGTCTGCCAGTATAGATTGAATTTTATTGCTGGATGATTATGCAAAAAAGTAAAGATCTGATTTTGATAACTTTACTCTCGTTCGTCTTTTTATTACTGTCTCCTCACTTGTAAACAGACCTCAACAAACACAGAAGTCAATTTTCAAAACTGTTCATTCATTTGGAAGACAGACCCGGCTCATTATGCGCAATTATTTGCTGTAATACGACAAAAGAAATAGATCATGCAGAAAAAATCATGGCGGAGGCGAGTATGTTGGCTTAAACTAGCTTCGGTAGGGGGCACACAATCTTCATTTTCAAAAATAGTCTGAAGTTGTCGATAAAACGTCAGGGATTTTCGGATATTTCAGCTACCATAAAGAGAAATCACGATATCTTTGCCGGATAAGTCATTGGTTACAGCTTTTCTTAGAAGCAAAACATCTGACAAAATCAAAATGCTTTCGGATAATTAAACTCATTTGTTTTTTTTAGTTTCAGTTTTTCTCAATAACTTTCCTTCCCTCTTAAATGATCCACCGTAGATCACCCCCTACGTTAGTCTCTCTCTCTCTCTCTCTTATGACTCTTTTACTCCTTCAACCTCTCTCTTTATCTTTGAAGGTCTTTTGACTAAATATCTATCTCTCTCCTTATTTACCTGACTCTCTCTCTCTCTCGCTTTCTGTCTTACCCTCTCTCTCCGACCATCTCTAACTTTTTTTTACTTTTTTTTTATTTTCCCTCTGTCTCGTACTCTTAGATTGTTCCCTTCTCCCCCCTCTCTCTCTCTCTCTCTCTCTCTCTCTCTCTCTCTCTCTCTCTCTCTCTGACTGTTCTACTCCTCTCTTCACTCTATCTGTCATTATCTTTGCCTCTCCCGTCCTCTCTTGAAGTTTCTTTTGACTAACTGACTGTCTGCCTCTTTTCCTGTCTGTCTTTCTCTTTTGCTGTTCCCTCACACTCTTACTGTTCCCCCTCACTCTCTCTCTCTCTCTCTCTCTCTCTCTCTCTCTCTCTCTCTCTCTCTCTCTCTCTCTCTCTCACTCATCTCACACACACACAAACATTTTAAAGTGTCAGATAATTGGAAATATGAACGACTTTCTTGGATCGTTTTCAAACTAACTCTGTTTGGTTGATTGTGTTCGAGTTCGCTCACTTATCGACAATTTGCCGGCGACAGCTCGCCCCATTAGTTTATTCACGCTAATTTGATACAAATAAATTTCATTAAATTGTTTCATTTGACACAAATAAACGGAATCAGGCTATTGTTTCCTGGTTCATGCAGGAAGCAAGCAAGGAGGAAAGTTCTGGCCTGTTTCTATCAAATTGATTTCTTCGAGGCAAATTTCACACATCAGGTGCTAATGAAAGTATTGCAGTTGATTAATCCTCGTGTCTCAGTTACCCTGTTCAGTCGACCGAACAAAAATTGGAAAGAACATTTTGCTGGCCAACTAACTCTTTCTGATGCACGCATGTGCATGAGGTTGATTGTTCGTCGTGGCAACAGTCACAATGAATGCAAGTTCAACATTCAATTCCAAATGATACTCCAATCATGCCTTGCTTTCGAAATAAATCTTCAACGTTTTATGGAGTTCTTTTTTTCAACAAACGTTTCGAAATTTCAGTATCAGCCATTTGCAAGAAATTGGCTTGATTCAATGCAATGGATCGAGTTTAATTCAACTTTATTGATATTTTCTATTGTCCTGAATCGGATTGCTTTTAGAATGATCCCCAAAATGCAGTCTTTTCTTTTCAGGCTTCCTCATTTTAAAATTACAAACGTTGGGTTTTACTGGAGATTAACAAAAGAAGTTCCCGACATTTTCCTTTCCATTGGGAAGGGAATGACTTCCTGGAAGAAAATATTGTACACTTCATCTTAGACGTAAAGATATTGTATTGATAGACATTATATCACTATACGTCATAATTAAACTATATATATATATATATATATATATATATATATATATATATATATATATATATGGGGGAGTGATAATATTCCAAGATGAAACGTTTCTTTCAAGGGCTAGCAATGTCAATATAATAAGATGGATCACTCCAAACGATGGGAGGTTGAAAGAGAGGTCATTTGTACTTCAAGCCAAGTTCCCTCATTTCATTTGCCAAACAAATCAGTTAGGATTGAGAGAGAGAAAGAGAAAGAGACGGACAGACAGACAGACAGACAGACGGACAGATAGACAGACAGATAGGCAGACAGACATACAGACAGAGATAGAGAGACAGAAAATCGGGTCGGATTCTCTTTATTGACGCACTCATACCATTGTTCAATCAGTGAAATTAATGTCCAAGGGGATATATCACACGGTGTTTTTATAAATGATTTATACGTACATGTGTAAATTCTTCATGCATCTTTGTCTATTCACATATATGTACTAATCACATGGCGCTATGGTAGTGGGTTCAATTCAGTACGCCGTGGTCTCCATTCATGGCAAAGTCGTACCAAAGTCTTCACCCACGGTCCTTAATGCTTCTCTGCTACGCACCCGGCATAAACAGTAACATTGATGTAGCCTGAAGAGGGATAGGTTCGTCCAGGCTATCTCGCCCAAGACACTATCATGATGATCCCTGTGCTGTGTTAAGGAATACGTGCGTACGTGTATGTATAATGATATGCAAGTATAGATATCAAAATGTACACCTCTATGTGATTAAATATTTACTAGTTGTGCCGTTTTAGGCCTACACATGACAGCTGCGAATGACCTTTTCACTGAAGGTTTTAAAGAATATTATGACTTGAATCAGATATAATTTCATTGACCTGATTTGAATGTGTATAAATATTTTTTGGAATTCGGATTGAAAAAGTAAAAAAGTTGGAATCCCCTGATTTTGATCTATCCCAAGAGTGAAAAGTAATAAGTGTGATTTAGTACGATTCCACTCTTAATGCATAATGCTATTTTCAGAATTGATTTATTTCCCCTGGATCCTAATTGAAATCAGTTGATTTAATGCGTTTAATTTCCACTATATTCACAAAACACTGCAAAGGAAACACCGAGGAAAGTTATAAAGGTACTGTTCTTGCTTAAACTTCTCATTTAGTTATATAATTTTCTTATAAACTAATACGCATAACTCAAAATAATTATCCAATTAAAGTTTCTTTTTTTTGACCTAAGATAAAGTATAGAAACTGTTATATGATCTAAAAAATCAAGTGTACAAATGGTCATATTGTTTTGAAATAAAGTTCAGAAATGGATAGATTGCATCATTGTGGCATCCTCTATATATGTAATGACCAGACGTCTCAAGAAATATTTCAACAAAATGAAAGCAAAAAGTAACCAACCATCTATACCGATGACATCAAATAACACGCCCTGCAGGCCACGAGCACCTATAGATTTCTGCCAATTACAATCAGACTCTGCTCTCAACATATATAACACGATCTATTCACAAAATCACATTCATTAATAATGAACATGATCTGATGTGATTTTGACGGTGGGGCAGTTGACACAGAAGCAAAACAATATAAATCTTTTTACCAGAAAAAAACATCTACAAATTACATCTCATTTTTCATTATGTTTTGCATCCGTAAGTCATAGCTGGTAGTAGACACTAATTGTATTCATCACACTTCACAGCCTGCCTTAAGATGATCTTCTGTAAGCTAAACTGGCAGAATAGAGGAATCAAAATAGACGGTGAATATCTGAGCAACCTCAGATTTGCAGACGACATCGTCCTTTTCACAGAGAACCTATACGACTTCCAACTAATGCTGGATGAACTAAACGAAGAAAGCAAAAAAAGTCAGCCTACACATGAACTTCAGTAAAACAAAAGTCATATGCAGCAATCACGTCAAGAATAAGGACATAATCGTCAAAATCGAAGATGCAAAACTGGGGAAAGTAGACCACTACATCTACTTAGGACACCGAATCTCTATGTTCACAAAAGAAGGAGAAATCAAGCGGATGGTGAGCTTTCAGCAAAGCGAGCTCAACCTTCAAAAACAAGACGATCCCAATAATGCTTTAAAGAAGAGAATACAACTAATGCATCCTCTGGATAGTCACTTATGGAGCTGAAACATGGAACCTAACTAAAAGATAAACCTGCAAACCGAGAAGCATGCAACACGCACACGAGAGAATCATGCTCAACCTCACATGGAGAGATCGCAAGACAGCATAATATATCAGAAAGAAAATGGGGATCAGAGACATCGTAGAATCCAGTAGAAAACTCAAATAGCAATGGGCTGGTTATGTTGTGAGAATGAAAGACAATCGATGGACGTCACGACTCACAACATGGATCCCCAGAGACCACATGCGAAACCAAAGCCGTCAAAAAACAAAATGGAGGGATGAACTAGACAAATTCAGAAAATACTGGCTCCGTGACGCCCATGATGGAGAAATGTGGTAGATCCTGGGGAAGGTCTGTGTCCAACGACGGACGTTAAAAGACTGATGATGATGTATTCTTCATTTTTCAAGCACATTGGTAAGATGTTCTTCTATACGTCTCTATTCATACTCAATGCTTTCCATCCAATCGCGATCTGTATGAAATCCTAGATTAAAAGTAAAATCAAACAGCCGTTAAAAAGAATAATGACACTAAGAGAAGAATGTTTCATTTGATCTTGATTTATTTACATCAGTTCTTTTTCTCAGAAAATGCTCCTTAGTTTGGATTCGGTATTTCAGGACGTCACGTGTCACAATGGCTGTCTTCAATGATTCATCATGTTAATCTATTTCCCAATGTGCTTCCATAGGTTTTAAAGTACAGAAGTCAAGAATCTGTGATAGGGCTCGGGGGATCGTTTTTTTTTTATTTCTTATGATGTAGTCACATGTTTTTGCTCAAGTGTTTATCAGAAGAATTTTCAATGAAACAATATTGAGTTTCGAAGGGGAGGGGTGATCTTTGTTTGAATTCGATGCTTCAGGGCGTCACATATCACAATTGCTGTCTTCAATGATTCATCATGTTAATCTACTTTCCAATGTGCTTCCATAGATTTTAAAGTACAGAAGTTAAGAATCTGTGGTTGGGCTCGGGGGATAGTTTTTTTTGTGCTTTTTTTTTTCTTAAGATGTTGTAGTCACATGTTTTTGCTTAAGTGTTTATCAAAAGAAGATTAATGAAACAATATTGAATGTCGAGGAGGAAGGGATAATCTTTCCCGCTTTTTCCTTTTCAAGCCATATTAGGAATGCCTCGTTTTTTTAAGTTAGTTTTCTCCCAAATTTCATACAAAATTTGGTACAAGCTAGATATTATATGAATGAAAGTTTTATAAATGTGTCCGATACAATCTTGATCGAGCGCCTACTCTAGTATTATGTTTGGACAACGTACACGATGAAGTAGATTCATGCAATTCCCAAGGAAATTAATGCACATTCGACTCAGTTTGCTGATTTCGTTTCCCATCCTGATAACCGTTACGTAACCACTAATCTTCTTTTTCAGAAATAACAACCTTTTAAAAATCATTGAACTGTGCTCTTATAATCGATTGTCGATCTAGGTAATTATTTCCTCGTGATTGAAGTGAATTTAATTTCTCCTACAGCAGTGAGTAATTTTTCACAAAAAAAAGAATTCTAATAAACTGTCTTGAAAATCCTTTCCAATTCGGTTTTCCCCCGGAAAAAGTTCGCGGTGGTGGTTGTGAAATATCAGTTTTTCAAGGGTTCTGTTTTTCAATAATTTAAAAGCTGAATTTAACTCCAGGCGAGAAGCAAGAAAATGAAATAGAGACAAAAAAGTGTGTTTTTGTCGATCATCCGAACAATTTCTGTTTGTCTTGACTTAATCATTGAAATAAAGAATTGTTATATATTGAAGTATTCAGACTAATATCCACACAAGCACTCAGCCGACAAGCTGGTATATGCTGCCTCTTTCAACCATCACTTGTAAACGATGCTTTCAATTATCTTGTCCCCATCTCAGAGGGGATAATGTGCACTTTTCTCGCTCCATACCAGATTTTCCCACCTTTCTTTATGTTCCTCGGGTCTGCTTTTACCTTTAGTTCCTTTTCCACACTTTCATGTTACACACTCTATTTTCTATCTCAACTTTCTCCCATAAGGAATCTATCTTCGTAAGAATATATTTTTATATAGAAATTTGTTACATCAAAAAAGTCTTTGGCTCTGATCCACTGATCCTCTTATATGAGAAATGTTTGCTGTTGCTGAATTTTGAGCTTCAATTTTCACTGTGTCTACGCGATGAACGTTGTCCACTGAATTGAATGCATTAGCAGAAAAGGACATTATGTTGGAAAATAGATATTTGTAATGTCAAATAGATATTTGTTTTTTTTTTTTTCATATATATATATATTTATTTACATTGTCTATGACAAGTTATGCATTAACCGCGTAATGACCGGAAATCATCTCAAGTGAGTTTCTCTATG
The DNA here is from genome assembly GCA_963457665.1 of Thysanoteuthis rhombus. Classification (NCBI taxonomy): domain Eukaryota; kingdom Metazoa; phylum Mollusca; class Cephalopoda; order Oegopsida; family Thysanoteuthidae; genus Thysanoteuthis; species Thysanoteuthis major. The sequence continues at coordinate 13,194,475 of OY735227.1, read as the reverse complement.
ATATAACGCAATTTATAAACATGAACATTCAGTTGGATCATGTATATCTATTTGTCTCTCTCTCTCTCTCTTTCTCTCTCTCTCTCTCTCTCTCTCTCTCTCTCTCTCTCTCTCAATATATATATATATATATATTATTATTATTATTATTATTATTATTATTATTATTATTATTATTAGGAGAGAGAGAACAATAGAAAAAGCGAAAGTGAGAGGGATGAGAAAACATGAAGCACTTCACTTAAAACCAGACAAGTACATAACAACTGAAAATCCCTCAAAACAATAGCAGAATCTTTAGAAGAAAACAAAACAAAATAAACTACTGATGTGTGTACGATTCAGTGAACTTTTGACAAGTTTCCTTAAGTTACAGAATTCCCAGTACGTGAGAGAATACAGTTGATCATCCTAGGTGAACAAGAGTGATTCTGGCTGTTGAAGTTCAGTGTAGAAATCTACTAATAAATTGATTTCTGCTCAGATACCAGAAAAGCATTAGTCGACAGTTGATTGTATTGCCAATAAGATGTCAGTAAGTTGAATTAGATTCTTTTTGATTTGATGAGATCATTGCTCGATTTGAGCAGGAATAATACCAAAGTTTCCACGTGTGATTTGTATAAGCGTATTGCTTAACAGATAGTCATTGTAAAAGCTAAGATAAAAGGGAATTTAAACATGTTTTATTGCAAGTTAGATAAAAAGACAACGTTTCATATATATATGTATATATATATATATATATATATATATATACATATATATATATACATATATATATACATATATATATATATGTATATATATATATATATACATACATATATACATATATATATATATATATATATATATATATATATATATACATACATATATACATATATATATATATATATATATATATATATATATAAAAGATGCACTAAAATGCTTGAATTTACTCAAATATCTTCAGGATTTAGGTATTTCATATTCTATTCAAAGGACTGTAAGACTTTTTTTTTTCTAAAATATCTCAAAACTATTTCCTTGATATTACATGCAAGGTAATGCAGGTTGGCTGCTTCTGTAAATTACAGCTGTATGATTGTTCAACGATTCGACAAAATAGCATTAAATTATTACCTCTGAATACGCTAATTTCTTCAAACTAATTCTCGCTAAAATGAGGGGAAGAGTTATATATATATATATATATATATATATATATATATATATATATATATATATATATATATATATATATATATATGTTTATAGTGCTTATATATAAATCAGTCTGTGTGCAAAACGTCCTTTGATTTTCCGATTAAGAAATCAACCAAGTTTTTAAGGTCAATAAACAACAAAGTGGGGAAAGATTACATAGAAATTCATACCGGGAATTATTCGGTTAATATGTTTCTATATCTTACACGGGTGAGTTCAAAAATATTTGACTGTCACTCACAGAATGGCCGGTGATTATCAGTAAGGTGTGGTCGTAGAAAAGCACAATTCATTGTTCTATAGTTAGAAAGCCTTGTTCAGTTCGACACAGTACATATAGAAAAATAGGTTGAACAAGGGAAGAGGTTTTACCGAGAAGGTTGGGGAGGAGGTCTTGTGTTGGGATGCTGCTGTAAATGCTTATTATTTGTTTTACATGTATTCCCTGGATAAATCCACATCAGTACTTGATGATATATAATTAATTGATCAGGTGATTCCACAACATGTACTCAATTATTTAATCACACTGAAGACGAGAAGCAAGTCCTTTGATCACATCAACTATGACCCTATTTGGTCAACCCACATTGCTTGATATATGAGAGTGAAACTGAAGCACTGAATGCCGAGGGCAAAATATTTCTTTGTAAGAACTGAAATATATATATAAGACTTATTCTCTATTCACAAACAACACTGTTCAATGACTGTCAGAGGGAAATTGGCCTGATCCAAATGTTGTAATGAATAAATTAAGATGGAAATAAATAGTTGCTATAAGAATTTAAAATATTAGGTCTCCTGAGTGATGTATGTTTTGGTTTTGAGTGGAGACTTTTTCTCTAAGAATTGAAAAAGGTTATGTGAAAGATCTGAAAAGGACAGTGGATCAGTCTTGGAATGGTTTTCGGTATAGCCAATAATTGTTCAGAATTAGACCGGAAAAATGTTCGAAACCAACATTTTTCCTAAATATAATAATTCTCTGATGTCTACTGAACTATTACTTTGTTAATGACACAGGATTGGAAATAAGCCAGAAAGTATTTTACAAACATCGTATAAATGAAAAACATAACAAGAAAGTTATAGCAATACAGATTAACTTCGAGATAGCACTTCCAAAAAGAATCGTACACTGAAGTAAAGCCAATCTACGTCTGATTTTTCTGTTTTACAGTAGTTCAAAGTACAAACAAGACATATTCTACGGGGATATCTTCAGGGTGACAGCTTATTGCAATTCATCTTGACCCCACAAGCAATGCAGTTTGACACTTCTAGGTTCTGGGCTTCTCATACATGATTCAAGCATACCAGTTACAGTGTAATTAGATCTTGAGGGGGGTTGATAGATATCAGCCCCGGGTTAGGTTATATCGTTACGTAATTTGTAACGGTGCCTGTGACCAATGTGAGAGTCCGTGTAAAGTGAGTATCTCAAATGGTGATTTCATAGGAAAGCCCAACTTGGCTTCTCATGCATAATTCCAGCACATCCAATAGTTTGATATCTATATCTCTTTAGGAAGGTGACTATTGACCTCTTTGACAGGTTATATACTCATTTGTTTCCTGTTTCTTTCAGTGCCAGCAGTTGATATTCGACCAGAATAAAAGCTAGGATCTCATATACGGATTCTCTAAACTAGCACACCTTTTTTTTAAGATTGATGCGAATGAAATTTTCCTAACGTTAACTTTCTCCGATCAATTAGGTCTTGTGACATGCCAGTTGAAAAAAAATAAGGTTTTTGCCTTGTGGTTTAGATAGTTGCATAATTGCTAGGCATTCGACCGTACGTGAAAACTAGAACCACAAATGCTGACAGGTATACATTTGGGAGGAACGATGCAAAAATTCTTCTTACGTTCATTTTCTTCAACATTGAACGTCTATTCACCCATGTACAGTAAGGACCCCCCTGATCGATTGCCAAGTCACATCACGGCCATGCAAAATCCAAAAGGGCTAGATAACTATCTGGACAAACCTCTTATACAAGATAGATAGATGTTTGTACTTTTAGATAAGTGGGTGCGCAACCTGCTACCCAAACGTTGCAGATAGGAAAAAATGACATACTTTAACATATAGTTCCTGTCGTCTCCACGGAAGTAATTCACTTGGACACGTGTATTGTGATCTCACAAAAGTGTTGCTGCATTCTGAAAATGTTAAACGAAGTTTCTCTCTCTCTCTCTCTCTCTCTCTCTATCTATCTATCTATCTATCTATCTATCTATCTATCTATCTATCTATATCTCTCTCTCTCCCTCTCTCTCTCTCTCAAAAAAAAAGTCAGGTGAGACATAAATTGGAGAGAGAACAGACATTCCTCTCTGTCAGCGGGTAATGGCATTCGGCGATGGGTAGCCCATGTTGCAAGAATATCACACAACTACTTGACATTGCAACTCGCCATATTGGTTCTCAGAGATCATGCGTAATATGGATTAGAAATCTAGCCGTATGGATCCCTCTAATATCATGAGTGAAATTGTGACTGACGAGAGGTAAGGCATGATGATCTGGAAAAGTGCTGAATGTTTTGGCTCCGTGGCAATCAGAAGCGAAGAAACTGGCAGATCTTGAGGAATTCTTATAACCAACAACGGACTGTTGCTACAGGTGATGATGATTCATGTTCCCGACTTCCGGGCAATTAACCCCGTCTGGTCTGCAGGTTAAAACTGAGTTTAGATTTTCTCACAGAATCAAAACTTAAAAGAATCTGAGCGGAGAAAAATCATATTTCGAACATTGGCAACTACACGTATGAATCCCCATTTGGAGGTCAACCCGGTCTTGATAGGGTTGATTAGTTTCGAAAAATAAATCCCCTTTACCTGTTTTTTTTTTTTAATATTCGTTGAGGAATGAGAATGACAGTTTGTTCTAAAACCAGGAAAATGTTTCTGGATGACCAACTATAGGGGATTAGCTCTTTGGATGGACTTTCAAATTCTGGATGCCATGTAATAACTCTCATCCGGAATTGACAGAACATGGGTAATTACCTTCAGCGTGCTGGATAAATCAAAACAAAAAGAGAAGCTGTCGCTGGGCTTTATGCTTGCAAGATAATGGTGTCAGAACACATTTGTGCCATGAGAAAAGTTTTGGGTGGAAATGAATAAAATAGTTTTAATATTTATGTACATTTTCTTAATTTGGGAATCCTATTCTGAGATATGCCACAGATACCAAACTTGCCTGATCCAGCTTTGAGCAGAAAATAAGATACTATGGCTTGTAGATCAGGAGATGATAAAAGCAAAGGTAACCTCCTATGTGAACTTGGTACTGGATTCAATTTTACCAACACAAGCGCGCTATTCAGCGATAAAATAACATGGATTTATCAAAGATCAATACACTGGGACGTGATCAACTTCATCATTGTCAAAAGAAAAAACAGAACAGCTTTTTTCTTTACCAAGGTCATGAGGAGCATGGCTGATTGCTTGATTGATCACGATTCCGATACCACATTAAACCTAAAGTGCATCATTTTAATACAGGGAAGCCTAATATAGGGTCCCTACTTTTCATGCCTGTCAGATAGAAGAGAAATTATCGAAAATGTATGACAACTGAACTTCCATTCTACTGATGTTCTTCCATATATATATATATATATATATATATATATGTAAAAAAGATTGAAGAAATTGTTTTGAAAAGAAGAACAATAGAACATAAAACATAGATTTCTATTTATTATCGATGTGTAACCATGATAAAGTTACTGAACAGTATGATTGGAATATCATAGACAACCCTCGTAGGTGTTATACATTGATAAATGGAGGATTGAGTCAAAAGTATAAATTGTCAGGTTCTTTGAGTCGATTTAGCGAGAGAAGAGGAAAGTGTATTGATATATCTGCAGGCAGAGTGTCAAGATTGATTTCAATTATCGTCATTGATTCCTGAAATCAATTTACTTGTACAAATGCTGTGGAATTGTATGACAAATTCAGGTCTGTATTGACTTGAAACTTGGTGGTTGCTTAGGGGGAGAAGCCAAAATGGCAAATTGAAAACTGAAAAATATTACGTTCTAAATATGTTTTGAAATTTCTTGAAAACTCATTTAGTTTTCAAAAATCAACAAAATATTTCAACCGATCTATTTGTCTTCATTGAATGATTAGGTCAAGTCGGTATTGACTGAAAATAGGATCAGTCCGACCATTGGACGAACCTGGTTGGTATCCTAGGACACAATGGTCGTAAGGCTTGCACTTAAATTGAAAGATATGATATTCTGAACATGCCTTGGAATTTCTTCAAACTCATTCAGTTTTTAAAAATCAACATGATATTTTGATCAATCCATTTTTTGTCTGTCTCTATTGTATGATTAGGTCTGGTCTCTATTCACAGTCAACAGGGCTAGTCTGTCCTTTACCCGAATTTGGGCAGTTGTCAAAGACTCAGCAGCCGTAAGGCTTTCCAAACCGAAAAAAATAGTCATTAGAATACGACCAGGGTTGTAAATTTCTACTGTTACCCTGAGTGCATGAAATCTTTGCCCCCACCCTTTGACAAACGTCATTATTATTCAAATATCAAAGATTGTTCGAACAAAAAGTTGCAATTTTAATAACTTTTATCTAGGTTATGTTGGTGAAGCGCCAAGACAATTTGCTGGGGTCTCCAGGACTGTCAACTCTTGGGTTGAGGTGTGATTTCATTCCCACCCAGTTCTGAGAAGAGACATTTTGAGGCCATATGAGATTAGTATTTGGACATAGATTGACTATTTTTCTCATCAGTGAATTGTTCAAATTGAGATATTTAGTAGCAGTGAAAGCCATCCCCTCTCCCCCAAAAGCCTTTTCCATGCGTCTCAACAGCTCCAGGCAGCTCTGCATTCCCTGTTTTTCTATCACTACACGACTGTGTGCAACTTATTGCTAAAGTAACATGTGATATCACACGTGAGATTTATGAAACAATTGCGTCAAATCTTTCATTCACAGAAAATCCCTAAAGCATTTATAAAGATTCGATGTTAAAGATTTTACTTCCAGAAAGAAAACCACGTACCGGCACAATGCGTTAATGTAATTATAAAAAACTGTCGGAGGGCAAGGCTGTGGATCTTAAGTGTTGTGGCTGCAGTTGACCAGTGGTCAAGTGCCTTGCATATCTATTAAGGGCAACGGCCATGGCAGATCTTAACGAGAACATGAGCTTCCCTCCTGAGGCGAGATCTCAAAGAGGTCATTGATTTGGCATTTTAGGTGAAGTTTTAGGATCTCTTCAACACAGTGTCCGGGTTGATCCAGGAATTACCCCATCTAGCCGATGGTCTCTGCTTGTACATTTCTAAAACTTATTTTGGAATCCCTTTTTGATTTTTCACATTGTTTCAATATCCATGATGTAAATAATGCTTCTCTTAATCTGTAATTTCAAATGAATACTCAAAAATGTCTTATTTGATTTAGTTCATCGTGACTTTAGTATCTACTCGTGTAGGTCATGGTATTTCCTTTTATGAGGAATTGCTTAATGAGACGAACAAGATGAAGTGACAGTTAGTGACTGATTCAAGTTACACATTCTATTCTATTTTTTTAGGCTCGGGTGAATGCAATTGTTCTATCCTTGCACAACGGAAGCCTATTTCTAATTTTAAGATGATTTATTTGCAACAAAATTTCAATTTAGTTTGTGGTGAGTGCTTCCTATATCTTTCCACCCAACCTTTAGAGACAAGAAAAGAAATACCAAGTTTTAGCTGATTTGAAAATAAAAATAAAAATATTCAAAATAATCAATTGATTTTAAGACAATTAATAAAGGAATTTACAGCTTAGCATATTGTGGAGAATGTCATTTTCTATTACTTTTCAACGTGTTTGTATCTTTGGAAGTGACCGTTTTCTCACTGAGACTGTTCCATAGACTGGTGACTCTGGAAGGGTAGAAGTAATGTCGAATTCCCTAAGATTTTTGTGCTTTAAGCTTCTTTCTATTCCCTCGTGTTGCACTTCCAAACGATGAGGACAGCTTTTTATACAGCGATACTCGAAGTCCACAGTGCGAATGTTAATAATTAGCCTGCACGTTTTCAGTAAATCTGCCCTCATCAGTTGGTAGTGCAGAGTTACTAAGTTCAGTTTTCGAAATCTGTCGGAGTCGAACAAATGGGAAAAGATGTGGAAATAGTCTTGTAGCACGACGTTGTAACCTCTCAATGGCCCCAATATTCTAGTTTAGATGTTTGTTCCATGTACAAGATGAATATTCTAAGTGTAATCTGACCAGCTTTTTACATAGTAAAAGGACTGTTTCAGTCTCAAGGTGTTTGAAAACGTGTTGTAAATAGAATAGTGTCTCGCTGACATTGTTTACCTTCTGTTGTATGTGTTGCGTGGATGTTAGTTTAGAGTCTATGTATGCATCCAAGTTTTTTTTGACATCTGTTCTGCCCGAAGAATAGCCTTCTCTATCGTTTATTATCGCTGTGTATTCGATGTTTGGTTTATTTCTATCTTGATACATCAAATTGCATTTTGTAGGGGAAAACCTCATAAGCATTTCATTGGCCCACAGCTCAAGCACTGCGATGTCTATAATGATCTGTTCATTACCTTCATTCGTTTTCAGAGAGGGTAGAGCTTCGTGTTGTTTGCAAGTAAACTGATGGATGAATTTATTTCATTAGGAAGGTCATTAACAAATAGTATAAACAGGACGAGGCCTAAAATGCTCTTTTGAGATATGCCAACGAGTATTGAGGAGCTTCCATCCACTAGAGTGCCTTGTCCTCAATTTCGAAGATCTTCACTCGATTTATAGAAGTTGTTGATGAGGCACAGCGCTGAAGGCTTTGCAGTAGTCCAAGAATAGTATGCCAAATGGTATCTGATGCATCGTCCTGCTTTTTCCTTAGTAAATCTATGTTGTCGGTCAGTCATTTCCATTTGCTCTGATATATCCAAGTAGAGGCTTTATTATATTGTTAAACTCCAATCAAAGATGGAGTTCACTTTGTCACCCAATTTCCGTAACAAGAATAATCTTCACCATATTTAGGGGAGCAAACTTATTACAGTTTCACTATCACGTCAAGTTTAACCAAACCTATTTATAAAATCTTTTATAAGTTTCATCTATTGACAATAAATTGTCTACTTAAAAATCTAAATTTACTCAAAAAGACAAAGCAAAAAAATGTGTTTTTTATCTTTTTTATTATTAAAAGAATATGTTTTTACATAATTAAAATGTTTATTAGTCTTCAGTGTGACCTCATATATAATATGAATTTGTATATAATTCTTCCCTCATTTATATTTCTCTGAATTATATTACAATATATTATTGCTGAACGAATTATGCGTTTTTATAAATCTGAATAGTTCAGTAAAATCATTTCCGGGCTCTATTTTTACACAAGTGTACCCATCCTGTCAAAAATGGTGGCATTCATGGAATGTATGGATGCACATCGTCTTTTGTGCACATGGATAATAGAGAAGGATAAGCAAGGGAAATAAATGAAATTCAATTCATAAATAGCCGCAAGTCAGGGGGGAATAACTGTGTTGGCTCTGATTTTCCATATTTCTGACTATTGTTTTAATATGTGAAAAGAAATATCTAAAAACAAATCCTTGGATCCGCCCTTACATTCAATCACTTCTCCCTCAGGCCACGATCTACATTTTTGTAAAATCTCAGAATTCTTTCAGGATTTTTAGAGATATTGTGTGAACAGACACGATGGATAACCATACCTATTCTAAATTCGTTGCCCCAGGAATCGTTTCAGGATGTTTTTCCTCATACTAAATCATGATCCCTCTAATGAATTTGTATTAACTTTGAGATAAAGTGGTTTGAAATATCCTAGGTAGATTAGATCTCTATCACTTTGATGAGATTCATATTCTGGAAAATGGAGACGTTTGAAACTGATAAAGATAGAAAGCATTCAGAGAGCAATTGTCATTAGAAATGTTTCTCAATCGAAATAATACATCTTGGAACCTCACCCACATGTATTCAATTCTCTCTTAGCCAATGGTCCAACCTTACACAAAATGTCGTAAAAATTCATCGATAACTTTCGGGGATATTGTGTGGATAGACAGGAGGGGATACGTCGGTAGAGTTTAATTAAATCGATTAAAAGATTGTTTCCTTAATGCAATCATTACTCGTATGAATATGCAATACTTTCAAGATGAAATCATTTAAAATGTCCTCAGTGGATTGAAATTTTTTTAGATGAAATCGTTTAAAACTGATAAAAATTTATGAAAGTTATAAAGAACAAATTCTTCTGCAATATGCAAATCTTCAAAATGTCAGACAGTTAATTTTCACAATTTCGAAATTTCTTTTTTAAATCTCAAGTTATCTATCATGTTGACATCGGTATTCTGGTATGATCAACTGAGTTAAGCAACATCGAGCGTGGTCAGTACCTGGATGGTTGACTGTCTGCCAATATCAGGTCCCGTGAGTGAGGACTACTGCCATAATTATCATTATTATTACTCTCCTCCCCCTCTTGTACGACTCTGAAACCAACAAATTAATTACAAAAGACGATATAGTCATGGTAAATGAATTGGACGCATGTAGATCGAGAGGTTAGAGAGATAGCCGATCTATGTTTCAAAGACAGAAGCTAAAGGAAGCGACAGCCTTAAATATGTGGCTAGCTTTCAAGTTTCGTATGTACAGCTATATATTTATTTGTATTTAATTTCATAATAATTCCAACTAAAAATGAACAAGTCACTTCATCCCAATTATCAATTTTCCTTTCGATTTTCTTATTTTTATGTCTTGATCCTTCAATGTAGAACTATGCAATTTAAAGGTTATGTTCCGTTTCCCAGGCCACCGATGCCTGCCCCTAAAAAACTAAAAATATAACCAAGAAAAATAGCCACCGATCAAAACAAAAATGTTCAAAAAAGGAATCTAAAATAAACTGAATTATTCGCCTGAAGAAGCCCAAAGAGTACAAAAACATAAACGTGTTTGTGTTGCAGATCCTTACTGCATTATATTTTGAGTGCTACTCCAGATCAAATCAATGTTTAATGTTGAATGTATGGAGCACTTAGTGAAGTAAATTGTGTTCTCGATTTGTATATATATATATATATATTTATGATTATGAATTGCATCATATTATATTGAAACTATAATATGGAATTATCTCCTATTATTACATTTAGATAACTGCAGTAGCCCCATTTCCATTGATTGTCTATTCTATTTATGTTATCTAGAAAAATACTTTAAACACACACACACACACACACACACACACACATATATATATATATATATATATAATTATATATATATATATATATATATATATATATATATATATATATATATATATATATATATTCCACTAAATTCGTGGACCTGCTCATTTGATTTTGTACAGCTTGCCCTATCCATGTCATGTATACACTGTGACATTGATGAGCAGACCCCCATCAAAATTTGATAGAAAGTTATTTTTCGTCCAAACAGAATGATGCTGGATTTTATTATTTCTAGTGGAACATAACACAATACAAGTAAATATAATCAAGTATGCCCTAAATAGGAATGTGCTGCCGTTTAAAAAACATGTGCAGTCCAACGTAAATACTTTCTTTCTTTCCATATAGTAAATATGATTAGTTTTAATTAAATGCTGTCTTTTAGGGCAGCATGCAATGTTGAGGGTGATTAACTAAAAAATTGGAAAAAAGGGATGATCAGTGAATAAGTTAATTTTCTCACCTAAAAAGATTGAATTAAAAAAGAAAATAAGCATGATCACTGTAGTGCACAAAACTAATGGACCAATTTCGCATGAACTTACATTGTAGATTGACACCCCTACAAAAACCCTATTGAGGAGGGTTTCAAAATATAAGAGAGAGTTTTTTTTTAGACATAATAAGGAGTAAATGTATTAGTTTTCAACCCTTTAGCTCCATTGGTAGAACTTGTACGCATGGTATATACTTAGTCAGCCACTTAGACCCACTCAAAAACTGAAGAAACCTTTATTGATATTGACTATGTTGATGTTGACAGTTTTGGTTGATGGTTCCTAATGGATAAACGATACAAAACACTCCAACAGATAAACTTCATCCCAAACAATGTTAAACAATGGAAGAGATGAATTAAAAGCCAATAACAGAAATTTCCTTGCTGCCTTGACTCAAAGCCAAATTCCCAGCGAGTGTAAGACAGCTTTTCAACATAATTATTCAAATAACTTATAAGTTCCATCTATGTAAATAATTATTGGTAGATGTTATTGATAATACCCAAGCTGTCACCCGTCTGGCTGATCTTTGGGAAAAGTAATTACAGTTTACTATTGTCATCTAATCTACTTAACATCTAGAATAATATACACACTTACAGTTCATTGGTATAAATGTTCCGGGAAAGTGGAAATCAGATGATGCCACAAAATTATTTCATTACAAATGATGACTTCAGCTGATTCAAAATACACAGTAGAAATAGTCATGCGACCAACACCTTTTAACAGCATGCCATGTTGGGAAGGAGGGTGTTTGATTGAAATATACTGAAAAAAGGGGTGATCAATATGATAAGTTACTTTGCTCACCTTTAGCTGGATCACTGAAAAGTTTGTATTTTTTTTTTAAATGAACACAGCCAGGCACAAACTACGGATCAATTTAGCTTGAACACACATTGCAAATTGAAACAGCCACTGGAGACTTACTCAGGGAGTTATTTTGAAGAAAAAAATAGAAGTTTTTTTCTTCCATGATAAGGTATGAATGTATGAACATAGTCACGTGATTTCATTGATGCAGCCTATAAATGTGATACGTACATACATAGCCAGCCAGTCAGCCAAACCACCTTGAAAATAGAGGAAACTTACATGACTGAAGTTGAGCCAAAACACTATTGCAAAGATTGTGCAAAATCACAAAAGAAGTGAAAATATTGGTAGTGTACAAAAGCTACCAGGTCAACCTGGCTACAAGAAATTGGTTGATGATGGTGTGTACTTTGAATGTTTCTACTGCAGCAATTAAACATAACCTGCCTAAAACCATCTCACATGGCCAATGAAAAAGAAAACCTCTACTGAAATTGAAACACAAATACCGCTGTTTAATGATTGCACAATGGAATGAGGATGAAAATCGATGTTTTTCGAACCGTGTACTGTGGTTAGATAGAATGAATGAATCAATCCGTCTTGGCCTGATGGAATCGAACTAGTATGTCATTGTCATGGTGAGGAATATAAAAATGAGCGTTTTGTATCAATTGTTAAGCATTGTGGTGGTAATGTCTTGGTCTGAGGGTGCTTGATCTCTAAGAGCTGTATCTGATTTATGGAATTATGAGTGCTGAAGGTTACGTCAACATATTGAAAGAAAACATGTCGCCTTCATTTTTTGGTGGAAGAACTGTGTTTCAGAATGACAATCATTCAAAACACTGCACTAGAAAAACAAGGGTTTCTGGAGAGGCTACAGGTAAAATGGACTGACCAGGTCACTGGATTTTAATCCAATCGAACACTAGCAAAATGCATTGGAACGAAAAGTAAAAAACAATGAACAGATTTGAAGGAACAAATACTGCTGAAGTAGAAAAATATTCCCGTAACTGTGCATATCTATTGAAGTCAATGTCTTCAAGACTGTAATCAGTATTAGGAAATGAAGACCGTTAGACCAAATATTGATTTTGAAAGAAAAATTTTCTCAAGGGTGTACTTGTTTTTGGATGCCTAATTATTCATATTTTTAGTAACCTTGTTTCAATGCTGTGGGGTTTGGTTATGAAAAATACCTGATAAAATCTATTTTGGGTGTTCCTCTAAAAATAACAAAATCTTTCTGTGTTTGGTTTAGAAGAAAAATAGATGTGGTGGGGTTTATTCATTTATGAGCAACACTATATATATATATATATATAGAGAGAGAGAGAGAGAGAGACACACACACACACAGAGGGAGAGAGAAAAGATATATAAAATAGTAAGCATTTTCTCAGCTCTGGAACCTAGAAAAGAAGTACTGCACCCATGCAAACCATAATAATAGTTTGTAACGGTGCTACGTACAAACCATTAGAATAGTATATTAGATATTTGATCAAAGAACTTCATATAGCAATTGGCTGAAATCAGATTTGATTGAAATAAATCATCTCAATTTGTCTATGACTCAGTCAAGGAGGAAAAAATAAACTTAATTTAATCAATCATTTCATTAATTAAATGTCACGTCTCTCGTTCAAATAATTTAAATTATCTTCTGGAATATTTAAAATCTTTTTGAATTGAGAAAGTTGAATATCTTGTTCTTGTTCTTTTTCTCGTTCTTCTTATTCTTTTTCTTCTCCTTTTTCTTCTTCGAATTTTTTCCATGTTTACCTCCACCCAGGGTGATTCAAATACACTGGCAGTTCTGATCCAATGACATCCGCACCCCCCGATTCCAGAACAGCAACACCATGAGCAGACACCTTCCGTTCAATAGTTTTGAGTTGCAAAAAGTCAGAGGAAGGATATAGGTGCCTCACCAAACTAAAACTGTGTAAGGCAAAGGTGTTGAGTGCCATGAGGTATTTTTAGATATATGCGTACCTGGTTTTGAATTCAGAGTTGTTCTTCTCCTAGAGTAGTTAACACCTAAGGCTAGCAAGCACAGAATACCTTGTTATTTCATCAAAAGTTTTAGACAGAATAGATTGATTTATGCCTTTCCCAAATGGCATTCATTATTAGACGTATGCTGTTTCTTTGATAAACACATGAACTTGACCGAACTAAAAAGATACACAAAAAAATCAGTCGATTAGAAAAATCGCAAAGCTTAGCAATTTTCAATTGGCCAAGAGCGAAGTTTGTCAATTTCAAATTTATGTACTGCCCAATATATAACACAGTACGTTGTAAATCCAGAATCTGAATTCCGCTAGTCATTAACCATTAGGCTACTCGCAGCTCTTTCAATTTATAAGAAAAGGCAAGTTGCATGTCTAAGGATCCATTGGGGTCAAATAAGAATTAGCTGACATTAGATCTTAGATAATGACAGGACTTGATTCGTATTTTGAATTCCACATTTTCCCTTGGAATAAAAAAGAAAGGGAAAATGTTGTAAAGCTGCATTATCTTCATTTTCCAACATAAAAATTGATTTTAAAGTCATTTTATTTAGGTAATAACTTGAAAGTATTTATCCATCTTTTGATATTCCAACATTTGTTCAGACAATCAAATCTATTCTCTCCATCCTTGATCTTGGAAAAACAACGTTTCGGCCAAGACATTCTCCAGGTTTGTCAAGTTTATAATTTAAGAAGAAAATTATTGAATTACACACCAGGTAACATCAAAGATGGGGAGAAAAGAATCGATTGTCAGGACGAATTTGGAATTTGAATTATTTTTTCCCCAAGTTATACACAATGTTTTGTTATAATTCTAAATATATAATTATCTGCGTGTGTTTGATGGGGTATTCATTGAGTTAAGTCTGATACAAGTCAACACATATTGAGCACTTTGTTAGGATCAAACCAAATACAGTAGTGATGATTATCATTGCAAGTTGTGTCCATCTAAGTAGATTCAATGATACCAATGTCTGTTGAATCAAAGTACAGACTGACCCCAATATAATACAATCTTAACTCAACACTGATTCAGACAGGTCTGACTAGTCATTTAATAGAAAACGTCACGGGATCAACGTCTTTTGGCGAAAGGTGCCACGAACAAAGTAAAGGAACAATATAGCAATAGACATGATAACAAATAAATGTTTGAGTTTTCAGTCTTCAAGCTCCATTGGCCTGTATGTGCAATGCATACATACATAACCAGCGAGTCAACCAGTCAGACCAACTTGAAAACTGAAGAAACTTCAGTTGACAGTGTTGGTTGATGGTTTCTAAAAAGCTTAATTCACTACAAATTCAGATACAACAGAATGATTTTTTAACTCTAAGGTTTGTAAACCTCAAAACTGGGAACATTTTGTCTAGTTTTCATGCCTTTCATGCTGAAAAATCCAAGATAGTGATATTTTATTGATGATACACAGTAAACTGCAAACTGTGAAAATACCAACTGCATCCCTGAATTCATGTTGACATCATCATCTCATGCACCAAAATGAAATCCCAAAGAACCTTGTGAGGTGATCATTGAGCTCATTTTCTAATTGCAAAGGTGATGGAATAGTTCAGAGCTATATGAAAGTTAAGGTGATAAGAGCTCACACTAACACTTCACAACCTATCTCGAGGCGATCTTCCAAAACCTAGACTGGGAAGATAAAGGAATCGAAAGAGACAGAAAATACCTAACTAACCGTAGATTTGTTGACAACATTGTCATTTTTGCCAAAATTCTTCACGATCTCAAGGTAATGCTAGATGAACTGAAAGAAGAGAGCAAAAGTTGGTCTACACATGAAGTTCAATGATACAAACATGTCGAGAACAAAGGTAAAAAATCCATTCAGAACTAAAAAAGATACAACAGAACTGAGAACATCTTTTCATTCCTTTCATGCTGAATAATCCAAAATAGTAGTACCTGCCACTTTATCGAGGATGCGACTCAAGTATACCTGAATTTTCAAGCATATTGACGATTTGCTTTTCACTATTTCTATTTATACTAAGTGCTTCACAGCCAATTGGTAAGCACTGCCTTAATTTGATGGTCTTTTATTAGATATATCGCCGGCAATTCCTCTTCAGTTTCAATAATATGACCATGATTCAATATTGACCCAAAAATGGGACCTAAACATCTTCATCAATGTATCACTGGTAAGTATTTCAAAATTATTCATCACTTTGGAATTGAGTTATTTAAAAAGTTTCAGATTTTTCATCGATTCAGAATGGAGAGATAGGAACAGATTACCGATGATTAGCAGCGACTGACTGTCCCTACGTAAATGTCATTCTAATGAGCTTTCCAGGTAACAAAAAAAAACCTGAAATCTTTGGATGAGAACAGAATTCAAGTTGAGGCAATTAAAAAAATGGAGCAGCATTTGAATCAGATAAAGAAAAATAGATCTCTAAATGTTTCTTTTTTAAGGCGTGACTTTCTCTGTTTGTTTCTATAACAATAGACTCTTCAACTTGAGCGCAACAATCTATCTATATGATGAACAGTCTGACTTCTCCGTTACTAATGGTCCTCTTTTACTAATGATTGCCTTATTTCCTGACCACTGACAATATCTTTTTTACTGATTTTGAATGCATTTCTATGGTAAAATCATTAGTATTGCATTTACATTATAAATATGATAACCCCATTCTCTCTGTAATTCTTGTCATAGTTCCCGACCACAGACAATCCATCTTCTCCTGATCTTTGATGCAGTACATACTGATTGAGTGATGGAAATTTTTAGTTTTGCCAATCTAGATTAAGAGCAGGAATGGGGACTTATAAATAAAATATAAATATTCCTCTTCCATCATTAAACCTTCCTCAATTCAAACCATTAATAATCCCTTTCTTTCTTATTTCTAATGAATTTTTATAATATATTATCAACTGTGCATTTCGATAGTCAAATTATTAGCAACGCTTTTACATTGTACATATAATAGTGCTATCCTTTCACTATTTTTTTTAATTTTTACCTACTTACTTTTGCTTACCTGTTGACTTTGTTTACCTTCCAGGAAAGTTGGAAAGTGAATCAGGAATGCAGAAATGGCAGCTGCCAAAATCTCATTTCCTCATAAGAACTGTCAACCAAGACATTCATCACTCCTCAGATAAGTGACAAAATCTAAAAACGTCAGCTTTGAAATCATTGTCAATTGTAATGTGGATCAATATTGAAGTATCTGGGAAAATTGTGTAAACTCTATTATTATTAACAGTCTACCTATTCAATGTATCAAGAACCAATTAATGAACTTAGATGAATGTTTTATGTATAGTGAGCAAAAATATCTAGAGCCTATCAGGGCTTTTTGATTGAGCTTTTTCCATTTGTCAATTTTGCCAACTTCTATGTCTGTAGATCACAGATCACTAGACCTGAATCAATGACAAAGAACATATCTCCTGCACATGTCACAATGTTGCTCTAACCACTGTTATTCTCCCACCAGAACTAGTGGAAATCAATGAACTATTCATTTCTATTTGATCTTGTCTGTAGATAAGATTCTACCTACGTCAGTTCTTTGAATGGAGACAACTTGATAGATTGCAAAGCACGCTACCTGTGGGACAAGAGGAAGAATCTTGAAAATAATTGAAACCAGGGTTTTATATAGAGTAGCTGATTCATCTGAAGATCTTGGTGGTGGTGGTGGGGGGATCAATGGCTGAAATGAAAACTCAAGTCTTTAATTAACCCAGCAATGCGAAGTTAAGTAATGCATAAACATATAATATATAAGACAAAAATATATTAAAAACCTCTTATTTTTATTTTTTGTATTCTTAGGATACTTAATATTCTTCTCAGGAGTAGAAATAACATTTTTGCTCCCTTTAGATTTGACTTAGGTAGTATCGATCAAAATGAACCTATATAGAGGTTGCGATAATAGAAAGACTCTTTTGAATGTTCCAGTGGGTAAAAAGTAAACTTTGTGAAATATATATAACGGTCAGATGTCGTTCTTGTGATGCATAATGAGTTACCAAAGGATATGCTGCATCAACTAAAGAGTAGGACCCAGGATTTGTGTCTCAGCAGTAAAGGCAAAAAGTAGCAGAGACGATAAAGGAGAAAATGCTGTGTTCCGTGGTTCATGAATGATGCCAGAAAATAAAGCACGGTAGATGCAAGATACAAAGTGAAGAAAGGAATGGAAGACAGGAAAAGTTGACTGCGGTGCAAGAGAAAAATGGAGGATCTTTCCTCTCCAGTTGAAAGTGTAGCGCTCCCTGTACCTTTAGTTACAAATTAAGTACGAAACCCTTTGTTTAGCAAATACGAAACTCTTCGTTTAGTTAGATATCGAAAACGTCACTTCCTCCAACAACCCCTATAAAACCTCTGGATGCACATGATTCAATGCTCATTAGCACCGGTTCCTAGTCGGTTACGCTTTTGGCCCTGGCACTTGTTGCCGGCTGCCCCAGCACTTGTTGCAGGCTACTCTTTCTCTCTCCCTCTCTTTCTCTCCTTTTTCCCTGGTCCAAGGCTCATTTGTGCCTGCAACCCTAGCTGGTCATGCCTATGGCCCCAGCACTTGTTACTGGCCACTCTTTCTCTCTCTTTCACTCTCCCTAAAGTCATTATCATTTCACCGACCTTCCAGCCGATATGATCTTAACAATTTTTTCAACGTGAACTATCTCTGTCCCAACTTTGCCCGCTTCACTTCACCGATGTCGATGCATCACACATACGCACAGCTACGCAGCTACGCCACCATGTATTCACCACGTACTCTGAATGCATACGCACCTCACACTCTCGTGAATAAGATGGCAAGGTCTTTTTACTATCCAATAGTCACGATAATCTTTCCTAAATTTCTTTACTTCGGGAAAACATGCATGGATAAAACTCCATATTCTCTGTCTTTCATGGTCTGTCAAGAGTCTATTAGCGTCAGAGAATAGCCCCCAAGTTAACGAACACAACTTGACAGTATAGATCGCGCACTCAACCCGTTTTCCACGTATTACCTTGGTACGATTCGAGCCATACGGATATCCAAGCAGTTCAGAGAACTCTGGTTCAACACCGATGCCAGTACCATTAAGGACAAGAAAGCTTCTACCATTCACTATCTCTTCTCTTTTCATCTTTTTACGCGATCGATCAGATTTATGTTATTTGTCATTTATGTCCATGTATTGAATGTACGTTTTTTTTGTATCCAAAATACTCATATGTGTTTTCTCCATTTAGTTCCATCCCCGTGTCTAAGTTCATACTTGGCGCGCATTCTCTTCCTACATGCCTTTTCTCCTTCCACATCTGCAGTGCCAGCGCCAACATCGAATCACGAGGAGACATAATTCCTCGTCCTACCAACAAACATCACCAAACTATTCTCATTCTCATGCAAGAATCCTAAGGAGTCCCCACTAAAAAGTAATAACTTCTGCCTCCACTCTCATTGTCTTTTCCCTAATTGATGGCTATGAACGGCCTTTTATGGGAAAGGACTCTTGGTTATGATGAAGATAACATATATTGCATGCCTAATCTAATTAATTTAAGCCATGAAAATAAACAAATGTAGTTCCTGATGACATCATAGTTTTATATGAACTAATTTTAATTCATTTTTCTAGTGACAGTGGCATTAGGAGAGATGTGTGCTGTATAGTTTTCTATGTTGTAAGTATTTCCTAAAGAGAAAAGATCTATACACATAATTATTATATGCAACAGAAAATTACAGCGTGGGTATTGAGTTAGCATCACATTTAGTTTGTTGTATAAAAAGGAAAAGGGAAAATGTATTTCTTTTACCATTATGGAATAATACATTTGATGACTGATGACAGACTGGAGCGAAATTTTGGGGATTTAAGAGAGCAAAGTGCGGGTACTGGTTTTGATGTAAATTTTTGCGGTGAAATGTCTTTATCATTCAACAAATGATTCCTACTTGAACCTCCATCTTTATTGGTTTGATACGTTTTGATTGGTGGATTCTCTGGCCTTCCTTGATTTGTCTTAAGATTTAAGGTGAAACATCTTCAATATATTGAATAAATTTTTCATGGATTTTGAAAAGAAATTGGTTTCACTTATTGGTCAATAGCATTTGATTGGTACCTAAAAACGACAAAATTACATTTAATATTTTTTCCACTTCACAGTAAACTTTTTTTTTTGTCTCTGCTTGCAACATTTCCTCATTAGAGCTACTGAATGACGAAGCTATCCATTAGTAATCTGAGAACCATTAAATTAAATTGATGGTTTTTTGCAAGAGATTAACTTACGTATTCCCCAATCCCCAAGTGATGGTTCGGGGACAGAAAAGGTTAGAAAAGAAATCTAATTATTTTATGATTCATTATTTTTCATCTGCACTGTTTGCTCGATACCATTGAGTGATGGCCAGAGTTGAGTTGCAATAGAAAACAACTAAAAAATCAAGATGAAGATAAATAGTAGTTAAAATCATTGAATAACATTTAATCTTTGATTATCTTGACTGAATAAGAAGAGAAACTGACTTCGACTCATTCAGGCCTGGGTTCTCTTTTAGGGTTACAAACAACGAGGACGTAATGAATGGATCTGAGTTTTCTCCTTTTCTACGAAACCCTTGGAAGTCATACATCCCATGGAAGGTTAAAAGTTCTGGATTCCATTCTTAGCGAATTCGTATAAATATAATGGTCGTATGACCCCATGCATTTGGCTTTATTCAAAAGGCTACAAAATTTAAATTTAACACTCTTCTAACTGATATACACAAATCTAGCACCATAGCTATCTTCTTCTTATTATTATTATTATTATCATTATTATCATTATCATTATTATTATTATCATTATTATCATCTGCAATTTCCCACCAGTTGCCCGGTGGTTACCGCTAGAGATTGAATAACCGCAAGTCTCCTCAAGTTTCCAGCCCTCTTTTCCACACTCTCATTGTCCACAGCAATACTGTGGTTTACAGTTTCACATGAGTTACCTGGTGTTCATCGCTGAAGTCTGAGTGACAATAAGTCTCCTCAGATTTTAAGCCCACATCCCATCTCTCCCTCGCCTATCACGCCAGTGCTGTGGTTCGCACCTCCGCTACCATTTGGGTAATTTTTTCTCTCTTTTCTCTTTTCTCTTTCCTCCTCTGTTAAGCCACGGCTAATATTTAGGTTCGTAGACCTTATATTTCTAGTACTTTCCTCTGTACCCTAGCGGTTCCTAGCAGTGCTGTGGTCTGTACAGTCTCAATCCTTCCTTTAATCCGAGCTCCTTCAGTCTCGCCCATTGTGTCTTTGAAGTTCTGAGTGCTCCTATTATTACTGGTACTACCCTGACTTTCATGTTCCCCATCTTCTTCAGTTCTCTTGCTAGATCTTGGTATTTTCCCAGTTTTCCACCCTCTTTCCTCTTTACTCTATGGTTTGCAGGCACGGTCACGTCTATTATTTGGCAGGTGTTCCTCTTGTCTACGATTACCAAGTCCAGTCTTCGCACCTGGATAAGGTGGCCCGTTTGGATGTCAAAGTCCCTAAGTCATTTGTGGTTTCCATTCTCCGGGGCTGTCTCTGGTTTGTGCTGGTACCGCTTTTCTGCGTGATTAAATCCCATTCGTTTACTCAGTTCCCAGTGTATCACCATTGCTACTCTATCTCGTCTCTGTTAATACTCCTTGCTATGCTAGATGATTACATTCACTAGTTATGTGGTGTACAGTCTCATCTCTTTCACCACACAGGCGGCACTTGCTGTTTGTGTTCTGTCGATTTTTTTTTTTTATATAGTTTGTTCTGATGCACTTGTTTTGAGCTGCCATGATGAGCGATTCCATTTCTCTCTTCAGGTTTCTTTTTCGTAGCCATGTCCATGGTCTCTTATCTGCCATGTCCTGTATCTGTCTTTTAAATCATCCGTACAGTTTTTTTCTGTTCCCATTTTTCTTTCGTTGTTTGTTGTGCTGTTCCATTGTTTCCTACTTTTTGGTTGTCCGTTGGACTACTTCGGGCACTCTTTATGATGTCTTTACTGTTTGTTTGCACATACTATTAGAGATCTGATTTGGCCCTCAGGACACACAAAGATGAGCCCTCTGCCATCTTCTTTTCTCTTCACGTATAGTCCATCCGTATCATCTATGGGGTGTAAGGCTTTATGCATTGTCATAAGCTTCCTTGTTCGCCAGTCCATTGATTGGAGTTCTTTTTTTTGTCCATCAAAGGAATGGTCTTGTGTATCTTACTACCGATACGGCCCAGGTGTTTATTGGTTACTGCTGTTTAGTGTGTTCCTTGATATTTTCCTTATCCTCCTAAGGTATTCTCTTTTTATTTTCTTCTTCATTACTTCCCGTTTTATGGTGTTGCATCTGAGAACTCCCAAGTATTTGTATCGGTCTTGCACAGTCAGTGCTCTAATCTTCCTCTTATCCAGGAGTTTGATTCGTTCTGCTGTTACAAGCCTTCATTGTGCATAACCATTATAGCACATTTTTCTATTCCAAACTTCATCCCAGTGTTATCATTGTATTCCTTCCCTTTGTTGAATAGCGTCTCGAGCTCTCCCTTTTTTTTTTTTGGCAAATAATTTTATATCGTTCATGTAAATTTGGTGGTTGACTTTTCTTTTTGTTTTAGAGAAATGATGTACTTTACTGTTTTTCATGATTCTTTTAGGCGGTATCATAGTTAGAAGAAATAGCAGTTGAGATAGCGAGTCTCCCTGGAAGATTGCCCTTTTTATACTTACCTCTGCTAGATTTTCTCCTGTGGCTGTCAAGTCTACTTTCAAGTTTTTCATAGAGTTGGCTATGAATATCACCACTGGTTCACTGATCTTGAACATTCTGAGGCATTTGAGTATCCAACTGTGTGGAATCATGTCATATGCTTTTCATAGTCTATAGTTATGCTCAGCCCGCTTTTTTTTCTGGCTTGTTCTTCGGGATCAAAATGTAGTATCTGTTCCACGGCAGAGACCGAGGAGCTGGTACTGACACTTGCCCGTCGAATGGGCCGGAGATTGTGTATGGGTTGACATCAAAGACCGAGTGCGCCGGTGCAAGCGTTAGCCAATGAGGTTTCACTGACGCTGCGTTTGCTACGCGCATCGGGAGGCCTTTGGACTCGTCCTTCAGCTCTTCCATTATTACTCGGCCCAGCTGCGGGGTCTCTGTTTCCCCGGGGCAGCACTGCTCCATTGCACTTAAAAGAGCAGGTCCCCTGGTGGACGCTTTCGTGGCGGATTGTTAGCCATTACTATGAGCTTTTCAACGGTAGCTGCGTCAGCTGGAGCCATTTTTGGAAGAGTTGCTCCTATTTCTTCCCACGTTAATCCCGACCTTGTGTCACATATTGGTGTGGTGAGACAGTGATTAAATAGATGATTTTTATAGTCTATCCACCACATTGCGATGTTCTTCTCCCTCTTTCTTACATCTTTTAATATCATCTGGTCAATTTAGAGCAAGTAATTCAACCCTTTGGTTTCTCTCCTGCATATTTTCTGTTCTTCTGGTAATAGACCCTTTCTTTCCATGGATATGTACATTCTCTCCGCTAATTGTCCAGTCAGGATTTTCCACACGAGTGGTAAACACGTGATGGGCTTTTAATTGCCTCCCACCAACCCCTTTTCAGGGGCTTTTTAGATGAGGATGGTTCTGCTTCCGGTCATCCATTCTGGTACCTTGCCTTCATTTAGGCAGCTTTTGAGTTGGTGGGTGAGCCTGTCATGTAGCATGGTAAATTTCTTAAACCAATATCTGCGGATCCCGTCAGGTCCTGGTGCTCTCCAGTTGGCCATTTTCCTGAGAGCGTGTTTCAATGTGGTTCCATTCAATGCTATTGGTTATCCATTGTTTATGTCTTTGAGTTCTTTTTTTCATGTTTTCTAACCATTCCGGGGTTCTGTTGTGTCTTTTCGGGTGTCTTCTTATAAACTCCAGTAGTTCTTAGTTTCTGTGGCATTCAGCTTTGTGTACTATCTTCTTTCTCTGTTCAGATCTTGGTAAAACTTTTTTCGTTGTTTTGGAATGTACAGTTTGTGTGTACTGGGCAGTCCTTTGACTATCTATTCAGCCTTGCCTCCATACCTAGTCTCCTCTGATGTATCTTCCACTATCACAGGGATACCTTTTTGTGTTATCTTGTATTTTGTCCTAAAGTCTTACTCGTGGTCTGTTTGTATATGGTGCATTTCTCAGTAGTACTTCATCTCCCTGGAGTTATGAGATCAGTCTTTCTAATGTTCTTTCTCAGCTGGGTTTTTCCTTCCTATTATTAATTGGGGTTCTTTTTTGTGTTGTGAAAAGTTGTTACCATTTTTGCTCGAGCATAGATTAGGTTGCTTTGCTCCAATCGGCTGCTGGTTTCGATATGCTGTAAGAGGCACTTGATATGTTCATGAAAAGGTAAACCCAGAAACTTGTAAACAGATAAAAATGATATGATGTATCTCTTGTAACTAAAACGCATCCTACCTAATTGATTGATCACCAACAAACTGATAAAAAAGTGTCTAAACATTCCAAATACAACCAACACAATTTATAACAACTGGCCACAAACTCACTTTCCCTACGGGAAGTTAATGAAGTGAACAAACAAATACAAAAAGAGTTAATAGAGAAAGAGAAGCAAAAGTTACCAACAACTAGATCAACCAGGGTAATATTTAGAACAATTTTAAAACCCTCAAACCAATTATATAACAACGAGAATATTGCGGGAAAAAAAACTAATTAAAAGGAAATCCAACATAACGAACGAAAACTTCATAAACCAGAAAAAAGAGAATAGAAATATCTGGAGCTGGAGTTTTCCATACAGAAAATAGATACACATCTCAATAATGTCCTAAATAGGGATCTGAATAAATTGTATCTTTTGGCAGAAAGGGCCAAAAGGGTAGAAACATATATGTGTTTGTGTAGCAAAACCATTATGTCACAATAGTTAAAGCTCTACTCTAACTTGTGTATAGACAATTTATAAAAATTAACTCATCACAAATTGGATACTGAATTACTGATTTGTACTTTGATATATATATATATATATATATATATATATATATATATATATATATATATATATATATATATATCAAAGTACAAATCAGCAATATATATGTATATATTTGTATTGTACTGTTTTCAGTAGAGAGTCTTTCTCTATCATCATCAGTTGCAGCCTTTTAGTGTCTGTTATCGAACATAAATCTTCCTCCCCAAATTACCAGACCTCTCTCTCATGGCCATCACGGAGCCTGTACTTTCTGTCAGCCATAATTTTTCATACGATCTTTAGGGATCCATATTGTGAGCTGTGATGTCCAGTGGTTGTCGGACATTCTGGCAATATGTCAAGCCCATTGCCATTTGATTGTTCTAATGGTTTCTATGATATCTTGGACACCTGCCTTTTCTCTCATAGACTGTGCTATCTTATGATCTCCCCAATGTGAAGCTGAGCATGATTTTCTCATATGCATGTTGCATGGTTCTAAGTTTGAGAGTCAGATTTTTTATTGATCCCTTGTTTCAGCTACATAGGTTACTTTTGGGAAGTTGTATTGGTTGAATATGCTTCTTTTGGGGACTAGTGGGATTTCCTTCTTCTTGAAAGTTTAGCTTGTTCTACCAAAGGCTTGCAAACTTACGGGGAATTCTTCACCTGATTTCTTCTTCTTTTGAGGATTTCATGGAGATTTGTTGTCAAGAGTAGTCTACATCCATCGGCTCTGTGTTTTCGAATTCAATCATTGTGTCTTAATCCTTAACATATTCGTTGTACATGGCGTTTGTTTGACTGAAGATCTCGTGGAAGCAAAAGAAAACTATTTCGGGATCGTGAAGGATCGTAGTAAGGAGAATGATGCTGTCAGCAAATCTGAGTTTATTTAGATATTTGCCTTCAATTCTGATTTCTTTGACTTCCAGTCTAGGTTTCGGAAGATCATCTAGAAGCCGGCTGTAAAGAGTTTGGATGAACTGGTATTACCCTGTTTTACCTCTTTTACTTTTTTACAGAGCCTGATGAAGAAACTGCTGTGTCAGTAGATATGTTGCAGTACTCTGATCTACGGAATATACACCATGTTACATTATTGTATCAATGACTTTGGGAATTTCTGCTGAGTCTGAAGCCTTTTTAAATTCAACAAATGCTACAAGTGGTATTCTATATTCAGTTACTTTCTCTTTTAGTTGGTTCACCGAATAGAGATGGTTGATGGTTGAGTAACTTTTTCTGAAGTCAGCTTCTTCCCATGGTTGATAGACTTTATTATCTATTATAAACTAAATTACGTTTTGGAAGACAGATTTTTTGAAGTTGTACTTTCAAACATTTTGCATCCTTCTTATAGACCAGGGGTCACCAATCTGTTCAGTACAAGAACAGCATTGTATATATTGCACATTTTCACAGGTAAAAAAATCAATTTTATAAATGAATCAATGATTAAAATTCAAATGAATGAAAAATTTCAATTCGGATGATTTTTGTAATCAGGCTGATCTGGTTCATATGAAAGTAGAAATGTGACAGTTACAAAGAAACAATGCTTACACAGAGAAATGATGAGCAAAAATGTTAAACGAAAAACTCTAAAAAAAAATTGATTACTCAACTGCAAAACTATTCATTTTTCTGATTAAATCTTTACTGAAATATTCTAAGTTACTGTGTGTCAGATAGAATTTTGTGGTGATCTAGATGTAGGCCATGGGTCGTAGTTTGGAGACTTCTAAATACCAGTCATATCATTAATTCAATTTGAAAAAATCATTAGATGTAAGATTTCTAGGGAGTGAAACATTTTATGCTGAAACTTTCTGACAATTCCGTTATGTTAGCTGTTTAATGCACATGTAGTGTGTATTTGTGCGTGTATGTGTGTGTGTGTGTGTGTGTCCATGTGTGTGTGTGTGTGTGTACATATGTGTCGGTGTGTATGAGTGGAACTATCAGGTGAAGAACCAAAAGTCTGTCAAATCAATGCACAGCATTTATTTGTCTCTTCTGCTCTTTCTGATTCATTTTTTTTCTTTTCGGAGTTACAGATTTTTTCCTGATTAATTTTTTTCGTCCCTCGATCTAAAAGCTCATGATCTGCAGAGACATTCTTCTGTCAACTCTGAGCAGATAACCAAAGGCTCCAGCGATACTGAATTTGATTTCATGAAAATAGCATTCACCATGGACAGTGACACAAACACTAGAGCCCCATCTGGTGGCACTTGACAGAACCCCAGTAAGGACGTTATTGATTTGGGATCATGTTATCATTTTTTTGCGGATTTTTCGTCAGGAGAAGAAATAGTGAAAAAAGTAGTTGGAAATGTTTTTAAAATTACTCCACAAAGAATATCAGCAGTCAGAGAAAAAGTCTAATTTCCTTCTTGCGTGGCTGAAAATATTTGCCAAATAATATCGCATTCTCCTTAGCGTTATGCATCTTGTAATGATGTTTCTGTTGAAATGAATGCCCATAAGAAAAACTGCAGCACACAAAATCATTAGTTGACCAATTTTGTTGTACTTTCTGTATCCCTCTCTAATGAAACTCCATCTTCCTCAGATCAGTATGTGTTGTCAGCATGCAATAAATCAAAATAGTATTCAACAGTATGTGTCCTAATTGGTCTACGATAAGGATAGATCAAGTTGTCAGTAGTATTAGGATGCATTTCTTTCCTTCAAATGAAGGGGTTATTATTCATTTATTTCTGTATTATGAAAGTAATGATTAAAAAAATCTTTGTAAAACCTAGGAGACAATTTTCTCTTTGCTTTGACAAAAAATTTGAAATAAATCAAACAATATTCGTCAAACAATGTGTAGCTGGGGATTTTGAGAGTTTTCATTTGAATATGTTATGATCAGAGGAATATTTAAGAATAAATTGCTAAGGATCTTGCAAGAAATATTTCTCACAAATAATCTTCCAAGCAACACCATTAAAAAAAACAAACTAATACCCTTTCAACACATTCTATACAAACAGAATACACTCACTTTGCAAATGACGATCATCTGAAATATCGTGCTTAATCTATCATGGCTTATCCATCATACTTTTTCACCAGTTGACTGTGACTACTAGCATTTATATGGCAACAACTGAACAAGAGAAGTAAAATTTGGTTCATTACATTGAATATACGATATGATACAAATATTGTTAAACTAGGTTGGGGATGAATGTTCCGGTACCCATGGCTATGAATTATATGGGACATATTATTGGAGATAAAATGAATACGAATATGAATTTTTAGCTATAAATTCTTTGGGATCGATTAATGTTCTAAAATCTAAATTGTTCAGTAATTTGAAACTTCAATTTCTAGAGTAAAATACTAATTGAAAATATAATCGTGAAAACCAAAAAAACACTGACCAATGGTTGATATATTATTGGTACACAAAATCTTATCCGAATTTCTGAAAGACTAAAAGCCCTAAAAATTATTTTCCATGGGTGTTATTTGCACGCCAAAGTTCACATTTGGCGCGGAACATGACCAAAATGACCGTCAATGAAGTTATCTTGTTTACTTCTGCTGTGCTCTATCAGGTCTAGCAGATAGAAGTTATCATTTGCCTTGGCTCAACCCATGCCATACTGCTGTGACTAAGAGCTCCCACTTGACAGATGTGCCTCCATTGCTGAAGGATATTTTGTTTATTTTTTTAGTGTTTTTTTTTAGTTTGAATGTGTGGATAACAATAACAAGCAGAAAAAGAAGCACCTGACATTACAGAATGGTGAGAAAGGTAATATTTTATGATGACAGACTTCTTCTTCTACAATTCCAAAACTCAAAAGAACAAAATTCTAAAAGGTCTTTGGTCCAAAGGCTTCGAGATATTTCAGACTGTTGTCCTCATCTTGATCCATATTTTGAATGCATTGTTCCGGGCATTGTACCCTTCAGCCTTCTTCGGGTGGGCAGCATAATTTGGACTGAAATGACATCCACCTGAAGAAGGCCATGGAGTACAGCTGAAGCACTGTTTTCAAAAGATAATCTGAGATAAGGACAACAGTCTGAAAAAAATCTATACATATTGCTCATTTCTCTGCTGAAAAAATTCCATACAGAAAAAGATATTGTGTATCTGTTGCCACAAAATTAACTTTTAAAAAACTATTCACCTCACATTTTCCATGAATTGATTGAAATAAAAGACAAAATTTGTGCATTTATTTCTCTATTTTATTTTGAAAATGCAATGGTACATCAAGTCAAAACTCCTCGCCCGACATTTTGCAATTGTACCAATGCCCTTGAGGAAAATGTGATTCTTTCTCTTCTCCACCACACCCAGCTGTTAGAATATAGAAGAGCAGATTGTGCTCTTCAGCTATTGCTATCAATCAGTCTAGACAAAAGACAACTCCGAATTTAAGCTGCTTGTTGATCCTGGCCCGACTTGCAACTGAAACCACAGCAGCGTCACCCCAAAAGCTTGTTGTGGTTATGGCCTAGTGTCCAACATGTAGTCTACAGGAATAGATAATAATGATAAAAAATTTAATGAATGTTGAAGAGTTCTCACCACAAATCACACAAAAAAGCGTTTCATTCAATTACAGCCTTTATTCCCACCAAACTCTCCGACAAGCCCACAACGCAACTTTTTTCTTCTTTTTTGTTCATTAATTCTTGCATTTGAGGCATTTGAATTATTTGCAAAATTTCATTTTCATTATAGTTTCTGTATTTCTCTAATTCCCAGAGGCAAAAAGCCGTACGAGTGATGATGTATGTTAACACAACTTTTAATGAGATTAAAACTCCCATGAAAGCTATTTCTTCATTTTTTTCAAATCCAACCCACCTCCCCTCACCTTTCTACTGGTCTTTCAATTGATCAACTAATGACAGTGATGGCTATAAATGTTAGAAGATAAATTTTATTTTTACAAAAGTTCAGATTAATCGTTGCGAGAGTCTCCAAATCACTTCTCAAAATTAATTGTTAAAATCAATTATAACAAATCTGAAGCTGAAAACTAATAAACTTTTACAGAAATTAGAATCAAAATATAGGAGCTAATATCTTTTCATCATATTTGGCATCTATTCAACTCTTTCTTTTGATGTGATTTAAGAATAGATAGGAACATTATCTTAATTTGGTGTTGAGGAAGGAATTGCACTTGGTTTTTATACCATATCTCCCAGTCTGATTCAAAGAATGAAAAACAAAACAATCATTACTCAATGGAATCAGGAAACATGGCAAATGTGTACACAAATTCATATACGTGTGATTCAAAAATAAATAGGAACATTATCCTTATTTAGTGCTAGGAATTGCACTTGGTTTTTCTTTGCATTTACCATTGCTAACAAGCGGGGGCCGTCAATCTCATATTTCCAGCACTCTCCTCAGTAATCATGCATTCCCCAGCTGTGCTGTGGTCTGTAGGGTCTCAATCTTTCCTTTTATTCCAAGCTCCTCCGATCTCATTTTTCAGTGTCTGTGGTACGATTCTGGATTGCACCTTCTGTTACAGGTACTGCCCTGAATTTCATGTTTGATGCAATGGAAAACAAAACATTCATTATTTGATAAAATCAGGATACATGTGCACACACATACATATACGTATGTATCTATCAGTACAATATGGTGTTTTGTATCACAGCTGTGCTCTGAGCTACGGATGCACAAAAGCGCAAAAAAATTAATTTTGAAATATAGATTAGATAATTCAAATTAACAAAACATTTTTTAAATAAATTAAATAAACCTTTTTCTCCTCTGGTATATTTTACTATGCATCCGCTAATTACAGAAATTTTAAAATTTTGAATCACAAAAAGACTTTTCATCAATTCTCCTAATTTTTTTTATTTGTCCACAGTTTGTAACATCGAATGAGTGAGGGTGTAAAATACTACAATTTACAATCAGAACCACCTTCCATACATTATACCAAAAGGGTTTTATCGTCCATCGCTTTTTACAGACTCTAAAATGTTTTTCCATTTTGTGCGTCGATACTTCAGAACGTTGAAAACACTTCCCTTTGATGTTCCCGCATTTTTGCAATTTCATCATGACTGATGGAGATAGCTTTCAGGTTAACTTCAACCAGGAAAATTTTCTTTGGTCTCAAATCATCACTAGATCCAATGATGACCATGTTGGACAAGTTTGCACTATTATCACAACTACAAGAATATTATGTTTGATATGAGACCTGTTATTATAAATAAGGTTAAATGAGCCAGTGTCAGGAAACAGGAAGTATTATAAGTACATGCTACTTCACCTAAAGTCCGTTGCCATCCTGAGATAGGATGAAGTCAAGTTTGCTTGAGCTCAACCATGTTGTCAACAATGGTTGAAATCTCCCTTGTACAGGTTACTAGACTGAACGCAGAATATAAAATGCATGAGAACTTTAGTTGTGTTTATATCTTTGTCATTTAAATAAGGTTTTAAAATTAAAAAAAGTCAATTTAGA
The DNA here is from genome assembly GCA_963457665.1 of Thysanoteuthis rhombus. Lineage (NCBI taxonomy): Eukaryota > Metazoa > Mollusca > Cephalopoda > Oegopsida > Thysanoteuthidae > Thysanoteuthis > Thysanoteuthis major. The sequence continues at coordinate 13,163,085 of OY735227.1, read as the reverse complement.
AAAAAAATGCACAATAATTTTGACAGTACTGTGTATAAAAGAAATATTCACAAGAGAAAGGCAACTTTCACTGAATGAAAAAAGTCTTCAGTTTGAATGAGATGTTTTGTTACTTCACAAACAATAATCTACTCAGTCTCCCAAGTCACAGCTGACATTTATATAAAGGAAATATATGGCTGATTGTTTTGGAATTGGGATATTTTGACCCATGAAGTCATTGTCCTCTTGTTACTACTCTTATTTGGCAAAATAACTCTTCGGTGGCAGATATAAAATCTGGAAGGTTCTGTAGTACCAATCTCCCTAATGAAAAAGATACGCTTGCTTCGAAACCCAGCATTTGAGATTCAGACTTTATGCAGGGTTGAACATTTATCTCTGACGCCTGTTGTAAATACGTATCTACATAACTCAACGAGTAGTTTTATATCTATCAGTCCGAAAAAGTTCTCGATATTATATTGTATTCGATGATCTTGAATAATGGATAAGAAGCCAAAAGTTTGAATGTCTCGGACTGAATTGCTTGTGGCGGTCAAGATGGACTATAGATGAGGAGACGTTGTAAAAATATCTTTTTGTTACTTATACTAATAGGCTAGCAGAGATGGTATTTTATTTTTATTTTGAAATACTATCAAGCAGGAAAGTCAGGCTCAATATTGTAAATAGAGTCTATCTCTGTGAGAAAATTCACAGATATTATTTGGGTTTCGATGGGGTGATTTTTCTCCAGAAAGAAACTGCTCAATTTCATCTTCAAGTCAAGGAGTCTACTATTTCAAATGGTGAATAGGAGATATTTTTATTCACAAAATATATTTGAGTGGAAGAGATCAGTGTTATGGGAAACAAACAGACACATTTGATATTGACTGAGAAAGTGGCACTGAAATTAACTTTCCTATTGTTTGTTCAAACCAAACAAATTCCATGTTGGAATTATTCACCGAAAATAAGAAGCAGACATTTTCTTTCAACTTAGGATGAATGCTGGAAGAAATTAGATGTCTATTTATCGAGAAAAGATAGGAAAGAGAACAATGCATCCAGCTGTGTAATTAAGAGAAGAAATTTGATGCACATTGATATGATTTTCTTTTAGCAAATACTAATTTAAAGTTAATCTGTCTTTCTAATTCATTAACAGTCTTGTAATCTTTCTCATTTAGAGGATGTAAAGTACTCGCTGGCTTATTTCTAATTCTGTGTAATAAAACAAAATTATCACTCAGTAGACAGCAGATGAGAGAGAAAAAAATTTCATCATTCAATCAAGAGACGAAATTCGATTTATGTCAATATGTGATATGTGTTTTAGCAAATGCTAATTTAAAATCAATCTGTATCGCAAATTTACTCGTCTGTAATTTCATTCTGTTTGGATTTTAATTCATTAAATCCTCACCGAGACTTGCAGCGCTCCCAAACTCAAACTGCTCTAAACTTGCTTCAACATTTGTTTGTAAAACTTTACTTTTTTCACAAATGAGAAATGTCAATTTGTAATTTCTTTTTTGGACTTGGTATCCTGATTTGAAGGTGTTTTATCATCCTAGTGTTTCAGCTTGTTACTTCTCCTGTCACCTTCAGGTGATATTTCAATTTTATCATTCTTGTACTCCTTCAGGACATTATTCTTGTGGTTAACCCCGGAGGATGAGTGACAGCAAATCTCCTCAAATCTCCAGCCCTCCTCTCCACACTCTCATAGTCCACAGCAATACTGTGGTTTACAGTTTCACACCAGTTGCCCGGTGGTCATCGCTGAAGGCTGAGTGATGGTATGTCTCCTCAGGTCTTCAGCCCTCATCTCATCTCATCTCTCCCTCATCTATCACAGCAGCACTGTGGTTCATACCTCCACCACCGTTTGTGTATTTTTTCTCCTCCTCTGTTAGGCCTCTGCTAATAACTGTGATTGTAGATCTCATATTTCTAGCATTTTCCTCAGTATTCATGCAGTCCCTATCAGTGCTGTGGTCTGCACAGTCCCAATCCTTCCTTTTACCCCTAGTTCCTCCAATCTCACCTTTAGTGCTTCTGGCATGGTTCCAAGAACAACTATTATTACTGGCACTACCCTGACTTTCATGTTCCACTCATTCTTCAGTTTTCTTGCCTGATCATCATATTTTTTCAATTATTCACTCTCTTTCCTATTTCCTCCATGGTCTGCAGGCACGGTGTCGTCTGTAATCTGGCAGGTTCTCCTCTTCTTGATCGTGATTACAATGTCTGGTTTTCTTACTCGGATGGGCTGGTCAGTTTGGACGTCAAAATCCAAAATTAATCCGTGGTTTCCATTCTCCAGGGCTGTCTCCGGTTTGTGCTGGTACCACTTTTCTGCATGGTTAAATCCCATTTGTTTACTCAGTTCCTCATGAATTACTGTTGCTACTCTATTGTGTTTTTGTTTATACTCCTTCTGAGCTAGTTAACTACATTTACTAGTTATGTTGTTTACGGTCTCGTCTCTTTCACCACATACGCAGCATTTGCTCTTTGATTGGTTTGTTTTGATATAGTGTATTCTGATCCATTTTCTCAGGCTGGCATTTGCTTTGGGCTGATTTCTTTCCTTGTTTTCTGTGCTGCTTCATTGTTTTCTACTTATTTGTTCGTTGCGTTGCTTTCGGTGCTTTTTATGATGTCTTCACTGTTTGTTTACGCATACTATTTGAGACCTGCTTTGGCCCTCTGGTCACAATCCTATATGCTGATGAGTCCTCTACTACCTTCTTCTCTCTTCACGAACAGTCTATACATGTCATCTCTGGGGTGTAAGGCTTTGTGCATCGTCATAAGCTTTCTTGTTTGCTGGTCCATTTACTGGAGTTCTTCCTTTGTCCATCCAAGGAATGGTCCTGTGTATCTCACAACCGATACGGCCCATGTGTTCATTTCTTTTACGAGCTTCCTGCTGTTTAGTTTGATACCCTAATATTTTCCAAATTCTCCTAAGGTATTCTCTTTTATTTTATTCTTCATTTCTTCCTGTTTTATCATGTCACAGTTGAGATTTCCCAGGTATTTGTATCGGTCTTGTGCAGTCAATGCTCTAATCTTCCAGCTGTCTTGGAGTTTGATTCCTTCTGCCACTGCAAATCTCTCTCTCTCTCTCTCACCCTCTTGTATATGCCTTTCTTCAGAGATTTCGGTGGGGGGGATTCTTTTAATTTTTTCATTTGCTATGTTGGTTTTGTTGAGAGGTTCTTCGGATGAGTTTCTTTCTTTTTTTAATTTAATTGCAGATATCTTGTAGTTCTGTCTTTGACAACCATTTTGCTTTTCAGAGTTTGTTTCACTTGATCAGTCAGACCCTGGCTTGATACTTCCACGGTGGATTTTTCCCTCCATATTTTAAACATGCGTTCCTTATAACACAACACAGATGGTTTGCTTTTGAAGTAGCAATACATCACTAACCCGTTCTCCTCTCTTGACTATTTCCTCCTCTTGTTCTGGTTAACAGCCGCTTGATGGTAGCTGTGCCTCTTCTGGTTGTCATTAGTGGAGCATGAGCTGGGGTGGAGAATGCCCGTTCTCGCTGGGTCCTTGGCCCCAAAAGGCCTAGTCACATCACTTGCTTTGGGTGGGGGTGATGTGCTCCAAATGCGACTACTCAAATACTACACCAGGAGAACGCCTGTTCCTGCTGGGCCAACGGTTCCAAAAGGTCCAGCTGCATCTCTTGCCTTGGGTGGGAGTGATACGTTCCAACAGCGACCACCCAAACGAAACCCAAACAGAATCCTTAAACCCGAACAAAACTCAAAAACCCTCAACAAAAAGACAATGTTATACATCAGCACCTACACTCCCAACAGACTCTCACCTGACCCATCTAGAAAACGAAATCAGAGACATCAAATTGGACATCATAGGTTTTAGCAAAATAAGAAAACCGGGAGAAAAACTAATAGAATTGGAAAGCAAACATCTTCTCTACAATTACAGAAGAGAGAAGGTGAAACAGATAGGAGTAGGCTTTCTCATCAATAAAGACCTTAAAGACAACGTGGTAGGCTTTAAAGCTATCTCAGACCGCATGGCTAGTGTCACCATACAACTTTCGAAGAGGTACAAGCTAAATGTCATCTAAGTCTATGCTCCCACTTCGCAATCAACCAAAGAAAAAATAAACAACTTCTGTGATGAACTCCCTACTCCAAGATACCAAAAGATACTTCAATATCATCATGGGAGATTTCAACGCACAAGTAGGACAAGGAAACGAAAGCTGGGTCGGAGAATTTGGATACAAAAGACGAAACGAGAGAGGTGAAGATCTGGTAAATTTTGCAACGGCAAACGACTTCAAAATTGTGAATACTTCCTTCAAAAAGAAACCCAACAGAAAATGGACTTAAAACCAAAAACGAAATAGATTACATATTTAACGGACAAAAGCCACACCATTAAAGACATCCAAATCCTAAACCAAGTGAATGTAGGGAGCGATCATAGAATGGTAAGATGTAAGATGGAAATAAACACAAGTAAAGAACGCAGGAAAATGTTTCACGCACAACCGCAACCACTAAATGTACCAAATGAACTCACCTCAGCCTTCAAGCTAGAATTGAAAAACAGATTTGATATCCTTACCGACGAAAACGACACCAACGTCAACGATCTCCACAACAAAATAACAACCTCTCTATTAAAAGCAGCCAATATGTTCGAACCAAAAAACACAGCGACCATTAACAAAATCTCATGTGAAACCAGGAAACTGATTGAAAAGCGCAGAAACCTTAAACCACCAACATACATAAAGACTCTGAACCGTTTCCAAAAAGGAGTAAGACAAGGTGATACCAGCTCACTCAAACTCCTGCCTTGAGATGATCTTCCGGAACACAGACTGGAAAAATAGAGGAATCAAAATAGACGGCGAATAATTGAGCAACCTCAGATTTGCAGACAACATCGTCCTTTTCGCAGAGAATCGACACAATCTCCAACTAATGCTAGACGATATAAACAGAGAAACCAAAAAAGTCGGCCTACATGTGAACTTCAGGAAAACGAAAATCATGTGCAACAATCATGTTAAGAATAACAACATAACTGTCAATATAGAAGATGCAAAACTCGGAAAGGTAAACCACTACATCTAAGTAGGACAACGAATCTACATGAGATCCTCAAAAGAGGAGGAAATCAAGTGAACAATCACTTTCGGATGGCAAGCCTTCGGTAGAGCAACATCAGCTTTCAAAAACCAGATGATCCCGATAATCCTAAAAAGAAGAGTATACAACCAATGCATTCTCCCGATAGTCACTTATGGAGCTGAAACATGGAATCTAAGCCAGAGACAGACCTACAAGCTGAGAAGTATGCAATGTTTGCATGAGAGAATCACGCTCAACCTCACATGGAGAGACCACAAGACAGTACAGTATATAAGGAAGAAAATAGGTGTCCGTGACATCATAGAAACTATTTAAAAAAAACAAATGGCAATGGGCAGGCCATGTTGCAAGAATGAAAGACAACTGATGGACATCACGTCTCACAACATGGATCCCCAGAGATCACATAGAAAATCGAGGCCGACAGAACACAAGATTGAGAGATGAACTGGACAGATTCAAGAAATGCTGGCTCTGCGACGCCCATGAAAGAGAATTGTGGCAAATCTTGGGGAAGGGCTATGTCCAACGACGGACGTTAAAAGACTGGTGGTGATGATGAGCTTGGTAACGATTGTGTCCCTCCTGAAGGCCATTAAGGGTATACAAGTTGGTGTTTTGGCCGGCAGTCACAGGATGACAATCGGGTCCCTCTGAGCGGCTGACAAGGGAGCACATACCAGTTATGATACACAAATTTTGAATTTGCGCTCCATTTTTTGCAGTAAATTGATTTGGTTGTACTGTCAAGTTTGTTTTGGTACTTTTAGGTAGCACCAGACCTTGTTGGATTAGTTAAAACTGATGTGGTTCGGGAGTAACCTCGGAGCTCCACTTGCTCTTAACACACACACACACACACACACACACACACACACACATGCATATATATATATATATATATATATATATACATATATCCTATTTTCCTCACCTATCACAGCAATGCTGTGGTTTGTACCACCTCCCCTGTGCCTTTTTATTGTTGTTAGGCCATTGCTAACATACATCCAGTACTCACCTCAATTATTTGTTTTAATATTATCATTCCCCTCATCATCATCATTAAGCAACTGAAATTTAAAAAAATATTTGAACATAATTGATAATCACTCCATCTAAGAAATTTAAATAATATTACTTCTGATGTTACTCGTGTAATAAAAAGCAACAGAAATAAGATGAATAGTTTACAGGTAAGAAATGAACCCAAATAATATTAAAGCATGCAACAGCCCAAGGTCTTCTTCATGATGATTGATACAATTACAGAATTGTCTGATATACATAAGAATTTAAGGCGCCGTACATACTGGACTATAAGACAAATGATTTACAAGGGTATTTTGAAGATTGCCACTCACTGCAATTCATCCAAGTCCTCTATTGGTCCATATCAAGCTTTGGTAGATGGCCTCCTAGTCATAATACCAGCATTTTGAAGCAGTATATTTGTTTGTTTTTAGTTTTTGTTTTCTTCTATTAAATGTCTGTCTTATATACCAACAAATTTGGTTTTAACAGATTTTTGACTGAAAGTATCGCCATCAATATTTCATAGATACAAAAGATGATGATTTCTCTCAACACCTTCTCAGTAATCTCAGATAAGAATAAATCATTTATGTACAATGCGTTTGATATTTACACTTTCTCTGATTCCACTTTTATTATAAGTTCATGGGTAAATCGAGACATTGGCGTGTTCATAAATCAAGTTCACAGGTGCAGCTGACACCCACTTACATTGGGGAAAGTTATAATGATCTGTACAAGTTTGCGAAGGAGATGGCGGATGTATTTGGTAGAGCATACATGAGGTCTCACCAAAAAGTATCCAGACATCTAACCATCATCATCATCATCATCAGATTTTTATTGTCTATTGTTGAAGATAGACCTTACCCGGAATTCACTGGACCTTTTTATCATGGGTCTTGTGGAGACAATACTTTCTGAACTTGTCTTATTTGTCTTGCCAACTCATATTGTACCAGCCATGGTTTTCCATGTGATCTCTAGGGATAGCCGTTGTGGGTTGTGATGTCTAGCAGTAGTTTTCTATTCTTGGAACACAGCCAGCCCATTGCCATTTGAGTTTTTTAATGGATTTTATAGTATCCCTGATTCCTGTTTTTTCCCTAATATACTGTCCTGTTTTGTGATCTCTTTTAGTCTTCAATGATTCCCTTCAAAGTACTCCCCTTGGAACCATGGAAAATTATTCAAAGTACAACATATTCCTCTTTTTATATGATTTTTTTCTACATGAACACACTCATATTATAAGTCATTTTTTCTTACTGTTTATTTTGATAAGAATTTGATGTGATATATGATATCATTGAAAACATATTTTCTCGTCTTTTGTTATAGCTTTTTTGTGTAAACATATTCATCAATTTCAAGAAAAACTCAGGGAGAACTTTACATTGAGATGAGATTTTATTGATACTTTTCACATCTTTGATCTGTTTATTTAGATTTGAAAACAAATACCATTAAAAATATTCGAAATACAATATGCTCTCTTCATTTATCACACTTTTTCTAACATAACCATATTCACATTGTAATATAAGATATTCCAAATATAACATTTTTGTCATTTTGTTTCATGGCGGATTCTTTTTAAATTGATAAGACATCTAAAAATATTCAAAATACCACATTTTACTTTTCTTAGACTCACATTTTCCAACTATGTTACTTTCAACATAGGTATTTATGGATTTTATTCTTCTTTCTATATTATTACGCAGCAGGGTCATAGTTTTTATCTATTTTGGGGGGTCATGTTTTGTCAGCCATGAATTTCTTCTGGTGAAGTTTTGGGTTTCTGTTTAAATTCTTTTTAAAGTTATTATATGTGATTATTGTATGTACAATCATCCTGTAAATCAGCGTCAGTTAATATGGGACGTTAAATATAACTTAGAATTAGAATACTTCAGTCCACACATAAATTATCCGATCTTCTCTGAAGGGTATATGCTAGTTTGAAACATGAAACTGCAACCCAACCCAAAACTCAGCCATTAGAATAGATTTTTCAAAAAAAATAATAAAGTTATATTTGAAAATAAGTTTCTACTGAACAGCTTGATTTGAGTTAAGAATTTAAATCTGAAAATATACTTGATTTATCAGAGATAAAATAGATTAACTAATTTAATTGTTGGGGTTGCAGTTAACAACAGAAGATTATTTATGAAGCGAAATATCACAAAAAAACAAATCAAAGAAGGATTGCTATGTACAGAATTACTCAAGTAATTCAAACCAATAGTTACAGAAAAAAAATGAAAAAAATCCATGATTAAGTATTGTGTCTAATTTTATGAAGAATATACTTCAAGAATTGGTTTTTGAACAGTAATGATAAAATCTTACCACAATGTTAATTTTTCTTTCTCAGCTTTGATGATTTTTTAATGACTTTTCTTTTCAATTGGATAGTTGACTTATTTCAAAATTCAGTATTTATTTTCTTAAAAACAGACTTCTCTCTGAGAAATTCGGCTCAGTCAAAAGAAAATCACACACCAGAAAATCAACCAATCAGAGCATCCCATTTGAGCCCAAACAGACAAACAGAAAAAGAGATTTGCATACATGCTCATTATACAATTGGATTATCCTCATGACGATTCTTCTAGCCACTTTCTGCACATGGACACTGGTCAGTCTGAAATTTATTGTTCACCTTGTTTGAGCAACTGATATTCCCCTTTGCTGCTTTGCATCCCATATAAACCATTTTCCGCCTGATATCCCAACTGAAGAGGAAACCATGTGTAATATATGCTTTCACTGCTTCTGTGGGTGCTGAGTCAATTTTATTGTTCAATGATTGTGCCAGGGAATTTCTTCCGTGGAAAAATTCAATGAATGATTGCAAACATTTGTCACTGTTGAATAGGAATGTCTTTCGTCAGGAATATTATCTTCCTTGAACATTGTTCTAAGGAACTGGCACTTGAATACTTTGCCAGAAGGATAGATTATCATTATCATCAAAGCTAATTCAAATTCTTAATGATGATATTGAATTTCTAATGTCTGAAAGTATTATCAGGGTTTGTGATGTGGAAAGATTACTTGGGGGATTGGATAGATTCATAACATCCATTGTCGCGAGGGTGACAACTAACATTGTATCCGTCAAAATGATTTTCATCATCTTTGTAGCCTTACATATGGATACAAATTGTGGATTATCATTAATTCTTAATGAAGAATAGATAAAATTTGTGGACACCAACTTAAGAAAACTTTCCCTCTGTATGGATTGTACACATGGAGAATATTCAAAGAATAGATTGCCCAAAACATTGTTGTAACAACAACAAATATTAGATCAATAATCCAAACTATTCTTAGAATTGGTATTTACTAAGCTTCACTTTGTCTAGCTCAAAATGAGTGAAAAATGGCATCCAGCATTTGTTGAGGGCATTGATCAGGTGTTCTCACTGAGGGCAGATGGGGTTTGACGGTTGGAACATTATACTCAAGAAAAGACAATGGTTCAGTATTGTTTTATGTAACCCCAACTTTGTTGCCTTATAAAAAAGACTGTTTTTTTGCTGTTACTTGCTTGATCATGTTGCCCCAGGGTCAGGTCATACACTATCTGACATATGAATTAATCGTTGGATTGTTCTTGCTTGCACTACAAATGGTGGCAAGTGCAGTACCTTCTCCATAGGTTGAATGCCAATTGTTTAGATGGGATGCCGCTAAAATATTTACTGAATATGTCTTTTTACACTCCCTACACTCACCAATGAACATATATAGTCTATAGTTTCAGTAGCCACAAGTTTTACTGAAGTGGAATTACTTGCCCCATGCCCAAGCTCTTCCTTCTCCTGGGCTTGGGACCAGCTATGGTGATTGTCAAGCTGTCCTTTTTTTTTCTTAAATGGAGTACCTTTGGGGACAGGAGACTGCTATTTAGCGTAATTTAATATAAATTTTTGTACAGAGTTGATGCCATAGAAAATGTCTTCAGTGTTTATTTCTTTGTTTCGTTGATCTTCTTGGGGTGCTATTGCATAGGAAACAATAAGAAACACAAAACTAGAAAGAGAAAAAAATTTTAATTGACCTGTAATGGATTCAGGTTGGCATTTCCTCTTCTGGGAAAAAAGAAACCAAGAAAAAGTCTCATCAAAGAAGAAAAAGGAAAATCAGGAATACTACTCAAAAGAAATCATTCAAGAACTCTGAAGAAAATGGTTAACATGGTTGATATTGTGAACAAGAGAGAAAGTAACAGATCATGCTGATGATTTCATGTTTGTGTAAAAGACTAGCAATGACTTTTTCTGGAACTTCACTAAGATTATTTATAAGATATTGAATACAGATACTTTACTATAACTACACACTAATTAAATATAAGACCAAAGGAACATGAAACATTTAGTAAGCATTAATATATATATATATATATATATATATATATATGGGTAAAACATTGCATATTATGCAGTTCTTTTAAACACACCCTGTTCAGTCTAGGTTTGGCTCGCTGTAACTTCAGACTTTTCCCATAGCTAGAATAGAATATGGACAAGATTAAGGCTAACAAAACAAATGATAGTGATCTTGAAAGAGGACTTTGCAGGCTGTTTTGAAAAGTTTATGAGGTCTCCCTTATCAAGATTTGGTACACATACAAATATTCAATCAACCTTCACCAAACAAGGACATTTTTGTTGAATGTTTAAAACAAAACTTTTGAAGCAGTCATGTTGATTCAAAGATGGCTATGGCACAAATCGATTGATTAATCACTTTTCATGGAGACAATCTAGTCTTAAATCAAACCATTCATCTTTTTAAAACACATTTTATTGTTGATATTCTCAGCTTGTAAATGAATGAGTCATTCAATGATCTTTCTCATTATCTATGTGATTAAAATTTGAAAAAGGAGATGTTTCTTGTCAACAGTTGGAATTAATCATTACCCAGATGTTCATATCAGAAATGGTTGGACATAATTATTACCTTGTGATAATTACTAAATTGCTTATTAATAAGTTTCCTCACTTGTTCTATGCAAATGACTAGATTGATGATTTCTTGTCAATAAACAACATATTTTACTTGACTAAAATCAGCACATGCAAAAATACTTTCAGCACATTTAACAGAGATTCCTTTTCTTTGACTTGCAAAACAATCTACAAGACACGATACTGAAACATCAGCTTTGATTGGCTAGCAGAGGCATAGTTGGAGATCAAAGGGCATGGGGGGGGCTTTGCTCTTTGAGTCTCCTCCTATCCAAAAATGTATTGCAGTGGTTCACGTGGAGTCCACAAAGGAGTTACTGGAGGTCTGTGAGCAGACCTTTCAAAAGCCTTGGATCTATGAGCTTGTTAAAGTTGCCAGGCCTAGCTAGAAATTTGAGGGCCTGGGTTGCAGATTTGGCTATATGGCTCTAACATTTAGTTAGATTTGTTATTGTATAATGTTAGAAGAAATGCAATTGATGAACTACTATTCCTACCCAGCCTCAAATTTGAAGCTGAGAGATGAGCAGCTGTTGAAGACCAGAGGAAAGGAGAAAGCTGCCTATCAGACAACCACCAGCCTAAAGTTTTCCTCCTCTTAATTGTGGAAAGGTCTGTGCTGTACTTTTCTACACAAAAGACATGACTAATGGCTTTCATTCAAAAAACAACATTCTTTGTTACATAAAATGATGTAAAGATTCTCCAAACATATGTAGCACAGATTTTTCTTCTACATTTGCAAAAAGATTCACATTGAAGCCTAAATCTCCTGCAAAGGTTTGATGGAGAAAATATTTTGATTTGATTATTTAGAGAAATCATGTTAAAAAAAGGAAAACCTACAGAACATTCATAGAAAATGGCCAGCCAAAGCATAAAGGATTACAAAGATAACATTGATTGAAAAGAAAGAAAAATTTCTCGGTAAATTAAGAATAAACCAGTCTATATATGATTCACATAATCTATTGATTAAGAGGGTTTATCGTCTGGCAGGGATAGTTGCTGGATTTGTATTGATTCATTGATAAAAATACTTTAACTACCAGAACATAATAGAAATTTGAATCTAGCTGTAAATTTCTTTTTCTACAACCAAACTTAATAAACCATATTTACAGATTTGAACATTTATACTGCATCCTCCTGATAGTCAGTTACGGAGCTGGAACATGGAACCTAACCACAAAACTGACCTGCAAACTGAAAAGCATACAGCGTACTAATAAGAGAATAATGTGGAACCTCATCTTTTTCTGGCCTTTTCAGCATGGATTAAAGTGTAATATCTGTTCCCTGGCTGAGACAGAGGTGCTGGTACTGACATTTGCCTGCTGAATGGGCCAGAGATTGTGTACTTGTGAGCATCAAAGAGTGTGCTGGTGCAATGCGTTAGCCAATGAGGTTATACTGAGGCTGCACATTGCTACGCGCATTGGGTGCCTTTAAACTCGTCCTTGGGCTCTATTGGGATCCATTACCCTGGGGCAGCACTGTCCCATTGCACTTAAAGGGACAGGTCAGGCTCGTCCTGATGCTTTTGTGACTGCGTTTGCTTTAGCAACCACAGTTGCTTAGCAACCAAAGTCACATCAGCTGGAGCTATTTTTGATGGATTGCTCATATTTTCCCCATGCAAAGCCCTGTTGCATTTTTACTCTGGTGGGAGAGTGAATAAATAGATGCTCAACCTTACATGGAGAGATCACAAGACAATACAGTATATCAGGAAGAAAACTGGGGTCCAATACATCATAGGATCTATTAGAAAACTCTATGGAAATGGGCTGGTCATGTTGAAAGAACGGTAGACAACTGATGGACATCAGGACTAACAACATGGATCCTCAGAGATCACACGTAAAACTGAGACCAACAAAAAGATGGAGAGGTGAACTAGACAAATTCTGAAAATACTGGCTCTACAGCACCCATAATAGAGAAATGTGGCAGATCCTGGGGAAAGTCTACGTCCGACAAGGGACATTAAAAGACTGATGATGATGAATTACTTATATAAGGAACTGTATAATTTTTTTCTGTTTAGAACGATAGATTCTTCATTCAAGCTGGTGGTTACTTTGCTCTCAGAATAATGAATTAAGTTTACACATTTTAACATTTACACTTTAATAGTCTTAAATAGATATGAGAAAAAGTAACTAGTGCCCTTACACTGGCTTTGGCTTCAAACCCTCCCATCAGCCACATACCCCTTTATTACTTGCTCAGCCTGTTTGCGGTACTTGAAATAGACTTGAAGGCAATAAATTGCATTTCTGACTCTAAAAGACTGATTCATGCCTTTCCCAAGGGCATTTGCATGAATTAGACAAGGATTGTCCAAGCCAGAGATTGAACTCAGTTTGCTGAGTCTCTTCTCGGTGGTGTTACCCACTCGACAATCCCTTCACTAAAGACCTGTATGTATGAGAGAAATGTCGCATTTGATTTTCTTGAGAAAATCAATAAGAAGAAAGAGCTGCACGTCTGGGAGTCAAAGATGGATCCAAAGTTCCTCGACTGTCACTCAATCTGGAGTAAGATCAAATATTAAGGTGACATTAAATGACCAGAGAAGAAATGGTTTTTCCTTTCATCTTTACAAACTAAAGGTTTTTAGTCAAGTTCGGTTGACATAGTTGCATAATTCTAAATATATGTTTGGTTTTGTCATTCTGTTTGGATGGTATAATGGTTAGCATATCTGCCTCACACGTAGAATGTCCTCGGTTTGATTCCTCATGTGAGCAGAGAGTGTGGAAAACTCCTTCTTTGGACAAATTACCCTGTGCATTCAGCAGCTAATTGAGTACACTCTAAACTATGTGATTATGCTAGAGATTTTTGTTGACTTGCCCCCTGCCAAAGGGGTGGTCATTAGAGCTTGTACATATAAAGTCCTGGTCCCTATCAGACTTGAGACTTGCAAGGATCACTAAGCTGATGCATGCAACGGGAAATGGGATTGGTGGGAGGTTCTCCATTGGGGTTTATTGTCTCTTGAGAGACATGATGCTTTTTTATGTCAGGACAACCATTGATATAATCTACATTTCTCTGCCAATAGTTTTGCTTCATCTTAAAAAAGACTTTCAAGTTTTTTTTCAACTCTACTCAACTAAATGACTAAATAATTAACCGAGGAATAGAAAATATTCAGCTTATTTCATTCATTTAAAGAATGAATCAATCACTATTATTAAGTGACATTTTTATGGCAAAGAGAAATATCCAAGTATGTACACACATAAAAAAATACATACATGCACACACACATACATATATAGATAGATAGATAGATAGATAGATAGATAGATAGAGAGAGAGAGAGGGGGAGAGACAGAGAGAGGGAGAGAGAGAGAGGGGGAGAAAAAGAGAAAGAAAAATACTGACACATTTACATAAATTTATGAAAAATAATTAATCAAGAATAATTACTCATCAGATGATCAATAATAATCTTTTTTGATTATCATTAAACTTTGGTAAATTATGGTTTATTTGATCAACTTCTACACAGCAGATCTGAATAATCATTATGAAACTCAATATATCCCATTGAATTTTTTTCCCTCAACACAAAATATTCAAAGCCAGATAATGATGCATGGAGTTGTAAAAATAAATGAATTAAACAAACTAAGATCAGACGATCCAAGACAAAGAAGGTACGAAGAGACCCAAGCCATTTTCCTTGAACTTATTTAGCATTTGATAACATCTGAAACTTGAAAGCAACCAGAGAGCTCACACCTCTGCTAATGCAATTGTCACTATAAACTGAAGGAAAATTAGTTCATATGTAGCTATGATGCAGGGGGGGTGTAGGAAAAAGTTCCTGGATCTTCCCCCAAATTTAATCAATTCTTTCTCAGCCTATGGCCTATCCTTCCACAAAATGCTTTCGAATTCATTGAGCTGTGTTGGAGATACTGAGTGGACAAACATCAATGATTATGTAAATACCTGAAAAAATATTTTTGATTATCTTCCGATAAAAAAAAAAATGCTATATCGATCGAACAATATAATTCATTATTCCCTGCTCCATGACCCAAGCTTCCAAAAAATTTCAATGATATTCAAAGAGAACTTTTAGACATACTGTGTGGAAAAACAGACAGACATGAGTAAGTACATATACTTCTTCTAACATTGTTGGCTGAGTTAGATTAATTGTATCATCAAAAGAGTTTGTATACTCATTGACCCTAATAGTTACTAACCAATGGTCAAGTCATAACTCATATTACCAAAATGTTCTGCCACGACTGACCTTTCCAGAGATTTACTGATGTATTCATCAGCTCTTGTTAACCATGACATTGGCCCTCATTGTGGGTTGACCTTTTGATCACTAGTCTTTGACAAAAGTCCATTTGAGTAGACAAGTTAGTTTCTGTTTACTCTGGCCTTCCATAACATATGATCCGATTCCAGTCTGGGGCAGCAGAATTCATGGCAAACTGATAGGTTGCCTAATGTAAACAGAATTTGCTGATTTTGTCCATCATGGCTATATTTGTAGCAAGTGTGACAAGATAGATGTGACCTGTTGATAATGCCTATTAGAAATCTTATTAAGGTCTGCTTTGTATAATCACTGAACGAAGACGGAAAGAAAAGGAAGACGGCAGAAAAGATGAGGGAAATAATCATGTTTTAAATACTTTTTTACTTGACAAACTATGAAAAGGTTCACGGGTATATTTGAATTTATCTGACATAACCGAAAAGTGATGTTTTGGGCGTACCAAAGAAGGAAGTGCAGAGGAAACTAGACTATTTCAGTAACCCCTCCCCTATACCTTTGATGGTCCCTACTTAAGACTCCTGAAACCTTCTGTCATACATATATTCTGATGTTTTGATGAGATGATTTTTTCAGAAAATGAATAATTGAATTCACTTCATTGGAAGAGTCCATTGTTTTAAATGGACAAGGCAGATATCTTCATCGGTAAAATTGTTATTGAAGAGTCTATTGTTATGGACAGAGAAGCAAAACAAATCATACGGTTTTAAGCTCATGTTTATCTCTCTCTCAATAAAAGTTTCCCCCAAACCAAACTTGCAACAAAATAAGATCCTGGTCATTGTTTGAAGGTCAACGTGTGGAATCATTCGCTACAACTTCTTGAATCCTGGCAAGATCATCACTGCCAGGGAATTGACAAAATGCATCAAGAACTGCAACTTTTATATCCAATATTGGTCGTTGGAAAAGACTATTATTCTCCATAACCACACCCAACCACGTGTCGCACAAATGACACTGGAAACTGAATGAACTAGGCAACAGAATTCTACCTCACCCAGCTTAGTTACCAGACCTCTCTCTGACCAAATATAGCTTTTTCAAGTATTTTGACCACTTTCTGCCAAGCAGCAGTTAAAAAACACCTTCAAAGAATTCATTGATACATTCAGAGCAAACAGTACAGTTTTGGCATAAACTGTTTTCATTAAATATTAAATGTCATAAGTTGTACATTAAATTATTCTGATAATACATAAAAGAATGCATGATGGTGTATTGTGTCAGTGATAAGTATATATATTGTATGAATCTCTTTTCTTCTCTAGAAAAATGAATTTACATTGTACGTACATTTGTAAGTTATTGGTTCTCCACTTTTACTGATTTTCAACAAAAACTATGATGGGAATCCAGAATTTTTTTTATTATCTTTAAATCTTCGAAACTTGTCTTGAAAGTTAATTCTCATCCTCACAGCTCTCTCTCTAGTAGACTTGAGTTTTGAGGCAATGTATGTTTTTGATTGAATCTCACCTCTGAAGTGAAGACTGTCTACTTTCTTTTTTATTGTTATCAATTTTGGTGCTTTTTCATCTTTTATAATATAACGTCTTTCCTGACAAGCTCACGTCACAAATAGACAATCAAAGATCTTCTCAGGTAACAAAGTAGACTGTTTTATTGGCTTTGTAACAATACATTATTGGTCATTGCTTAGTGAAGCTTGGTTCATAAGGTCAATTATATAAACCCTCAAAGCTAGTTTGACTAACAATATTATATTTTAGAGGCAATACAGGCAATATAGGGTTATACAACAAAAAAGCAAGTTATGAAAAAGACAGGGCCTACATTGCACTGGATATTGTTAATAGTTGCTTTGGAGGAATGTAATATCTATCTTTTGAGTTGATTGATATGTACATATTCCCAATTTCATTATTGAGTTATCTCCTATACACAGGAGAGTTTGTTTTATTTATTTCCAGTGAAGAAGCTGCTGGATAGTATCATGAGGTTAAACAATCAATTATGCTGGCAAATGTAATGAAGAAAATAATGAGTTAGAAATCTTCAGTTGTTTTAAATTGTCCTGTATCATTCATTTTTTTTAACTAACACTTGTAGCAAATGAAAGTTAAGAGAAAAAAACAATATGACAGACATTTCCGGAAATATAGCCATGGTTTCTATTGTTAAAAAAATGGATCTTATGATAAATGTTGATATTTCTGTAACTAGATGGAAAAAAAAGAAAATGATGATCACTAACTATATTCCTGTAGTTGAAGGAGTGGAATTACCAACTTTTCCTTCCAACAATTACTCAGATTGAAAGAAAACACATCTGCAAATGATAAAAACAAAAAAAGTGCCTATTATTTTTTCTTCTCTGACCAGTAAAGTAAAACAAGCAATTTTTCAAATGGATATAAAAGGTTCACATAGAGCAGATGGCGTGTAAAAACTCTATGAAACATTGGGTAAACAAACAACAGGTCACGAAGGATATATACAATCATTTTGAAACTAAACTTGAAGGAAATTCCTTCTTGGAATATGAAAAAATAATTACCAGAGAAAAATCAGAGCATTTTATGCACGAAACAGACCATTGGAAAAATAAATGTTAAAAACTACTGTTTTTTGTATTTTATTGAGTGCTTTGGAAAAACCTGACTGAAACTAATTTCTGAAAGAATTTTCTGAGGATCTGAATTGATAAATGGAGAATGGAACTAACTTATATTGCTGTTGGTCTATGCAGTCAAGACAAAGTTATTTATTACACAGTGGAAGTTTTAAATGTTAAAAAGAAGGCCTGTTTATTTTATGTGAGATCAGCAGAAAGTTCCACAAGATTTTGATTATGTTTACTCGAAGGTTGGAAGTCTTGTGTTGTCAAAAGACTGAATGGACACTTTGCAGCAAAATGTTTTGTTTTTTTGTGGGACACAGAAAATATTTTTGGTTTATTTTCATAAAGACTATGCTCACCTCCAAAGTAAAGAGGAAAGGGAAGAGTCGTTAAGTATGTATACCCATTTTGTAATTCCAGTTGTAAGTAATCTTCTGTTGTTTTGAATTCGATTTAGTCTGTCATTTTTTCAACTAACATTAATGTTTACTCCAGTTTTTTTGCAACCAAAAGATTTTGCAACTATTTGGCAGCACAGAGTGAGTCTTAGCAATGGTCTTAAAAAAAAGAAGAATTTCTTATTGTTGAATAATCTCTTATTTTTGAACATTAGATAGTCAATGTGACACTTGAACTAAAATCTCATATTTCCCACCTACCTGTCCCCTGTCCTAGCCACTAAATGAGGCTTTCCCATTTTTATGTGAATTATATTCATTTGGTTTCTTCTAAAATGTATTTCCATAGTCAGATTCATTTCTTCAAATGAATTTTTTTTAACATTGAATACAAAGTTGAATTTTTCAAAGATTTTTAGAAAGACCAAAATTCTTTCTTCACATTGACTTTGAGTCTGGTAATGGAATTCTTTGATTTTTTTATTGCAAGATTTCTCTCTTCAAATTTGCATTTGTATTTGTATAGAATGAGATAAAAGAATTTGTTGAATGAATTCCTCAAGATGTTATGCAACACTTTTATTTTCTCAAAATGACATTGTACGGCAAGCTGATTGTATACATTTATCGCAGGCTGTTTGTGAAAATTGCTATCATCAAATGAGTGCATAGGATAGATCAATAGGTCTGTAGCCTGACACATAATCATTCACTTAATCTTCATCTGAAATTTCTAGTGTCTAATGTTTGAACAGCATCATTAATGTTCAACACTGAATCTAATGCATGGACAAGGAAGGATATTAAGTTGAAAAATAAGTACATCAACACAACCAATTTTCTTGCATTTAAAGGTATGGTGTATTAACCCTTTGACCTGATCAACAGAGGTTACTAAGTACTAATTTAATAAATATATCTCAGACCCACTGATTATACACATCTTAAATCTTTAGTTAGCATTTGGACATTGAATTAAACAAATATCTTATATGGATTTAATTGTTAAATGCAATGCATTAATATAAATGAAATATATACATATATATATAAAATGAATAAATACCAGTGTCACCAAATTGGTTTCTATGTATGTTTGTCTGTCCACATCAAAGAGTCTGTGTTGAGGTATAAGTTTCACTCTCTTCCTCTCTTTAAAGCTAATGAAAGAGAGTAAAACTCATGAGACTGATTGCTGATGCTTTTATTTGTGTGTGCACATCCACTAGCAGGGTTTTTCAAAGTATTTGTCTTTGCAATCACCCATTATGATTATGATTTTTGAAAGCTTGTAGAAAGAGAGAAGAAAGAGGAGGAAAGGGAAAAGACACGCAACATAGTTGCCTTTTGACCATCCCTACTAAATATCACATGTTTGTCCTCTAATCTCTCATCTTAGACTTAACTCCTCCACCTCCAAACGTCATTAGCAAAATGTACAGTGGCCAGTTTCTATAGCAAAAAATGAAAAGATAAAATGAAGATAAAAAGTACAAATACATTTTTCTCCATGGCCCAAATTCACCAATTTTCTATCTCATGTTTACTAAAAAAAATTTTGTTTTGATTTATATAAAAAGTACAATCTTCATTTTGTTTGTAATAAGTAAATATCCCAGTCATTTTTTGACGTGTACTAAAATAAATAAAGTACTGAAGAATTTTGAAGAACTATCACTCTCAATGTGATATATTGTATGAAATCCCCTGCACTAAAGAATTATTCAGAAAGGTCAGGGAAAATCATCTTGAAATATATACTGTTAGAATTTAAATTCAAATGAACTGAATTTTTAAAAACAATTTTGCTATATTTTTTGTATTTTTTATCTTTATTTCATATAAGTTTAGATACTTTTTATTCTATCATATTCTCAGATGTAAATTGATGGAGCCAGAAATATTGTTTGGAAACTACCTTTTTTACAAACTCATACATGCGATTTTTTACCAAAGCAATTTCTATCGAGCCAAATAATTATGTTTTCGTACTTACTTAGGCCAAATGATAGATATCGACAATGATTTGGAATAATCAAAACTTTTATCTTGAATAAAAGTATAAAATGACCTTCTCAGAGTGACAGAATTCTCTATTTTGGTTAACATTTGATTGTTATTGTGTTTTGTTAACGGAAAAGAAATCAAAAATGGTTGACAAAAGCTAGTTCTGAGTTATTTCAAGCAGGTGCCTCCACTGCAGGATTAACAGCACTAACAATGAAATTGGTGACCTGAGTACAAATTCCAAAGCCTGAAGCTATCTATGTTTACTTAACACAAATGCCTTTGGGACAAGCATGAATTTTCTCCCTCCAGAGCTTTGGGAAAGCAACCAGTCTAGGAGAAGAACAACTGTAATTCCAAACCATTGATTGGAGCCTCTTTAAGATGGATGTCCTCCGAGGAGCTCCTGCAGCTGAGTTGATGCCAAAAATATCACTCTCTGCTTTCCTTATGACTAAATTCATACTGTTACATTGAATAGAAGTTCTGTGGGTCTATCTAATCTAACAGTATAAATTTGATTCAATTACATATGAATAATGGTAATACATGATTTTCACTTAATATTTTTTTTTTAAAAACTATTTATTTTCAGAGGTCAATTTTTTTGAAAAAATTTTCCACTTGCAACCTTTTGCCCTGCGCCATTTCATCCAGGGTCATTTTTATCTAAATCCGTGTGTTTATGTGCATCGTTAATAGCAAATTCAGACAATCTAAGTAAAACTTTCAAACTTCTTTTTCCGCAATAACTTAGTTATTGATAACTTTTTGTACAATATTACTTGAAAACTATTTTTACTAACAAACTTTTTTATGCAAAAAGAATCCATTTCCTTCTTTGCTATTGAGATATAAAGTACCTTAATCCATTTTCTTACAAAGGAAATATTCCTAGACAGATACACTTTCAGATCTATCATTTTCAGTTTTATTCATCCTGTCCAATGCTTTGATATTGCTTAAATCAAGTTAGCAATCTTATCAACAAAGAAATTCATTTTGTTTTCATTGATTTCTTCCTTTCTTGTCTCCTCAGTACAACATGTTGTCAACAATGTTCTTTTCCAGACCTTCCATTAGACATCTTGCATCCGCTGCCTGCATAATTAATTCCCGATTGTTACACTCTATGCATTTTGTAATGCAGAAGATCCATAATTTTAACTTGGGTTCAAGTGTCATTTATTAATTATACTGGGTAATCACAGTGTTGAAAAATAGCAATGATAACAATCACCCAATCATTATTAAAGGGGTCATCCACCATTTACGTATCAAACATGTTGTAGTTATCCCATTTCTTTTGCACTGACACTAACGTATATGCCAATGCAATACTTAGATGCAGAAAGCCCTTTGTGTTTGCACTGGTCACTGGAAACATGGAGACAAATCTGCAAAGGAGACTTTGCACCTATTTTGCTAAGCTGTGAAGAGACACAACTGGTTCCATATTAAAAAGATAAGGTCTGTACATAAAAAGTAATGCAGTTATTTTGTTTCTTTCTCTCTCCCAAAGATCTAACATCCGTGGAAGTTGACAGTGGAATTTGAACAAATTTACCACTATTAATCTAGTATCTCTTAATCTACCTAAAATGTGTGTCCCTATCTTTCTCTAAATTTGTGTCCCCTTACAAAAACATGCTCACACATATATCTATATATGTGTCATTTATAACACATAATTCCACACATGGTGTGTATGATAATACACAGATACTCATTTGCTCACACACCATCTTCAGAGTGATTGCTCCTTATCAGCCACTCACTTTTAATTTGAACATGTATCTGTTACTCTCAGACCAAGCCGAAAGCCCCATTTGTGTAATCATACTTTTATAACGATCTTACCAAAGATTGACTCCTTAACCACTTTAGGTCAAATGATCTGACCTATTTTCTCCTCCCTTTTCCAGACATAGGAAAACAAGACACACTCACACACATTAATGCATTGAACATATGCCTATATCTTACGATGTGCGAGAAAAGCTCCAAAGTTAATGGCCTTCTGCATTCCATGCACCTATTACATAACATAAGTTGGTCTGGCTGGCTGGCTGGATGGATGGATGGATGGTTGGCTGAATGGCTATGCGTGTGTATATGACATGTACAGGCCCTACCAATGCTCGAGGGCTGAAAATTTATACGCTGACTCCTTACTGTGTCTACAAAAAAAACATTTTATTTTTTGAAAATTCCCTCTTAGGTAGGTTTTTAGTTGGAGGGTTCAATTTGCATTTTAAGATTATGCTAAATTTCTTTTTTTGTTTGTGACTACCAGCTTTCACGCTTGTTTCAAAATTCAAACTTCTTTTGTGATCACTTCCTGATAAAAGATGAAAGATGTAACTAATCATTGATCACCCCTTGGTCCATTTTTTTAATTGATCATTCCAACACAGAATACTGCCAGAAAACGTTGGTTATAAAACTGTTTCTATTGAGTGACTAACCAAACGTTATGAAAATTCTAATTTTTTTCAACTTGCATAAGAATATGTGACTGATTCTTTTTTGGAATCTGACAACCTAAGAAAACAGATATCATTTTCGAAGTTCAAAGAAAAGTACTGGAATCCTTGATAATGTCAAGCATATTTTTTTTTTTTTTTACCCTGGAGTTTATTTTCAGAATAGTGTCCTTTCATACTTAGCTTTTTTTCCATGGCAGTAACTGCTAGGCCACTTTACAGCTCTGCACTAAATTATTAAATTGAATATATTATTCGGCTTGATGCACATGCCCTATTTCTTTCTCCTGTAATGGACAATAGCATACAACCTCAATTTCAAGTTTATCTGGTGAGTGACCATTGGTCCAACTTGAGAAACCAAATGACCATTCCCCCAAGATAAACCAATAAACTTTGCCCTCTTCATTCAGCCTATCACTTTCTCATCTATATATGTGTGTCTGGCTTGTATAACTTGAGAAGTTCTGATGTGTTATCTGGTGATAAAATCTAATGTAATGGCCCCCAAGACATATTCAATTCCATCTTAACATATTGTATTACAACAAGTGTCTAATCCAGCTTTGCTTTGATGGGAGGGGGGCATTGATTCAAGCTATGACTGAAAAGACAATTATAGACAGTACTTAGAGATCTATAGGAACTAAATGATTGATTTAAAGCTGATAATTCTCTTTCATTTCTATTAGACAAGTGAAGATTATGCTTATATGCATATATACACACTTGAATCTTTGTAAGACCTGTGCTATATCTTCATAAATAAATGAAATCTGCCAAATTTTTATCATCAGAATATTTGAATAGGACGTCCAAATCCAAAATAATTTACGAAAAAATCTTTCAACTTAAATGTAATAATTTCAAATAAGAAATAAGAAATATGACCAGGATACTAATATTGACTCCCTTGTTTTATATTTTGTTTCACAATCCCTTTGGTAATGATGAATGCCTCCAAACATTTCTTGCAGCCATTTATAAACTTCTTGCACTTGGCAGCTGAGAGTTTCTCCCATTCTTCATGATTTATTCAAGCTGTTGAATGTTTGCACCATTCCTATGGTGTACGATATGCATTGAAAACATGACTCCAGATTTCTGCTTTCAAAAAAAATTCTCAAGTCAGAGAACTTTAAATGAAATTCAAGATTTGATGATTTTTCCGATATTGCGTGATATTTGTGTAAGACACTTAATGATCGATTAATTAGTTAGTAGGCTTGTTGGTTCTGATTATGTCAAACAAAAGCAAAGAAAGAGGGGGAATTATGTTTTATTTCTCAGCTGCTATTATGTCAGAACAGGTGTGATGTCATTTAAAGGTGTGATGTTATTTTAAGAACATCTTTTCTGATCCATTCTTTCTACTAGCTGTTATGATGTCAGAATAGAATGTCAGAGGTGTGCATTTTTGCATTTCTAAAAAAGCCAAAAATGGCCAAAAAACGCCAAAGATGGCCAAAAACGCCAAAAATGGCAATTTTTACGATTTTTATTCTGAATATTTTCATTCTGCAATTGCGTGAAAATTGATATACAAGACTTTAAAAGGTTGAATTTCTTGTTGGATTGATACAAAACTTGGTTCAGACCTTCAGGTGAATAATTTTTATCTCCCTCTTCCTCTTCATCCTCTTCTTTTGACTCCTCCTCCTTCTGCTACATCTACCGCAACAAGTCACACTTGACATCAATTTTCTGAATCGCATCATGTTGGATTGATATCAGACTTGGTCAAGACCTTTGGGTGAACCATCATCATTTTCTTATCTTGCTTCTCATCCTTTCCGAGATGGTAGATGTATTGTTGAACTTATGGTTCTTATTTGTTTTCCAAAGATATGGTATGAGGTTCCTTTTAGAATTATTATTTTTATGGTTGTACAAATCACTTTGTTCTGTAAAACATAAAGTCATGAATTTATGATGTGTTTATGTATGATTCAGTTGAATACTTACAATACGTTCCTTATTGCAGAATTATTAAATAATGAATATTTATCACTGCTACCCACAACACTGGTTTAGATATTGGCCTAAGGTTATTCATGTGTCATGATGTTTGCATGTATCTATGTACCTATGTAATCAGACTTTGCCCAGCTCTGAGCATTCATAGTTGGAAATTGAAATTTTGCACACGCATTCCCCTCAACGAGTCGGAAAATCTTTTTTTGTTGTTGTTTTTATGAAATTTACTTCCAGAATGAAGATTTAGTGGGAGGCTCAATTTTCAATGTAAGTTTATGCTAAATCGGTCCCTAAGTTTATGAACACCCATATTTTTTGAAAATTTGTATATTTTAGTGCCCAACAAAAGGCAATAGAAGTAGTTTATTCATTAATCACCCCTTTCTCCGATTTTTTAATTGATCATCCCCAACACGACATGTTGCCAAAAGACATTGGTCACCGTGAGGTTGAAAAAAACCCACCTTTCAACATATATACCATCTGTTATGCATGTATCCGTTATATTTGTTGCAGTTATTGATCACTATTACCCACAATAAAACAGTTTAAACACTTTTGCTGGGTTTAAGTAATTCATATGTTACTAAATTTACATGATAAAAATGAGCATATACGGGCAGGGTTGATTCATACTTTCCCTTGGAGTGCTCGTTATATTTTACAACTTTGAGAAGGGAGTTTTGTTTTGATGGTTTTTGCCTTGAGGGTTTTTTGTTCTAGTGGGATTTGTCATGTAGGGTTTTGTCCAGGGGGTTGTTCTATACTCACATTTCTCTGAGGGATATTAAGGACTGAAGGATTTGATCGTAATTTTATTTGCTAAGAATTTTTTTATGGTTGCTTTAAAACAGCCATTGCGGACTCTTGTTTGTTCATTGGGTTTCATATCCCAAAGACAAAAACCTCGTCCTGAGAATTCTCAGTCAGGAAATTAAAACAATTGCTTTTACAGAAAATCAGAGTCATGAAAAATTTGATTTTGTCTTGAAGAAAAAATCCTTTAGAATTATCCGTTTATTTTCAGATCTTCTTTGAAAAATTGTTTGTTATACGGTGAAGTTTAAAAGCCTTAAAATATAAAACCCAAACCATATTGAACGATATATCTATCATATCTATTGGTAGTGGCTGGAGGAGAAGGAAGAATCACGAGTAGTTTTTCTTTGAGTCACTGATAATCAATTCTCATACTTATAAGATATTGAGATACAAAAATATTCTGAGGGTATTATTTTTAATAAAATTCATATACGGTTATTTTTGCCGAATTAAGACATTATTGGCTTTTTTTCAAACACAAAAATACTCAACACGTACATTCAATTATTTCATCACAGAAGTTGGTTTCTTAAGGATGTCATACATTTAATGACGTCATACCGATTTCTTCTCTCCTATTTCTTTTGGCTAACATAATTTAGACCGATCAACAGACTGAGAGGAAACTGTCTCTTTGAGATGAGTAGACACATCTAAAGAAAACTTATATACTGATAATGAAATAAACCAAGAGAAATAAAGCGAATGAAATATTAGTCAAAAATAAATACTTGATAATTTTGAAAACTATCATTTCTGGAACTACTACTATGATGAAAAAACAACAGAAATTGGTCTGGATGTCAACTAAGTTCTACTATTTAGCGATGACTG
Source organism: Thysanoteuthis rhombus (assembly GCA_963457665.1). Lineage (NCBI taxonomy): Eukaryota > Metazoa > Mollusca > Cephalopoda > Oegopsida > Thysanoteuthidae > Thysanoteuthis > Thysanoteuthis major. Next base: position 13,136,480 of record OY735227.1, on the reverse strand, counting down.
GGGAGAGAAAAGATGGAGTTATGTCTTTTTCAATTAGAGTTAAGCGAGTGTAGTGAGTGCAAGCTGTCTGTGTTGCAGTTTGAACCCTGTTCACTGATTCCATTTTCTGCAAAACTTACTATTAGGCCACCCACATCCTCGATTCAATTTATTTCCACCATACAATCCTATGAAATTCAATTCAATTCACAATGTTATTGATTAACATTTGTTAATAATGGCTTTGACGCAAATCTGTGAAAGAAAATTAAATCAACAGCATTTGATTCCCTCAAATATCTTTTTATCTGTTTGAAAATTGAAGTTGACAAAAACTGATCAAACAAAACCAAGCAAACAATGACTTATTTTTGGTCGATTCATTGAATTTCATAATTACCATTTTATTACAAGTTTTAATCCATTTTCTTGCATTTCATGACATGGAATTTTTCCTTCGCTCCTCTCGGACATTTTTAGCGACTGAAATTACAATTTATTTGGTCTAGTCGAAAAAAATCAGGTGATTTAACTGGGCACAAATATTGTCGAATTACACCTTTAGGGGATTGCGCTCTTCGCTGTTTTGAAAAAAATAAAAGATGCCATTCCTTCCCAAATTCCCTCTTACGTAGCATTGACAGGTCAAAGGACATTCTAACATGTAATTTTGATATTTTTCTTGTTCATTTGCACATGATAATAAAGATTTCAAAAAAGGATTATTTTCTTAATATTTTTTAATGGCTTTATTTGCATTTTTTTTCTTTCCTGTACTCTTCCATTTATACTGGTGGAAACGTAGAGATGGCTGACGATTTACTTTTTCTGTCAGTTTTTTTTTTCATCAAATCTCCTCTAAGAGCACCTTTGGGAAATCCCATTGTTGGTTAATTTGAATGGAATAAAAGACAATATTCCAGCCAACTTGAACCTGTTTTTTAATGCTTTTTATATGGAAAAAAAAAATTTATCAAAGGATTATTTTCTTCACATTTTTCAAGATATTTTATTTGTATTCTTTTTTCTATCTTCCATTTGTACTAAAAAAATTGTAGAGAAGTGGAGAAGGTAGTCAAATTGTTTCATCCATCTGTTATTCTTCCTAAATTTGCATGAGCAATATATTATGATCCACTTCAAGGCTTGCTAGGTCCTTCTATATCCATGTTAACTGTACATTCTCGGAATATGTTCCCTACTTATCTGTTGCCTGCCTCTCAAAACACAGGACGAGGAGTTGAACTTTCCAGGTTTTGAATCAGTGTCGTCTGCTTCTTGAACTGAAGAGTTCAGTCTTCACCGTTTTTTTACCCATGACTTGGTGGGATGAGACAACTTCATGCCTTTCCTTAAACATTAGTTTGAGGAGGAAGCAAAACCAATTCAATTTCTGTGCTACCAACCATTAGACCACCTACACATCGAATTTATTTTAATTCTCAATGCTATTTTATATGATTCAATTCAATTTTCTATGTGACTTTATAGCATTACTTTAGTGCAATTCTCTGGGAAAAAAAGGTAAAAAATGAAACCAATGGCATTTAATTACCTTAAATTTCTTCTAATTACACCTTTGGGGGGTTTCCACTGTTGCTTGTTTTGAAAGAAATAAAAGACACCATTCCTTCCTAAATTCCCTTATTCATATGATTGACTTGGTAAAGGACATTTGATCATGTTTTTAATACTTTTTAGATTTGCATAAAACAATAAAATGTTCTAAAGGATTGTTTTCTTCATTTGAAGTTACTTTATTAAATTTTTTTCTAAAAATCTCACTTTTGTATTTAAGACGTCGAGGGGAGATTGAGATGGCAGACGAGTTATTTGAGCTGTTCGTTTTTTTTTTTTTCTCATTTTTCCCTAATTACACCTTTTTGGAATTGAATTATCAGTTGATTTGAAAGAAATGAAAGTCACCATTCTACACAAAATATAGTTGTGACATGGCAAAGGAAACTTGAAGATGCTTTGTTAATAATTTTTCTTAAGTATTTGTATAGACATGGTCTGCCCAGGAAGTATCCAACCATTTTGTATATCAAGTGAACCGGTTGCACAACATTGATGCAACATGGAAACCAATTAGAGAGGACCTTTCTGTGCATACGCGAACAGACACTCCCTCGAAGGGTTATTCAGTTAGCTACTAGACATAATTGGGTGCGATTGTATACTACGTGGCTATCACGTTCTCAATGACTGACCATTATTTACGTAGCGCGTTTTTTTTTTTCGGCAAAACATCATAGCACTACACTTCTTTCTAAGCTTTACACATTTTATAACCAATGTTCAAATGATATCAATGTGCAAACGTGTTTGAAGAGCACGACAGCTGCCAAGTTTGGCGCTCAGTCTTGATATGATAAAGTTAACAAAGATCTGTTTTAAATTCTGTTGATAGCTTACTGAGTTTTTTATTGAGAAAAAAAAAACACTGATTCAAATATACTTGTGTTATATTAGAACAGACCAATAAAGTTTAGTTTGGGAAACTTTTTACGGAGCGAGTACTTCTGAGAGAGAATAGTATGGTTAATATATGAATAAAAACGTACAAGCATGATAAGTTATATCGAAGAAAATTTCGGAATAATTGTAAGTGGTAGAAACAATAGGCTAATTTTTTGCATTTTGTAGGAGGTAAATTAGATAAGCCTGGCAAACTTTCGTAAAATATAATGGTTACTAGCATTCCAAGCAAATTTATGAATAGCCACTATCCATATATGCTGCTCTTTTACCTCGTAGATTAAGCAGTTGTTAAGTTTCCTTGATGAAAATCAGTATAGTTTGAATCATCAATTTAGACACAAACTAAGAAACCAATTTAGCATAAACTTCCATTGTGAATTGAACCCACCCAGTAAATACGTAGTTATTGGGGGGTATAAAATAAAGGAAATCAGTTTCACTGCTCATTGAAGGGAATGTGTGCGTAAGATTTCAAGTTTCACAATGAACTGTCAGAGCTGGGTAAAGTCCAGATAGGTACAAAGATAGATACATATAAATGTCAGAAAACATCAATAACCTAAACCCAACAACAGTGATTCAACCAGTCTGTTGTGGGTAGCGGTGATTATTAATTGTGGTGGATATGAAGGGAAATTGAGACTAAATATGTGTTCTTTCTCTCAAATAAGATGGCGATTAGATACCATGACATTGGAGAAACAGAGCAAGAAGGCTGTTTTGTTCAGGGTGGAAGACTGCTAAATATGATTACTACAAATTAGAGTAATTTACGTTTATCTACGAAGAATACAAGTTTATCCATGAGATATGTCGTATTTGCTTAGTGAGTGGGAATATTAGTTTGAATACGAAATATCCCTGAGATTTTGGAGGTTTTCACTGAGGGATTTTTGTATTGTGAGCCAAGAAAAACGCTCTCATCAACTTTTTATAGTTAGTAGGCTTACGACTATGACATCGCAATCTCTGTTTTTTTGGCAATAAAACTGTTAGAAGGGTATTTAATTTGTTTAAATCAACTGGACTAGCATAGAATATGTTGGGGTAGCACATAGACATTATCAGACAAGGAAATAGCTTTGAGCTTTAATGTATGCAAACATTCAGACAAAATCTTTGCTTTTTTTCTGTTTGCTTTGGTATGACAGGAACCGCCAAACAAAATAAGAAACAAAAAAGTGACATTGGCTTAAGATACTAGTTGTAAAGATGCAATGTACGTGTCAATGATGAACACTGATTATGATCCGAAGTTTAAAGCCAACTTTTTCTCATTAAACTGTTTACCTTTAAAAACTTACTGAGTATGAATGAAATATGGCTTTTAAAAAGTCTTTTGAAATCAAAACACAAAAATGAACATCAAATTTCTTTAAAGAGAAGTTTTTGATCTTGATCTTTATTCTTCAACCGGCAACTTAAATGTCTATTTTACGAGACGAAAAAAAAAACAAAACAAAACAAAAAACGAGAAGACAACAAAAGTTGAAATATATGAGATCGGAAAGATTAAACACAAAGATTTGACAAAACAGCGGATAGATTTTGAGCTGACCAGAAGGGGTAAAAGTTGAGAAGAGATAAAGATCATTTCAGCAAATTGGAAAAAGTTTTGGCAAAAGATAAATGAAGATTTAAAAGGTATCTTCAAAATATGTTCTCAGTGTCATTCCGATGTTTTAAAATAATATGCAGCCATCTTTTGGAGGAAAGACATTCTCGAAAATGTTTTTCTGCTGGATAGTTTTGAGAAGGACCATTAACATTCAAAGAGGTTTTCAGTAGCTTGAACAACTTCTTGCTGTTAGTGTTGTTAATACAACGTTTTGACCGATCAATTCTATGGCCTTCTTCAGGTGTACTATCTGAATGTGATTGTGGTAAAAATAATTTTTTCAGAGTTTTTTTTTAAATTCTTATGGGGAAAACACCACCAAATATACTTTTCTTTTTTCATCAAAAATTTCCAATCAACACTACATATGAATACTTTATTTTTTCATGGAGGTTTGATTTAATTCAAAAAATGTAATTTTTTTTATAAGATTGAATGTTACAAATTGATTTGAATTTTAAAATCTGATCCATTCTAAGGCCTTCTCCAGTTGTACAATACATACGAAAAAAAAAGTCCTTTTCTTCTATAAACGGTTGATGGAAGCCAACAAAAAAAAGGTGGGAAATATATTAGCTCAACCAACCAACCAACTAATTCATCCCAACTTCACAGCAACGTGTCTAACACAGGCAATTCTATATTTCATATGCAGGGTCGCTCTCTTATCCTTTCTTTGCTTAGCAAAAAAAAATCTCACCATATTGAATTCCATATTTGTTTGACTTATACATTTATCCCCTATGCTAATTGTATGCAGCTTCATTTAATTTTCTCACTCTCCATGATCTATACCAATCACTCGGGACCTTACCACTAAGAGGCAGTGTGAACCCATCTCACTCAGGATATGATCTACCACGTCTGATTTTTCGACTTTCCCTTTGGATTTGGCTTCCCAGCATTTTCTATGCCGTTAACCGTTAGGCCATATGCGCATCTTTGAAAAGATTGTCCAACTAAACAAATCAATCAGAACCAATAAACTGTAAACCAGCAGTAAGTAAAAGTGAAATACTCAGTAAGTATTTGTCACGGGAAAATCATCTTTTTATTTATTTTAAAAGATTCCATTCTGTATCCATACATCAAACAGACAAATTCTGGTAGACAGCTCTTGCCTCAACCATTGACTTTTTACTGAGAAAGTTTTTCTGTCACAGTAAAATAACTGCATTTTCTCTTCAGTTGATCCGTCAAAACAAAACAACTGCATTTACAAATCTCATACATGGCTAAATGGAAAATCTGCCAATCATGAGATTGGCATATCCTGGAAGAAAAACGGGGAAGTTTTACGTCTCAGAAATTTTCTGATGGATGCAGATTTAGTGGTTGACATTTGTAAAGTGCTTGGGCAAATAAGGTTCGCCATAGAAAAAGCAAAAAAAAAAAGTGTAAAACTTGTCTGGTTAGTCCCACAATAGAAACACTCACTGTCAATGGTTGCTGTCAAATAAATGAATAACAGTTATCCAGAGATGTGCCATTTTTAATATCTTCAAAACTGGTTGTTCGGCCTTGATAGAATAGAAGGAACCTTAATGCACATGCCTTAAAGGATACTCTCCTTGGAGAGTTGTCAGTAAGCAGTGGGACAGCATTGAACAAGTCTTTGTTGTGTAACAATTACATTTGCAATGATCGAGCAATTTGTTCGTCTCTTATTAGAAATCTGGAGACATATTATGCATATTGCAAATTGACAATAAAGCTGAAGCACTTGTAAACAAGTTGGTCTATTTGCAGACAGATCAGATAATGATTTTATTTGTAACAAGAAAGAAAATAATGATAACTTCGAATATAATCTCCTATACAAAAAACAAATGTGATATTGATATTACATACTTATATATACTGATTATATTGGGGTAATTCTTTAATTGAATTCTGAAACAGATCTCAATATTAATTTTGGAAACTAAGGCTTCAGCTTGAACTGTTTGAACCTGTTTACTGTCTGCCATATATATATATATATATATATATATATATATATATATATATATATATATATATATATATATATACATATATATATATATAATGATGTAACTCTTTTTCATGTAAAATATTGATGAAAATAGAAAGTTTTCACTGCATGTTCCTAATGGTTTCATTCCTGAAAAAGTTTTCCGGGTGATTGAACTTCTTTGTGTTGTTTGTGTTGTTTGTGTTGTTAACATGACGTTTCGACTGATTCGTTCTATGGTCTTCTTCAGGTGTAATATCTGTATGTGATGATGGTAAAAAGAATTTTCCTACGATGATGGTAAACAGAATTGGCCAATGGTAGCCATGCTACAACGTTGGATTCAGGTAATGCCAATTTTTTCCTTCTTTCCTTGTTAGGCTTGGATTTCCATACCTTGTCCCTGTTGAGTAGATCGAGCTACATCGGCTTGAATTCTTGCACCTGTCTGACATACATCAAGTTGACATGTTGATATGGGCTGCTTCCTTGATTTTTCTCAGTTCCCAACGGCGTTCCCTGTCTACGATGCAGACATCTTCGAAAGAGAGGAAAAAGTTCGTTTGATCATTGATACAGTTCACGATGGAAGAAGAAAGAAACAACAGACTTCCATTTCTAGATTTACTGATAATCCCTACAGAGCATGGTTATAACACAGCAGTGTACGAAAAGCTGACACGTACAGGACCAAACATACAGTGAAATTAAGACCATCCACCCTGCATAGAAAATGAGAACACTGAGAAAAAGATTAAAAAAATGATCAGGGACTCTCAGATGTAACAGCTATCCACTCATATCATTGCAAAGAAAAAAGAGATAGAAGGGCTCCCAAAGTTTCTACAAATTACCCTCTACCATCAACATCTATCATGTTAAAGGTACGGCAGAGGAAATTAAGAAAGCTTGTATGACTCACAATGTACGGGTCACTTTTAGTAGTCCTAGTACCCTTTGAAATTTGCTCATTAAAATGAGTCCCACACGAAAGAAAAATCTGTCCAGTCACTAAGGAAATAGGAAAAAATATATACCGAGAAAACTGGCAGGTCTGTCGAAGTTCGACACAACAAACATGAAAATGTCGAAATCAAAGGCGAGATGGGGAGATCTGAGATGGCTAGCCTCATCTAGAGAGATAAGGCAGATACTGTTTTGCGTTTTGTAAGTTTTGATATCACTTCCTAGTGGGATATCGTTTCTTAGCCGAGGAGCTTCTAAGGGAAAGAATGACACATTTTTGTAAGACAAGTTATCTCAGCTGTGAAACTGGTCTGACAACTTGCTAAAACAAGTTATCTATATGATCTGACGTTTGCTGGAACGAGTTATCTTGTCGATGATAGTAAAGAAATTCACAAAAACAAGCCTTATACAGCAAGACCCCCACTCTCTCTTTAAAGTATACTTCCGGCTAAAGTTACTGATGTTCATATTGCATTAGTGCTCTTCGAAAAAGGGTAAATTCTAACTGAAGGTTATAGGGTGAACCAACCGATGCTTTTCACGGGGATAAAGTCAAGTTCCCAGGTCGTTGGACGGTAGAAAAAAAAAGGAAAGAATATATTGTGACTAGAATTTAAACTTGATTTCTTCATACAACTTCATAAATAACAAAATATACCACCAAACTCCAAGAAGTTGTCAACCAACAAACGATCTTCAACTTTTTCAGATGAAGCATAATTAATTATTGACTAGTATTTCTTTCATCTTATTTCTGATGATTTTTATAAATGCAAAAACAACAACAACGACCTGAGACTTAGGATAAAAAGTAACAGAATAAGATGAAACAAAAACTAGTCATTAAGTCAAGCCCCTTTTTTTCGTTATAGCATTTGAAATAAAATTACTGTTTTTTAAATATCAAGCAAAGATTTGACCACATAAAGTAAATATCATTGCAGCTCCAAAAATCTTTTCAGGGTCCAATTTTGATTTAATCAGTTGATCGTGTAGATAACAAACTTATCTGTTTATGTCATAAATAAATCCTCGAGAAAAAACAATAAAAAATGATTCATGAAGACAAAATTAAATTAATGCCATATTTCAATTGCTGGTGCCTCTTTTCAAATTTGTCTTACTTCTTCCGACTGTAAAATTGAAGGTCAGGAAATGAAATTGCAAAAATTTATGAGTTCAGTTTCCTAGATCATAAACAGGAAAATTTAATTAAAAATCTTCAACTTGGTTAAGAGGAAATTTCAAAGAATTCTTTTATTAAAAAAAGTGAATATAATTTGTCTTGTATATTATTTTTCTTGTTGTTTTGATATCTTTTGAATTTCGAATAAGATTAAAGATTTCCTAAAACCAAGTGTTGTTTAGGACACTTAGTTGTATGAAAGTGTGTTTCTATTTGTATGTATGCAATACCAAAAAATCCTAAATTTTCTTTTTCTTTCTTTCTTTTCACATCCCTCTTGCTGTCTTTCATAGCCTCTCTCTCCTCCTCTTCTCTCTGTGTCTCTGTCTGTCTGTCTGTCTGTCTGTCAGTCTGCTGTCTGTCTGTCCATCTCTCCTTCTCTCTCTTTCTCTTTCACGCAATTTTATTCAAAAACCATGCTTACAGCCGCCAACAGTGTCATGAATCCGGGCACAAAAATGTGTCCATTTTTGGATGAATTAGCATCGTAGAAAGTATTTGCGGGAGCGGATGATTTTCAAAAATCAACTTCTATAGTTATGCGATGAGCTTGTGTACTGTGTGACCATTGCATTCACAATTATTGAGCCTGCATACTATTCATGTGTCATGCAAAATTTGGGGGGTAAAACATCTCTGCACTTAGGTTTGTCAATCCCATACAGTTCAGATTCGATTCAAATATATTTCAGATCCTGGTCGCGATTAAGGAGACAGTGATGCGGCAGCTTATAGCAACCATATGAGCATTTTTTTATAGTGTTTTGGGAGGTGGAAGAGACGCTGGGATGAATGTACGCGGCCCCAAAGCAAGTACTTTGACTATCTTTGCGCTAAGGCGCCATTGACCTAGTTGGTTTATTTTCTTGTAAATATTAGATAACGAGAGACGTCCCTGTCCTCATATGTAAAGTGAGTATATCATGCAGCAAGATACGATGTTGGGCGTTGGTCATAGAGCTATTCTTACCGAGAACTTTTTTATAAAGGATACTGTGTTCAACCCTTATTGTACGTCCCACTCTGTTTAGGCTTGCAGCTGACAGAGTACTAGGTTGGTGAAAAGAATCATTGCAGTTTTTCTCAATCTAAGAAGATCTCAAATTAAAATAAAACTTATCCATCGAAATAAGAACCTTCAGAATCAACACATTTTTACCAGCTATAAACAAGTGCAATTATTCTGGAAGCACAGAATTTATGTTATCCCGGAACCAATGGATTATTCGAAGGCGTTTTGAGATGCTGCTTGGTTGTTGAAGACCTTGCCTTGCTGTAAGTGATTGAAATGCTAAAAAAAAAGCGGTAGTCGGTCATGGAGAGGTCTGGTGATTAAGCTGGGTGAGTTAAAAATTCCGTAGCCTAGTTCATCTAATTTCTGCAGAGTCATTCACGGACATTCATTTTTCGTCACAGTATGATCAAAAAATGGATCCTTTTCGGTCAACGCAAACTTTTATTTTCTTTCAGCTCGTGTGGCATCCATTTGACGTGCTTTTTTTGCTTTTCCAATCTGGTGAAAGAGTCTAACAACTATTGGGGGGTCAATATGCAATCTCTCGAGTTGTTTTATATGGGTCCACCCGAATAATGGCCCCAAATTGGACATCACTCATCACAAAAGAACGTATATGCCCCCTTATCTTCAGGGCTCTTGTCTACGTTTCAAAATTTTGGAGCCAATAATGATCTGAACGATCTTTGATGATACCCGGGTCAAATACTTGGTTGATATTGCGAGCAGTTCCCGATGCTTCATGTCTCAATTTGAAGATTGTTTTTTCCAAATTGCATTTTTCTATCTTTGTTTTGACAGCCTCAAATGCAACAGAATAAATAGTGAAAATAAAAAATTTAGCTTAAATAAATAGAGTAAAATTCAAACTCGAAATGGTATATTCCTGTGATAAAATACGTGTTCAAACATCGAAGAAAGGGGACTATTAGTTTTAGCAGTAATCAATTGTGGGGTCGATGGACCAATTGCAGTCTCTCAAACGAAGAGTTTTGAATCGCCTGACCAACCAGCAAACAGCATAAAAGTAGCTCTGTCATCCGATTGGTTGACTCTTGAAACAAAGACCTCCAGAGAAAACAAGACAATTTGAATAGTCGAGAGTTGAGGAAAGGCCCAGGAAACATCACACCTCCTCTGAGTTACTGGCTAATCAGAGATTGGGGGAGTTGGAGATAAACAAGCTATCAAGTCAGTGACTGAGGATAGTTGGAGACGAGACACGTCACTCCTAGTTATTGCCTATTGAAGTTCTAGTTGAAGTAGTTAACGGGTTAGTGTCCACATGGGATGGAAGACTGAACGACCGACAATGAACAATAGTAGAGTTTAAGATACACGACTATAATCCTTGAAGTTGTAGAAATTATCTTTTCAATGTTGATACGTCCGTCAAATTTGAATCCTACATTTCCCTCTTCAAATCTTTGTCCTGATTTTGTTCTCATACGCTGTTTTCATTCGTTGTTTTCGGAAGCGATTCCACATGGTTATAAAATTTCATTGAACCTAGTTAGATAATAACTTATTCCAAAATGAGTATCGAAGTTTAAAATAATAACCTAGGGGAATGTTTTAAACTTGAATGGTTTTAGAACAAAATATAAGGGTTTTAGTGAGGACTTCTATTGCAAGAATGAAAGACAACCGAGGGATATCACGACTCATAATATGGATCCCCAGAGATAACATGAGAAACCAAGGCCGACAGAACACAAGATGGAGAGATGAACTAAACAAATTCATGAAATACTGCCTCTGCGACGACCATGATAGAGAATTGTGGCTAATCCTAGAGAAGATCTATGTCCAACGACGGTCGTTAAAAGACTGATGATGATAATACTTTACTGAAACCATTTGCGAGGGCAGATTTCAGCTGAATCAGAATAAAGACAGATTGAAGCTGTTCTTTTCAGAAAACAACCTGTCTTATAAAATACAAAAAATAACGAAAAGTGATTGAGCTCAATCAAAAAGTCGATTGACTTTGTTAGTCTCACCAGGTGATAACTGAATCATTGTTGGATGTCATCAGTTTAAGGTTCACTATAACCTTAGTAATCTTTTCTCTTTGTGGGGGCTAGGGTCAAGGGATTAAACGGGGTTACTGGATTAAATACAAATGATGCCTATGGGATTAGTTGGTGTGAATAGAATCGGCGTAAAAACAGAGTGAAAACACGAAGACACAATTTACGCAATGAAAAGCTGTATAGCTGGAGGAGAAAATTATGCAAAGAGAGTTATAGCAGAATTTTTATCGGAAGTAGATGTAAATAAAAACAAAACTTCAAGACGAAAGTTAAATAATGAAAACTAACCTGAAGGTGAATATTAGTTGAAGAAAACTATATGGCGGAAGGAGAAAATAATTTCTAGGTATGTAGTGAACTGGTAAGGTAATTCACAATCAATGCAGGCCATTAATGGCCATCAAAATAGTGTTTTTGGAACGAATAATTTGTCACTGACTTGAATACTCACATGGAATTTTCTATTACGTCTACCTGACGACAGAAGTGACCCCTAAACAGACAGGAAAAGAGATCTTTGAAAAATGTACAAATTATCTGCGCGAGGAAAAGAGCAAAAAAAAAATTCAACATTTTTCGAGTTCAAATCTTTGTTTTTTATTATCATTAAATGCGTCTTTTGCAAATTTTCGTTTTTGCAAAACATCGCATTACCAAGTTTTGTCAGCTCCTTCCCTAGTATCAAGATCAAGCTCCTTCGACTTTAGTCTTTTCCTGAAGAAATTTTTGACCGGGAGACAAGATCAAGATCAAATGGCTCGATATTTTTCGGATAGATTTCGTGAAGAAAACTATCTGTTCTTCCTTCAGTAATTTCACGAAGGTTTGAACCCTTTACTCCAAAACAGCAATGATATCACATTAGGAGTGAGAACGTAATCGATAGAAAAGGGTTTATCTTTTTAGTTGACTACTAGAAATTCTCGTATTTTGAGGGTATGAGGGCAAATTCCCTCTCTTTTTCTCTCTGTCGATTTCCTGGGTCGAATGAGATCAATATTCTCCTGGTCGTGCTCATACTATTTCCTTATGAGCAAATGCCATTCTCATCTATGCTATCTGGTTTGACAGTACGTTCTCAGATGCCTGCCTGTTAAAACGAGACTTTTCACCAACGTTTATTACGCTGAACCAATTTAAAAGTAAATACGACGCTGTACACTATCTAATATGGACCTGAAGCAATAACAGCTTTTGCGAAACCATTAGCTATAAACACAAGCAACGATCTAAAGATTTCGATCTTTTGTCGTTGTTTTTTTTTTACAATAGTTTTCAGCTTAACCATGAATTATCTGAAAGGGATTATTTGGTGAATAGAAAGAATTTCAATCGACGCACAGTATTTTATAAGGCCTGAAATAAATTGAGATGAGCATGAATGATAGTGGAAAGCGAGTTCTTTTCCGTTTGTCTTTGAAAGTTTCTTATTGTCCCTAGAAACTTCTGTGTCTACCAAGTAACGTGTCACTGGCAGACAGAATAAGAAACAAAAACGACACCATGATATGATGGATAAAATAGGCTTTGTCTCTTGCAGCCAATACAATTGTCAATTGTCAAGTTGTAGAATGACGTTAGATCTTTTATTTTCATCTTAAAGTTGTTCTGGAGTTTTGCAATGTAAGAAGATTGGATTCTTTTTTGTAGCTGTTGCAGTCAGCGACAACTTTACCGTCAACGGCGACGACGATGACTCAAAGTGAACATTTAGAAGTTTTAATCCTGTAATAGCTTGGATCATTCTCCCAAACTAGAGAACTTTATGTTAGAGGCAATGGAATTGACAGGAGATTCAACCGATTTGCACAATTTGGATATAAATTTTGTTTCAGATAGAGTTCAAACTTTCTCAAACAATTCTATTATTTGTACTGAATGTCTTCGACTCCAAATCGTTAATTATAGAGTGAGCAAAAACTTGCTATCATTAGTTTATCTTTTAATTAATTATTTGGACTAATATTCTTATCTTTGTTACTGGAAATTTTCTGTTTGTGTTAAAAGACCCGAAGTAAAATAGAGAATGAAAAAAAACAAACAACATGAATCTTAATTTGTCCGAGATCTAATAAAGACAGAAAGTGAAAGAAAGGTGAAATGAATGCAATAAGAAACATATATTTTTTTACGTACTTAGATTGAAAATACATTTAACGAATAGAGTTCGTGATGCAAGAAGCCCAAGAGTTGAAGTGCTTGCTGATACAGTTGTCTCAAAACTCCTGGTCATATATATTGACATTTTTTGAGAGTTCTTGATACTTGCAAGTAAGAAGATTGAGATGAAGACTTTTGGTATATATTTTTTATGCAGTTGCTGGATTAGACTATCTTCCGGGGGTCTTGAAAATGAAATTTCTGAAAGGGTTGTTTCTTGTAAAGGCGTTTTTGTTTTTGTTTTTTTGGAAGGTACTTATATAGTTCCCCAGGATACTAGAACGTTTCTTGATAAGACAGTCACTTTTTGCCCGTCACTCTATCCTAAGGGCCAGCTGCGTCATAACCCTTCGAAGTCCGGTGAAGAAAAAGGCCAACTTCGAAGATAGCGTCCGCTACTGCAGGTTTGTCATATAATGACTTTATGGCTTCTCATTGATTGAATTTTGACCAATGGACTACGAGCTTGCCCATAAGCTCCAAGTCTTTGAGGATTGTGTGGCAAATAACATAGATAGCAAGAAAGGTATCAAAATAAATTCTAACATCGTTCTATAGATCGTTACTTTCTAATCGTTATCTCTCCAGACTTTTGGAAAGGGTTCAGTTCAGAAATCCCCGAAAGTTACCTGACTACGACTGACACTTCAAGAAGTCTGTAGGGTACAATAGCCGAAACGTTGTAACTATTGCAACCCAAAAATGGACACTAGTCTAAGTAGATCTATGTATAATGATAATTCCTCGCCTAAAAAGAATTCAGACAAGCTTGGTTATCATGGCCGTGTGCCAAAATATCTTTGGAAAAGTTTGAAAGAGTTGAATTCCTACTAGTTGTTTGCATTGTAAACACGAAGTCTTGACTGATCAATTCTATGGCCTTTTTGAAGTGTACTATTTCAATGTGATAGTGACAAAGAATTTTTTTCCAGTGGAAATAAAACTTATAACATAAGGGTCGCGTGTTTTGCCAACTCCTTACTTGTCAGACATACGATCAACTGACATGGTGATGTATACTGCTTCTCTGATTTTCCATAGTTTCCATCGGTGCTCCCTGTCTATAATCAGGACTTCTCTACAGAGGATGGAGCTGAAGTTGGGAGTCTTTGGAAAGACCTTCCTCCAGCATTAGACCTGAAATAATGATGATGAAACTTTACTTAGTCTAGCACTAAGTTACAGTAAGGAGCACCAAAAATTGGTCAAACTCGGAATTTACTGACCTTAGCAGAGTATGAAAGTTAGCAAATATGGGGGGGGGGTTCTGCGGATATTTTCGTCAGTCTTCACAAAAAACAAACGTCCATAATATTCAAGTACGGAAGCCTGAAAAGAGATTAAGTTACCTCTTCCCTACCGAAAAAAATCCAAACTATTGGGTCTTTCCCGTTAGTCGTCACCACAGAAACGAGAACCCTACCACTTGACTTAGGGGGCACTAACGAAATAAACTCAACGTATCAGTTTCCACTGGATATGAAAATGTTGGTCTGGTTTAGTCTAACAATAACATCCCCGAATGTTAGGACCTATATTGCTGGTTCTACTTTTTCCAAACTTTTGACAGCATTTGCCTCGTTTTCTGGCCAGGCAAAGCTGTCAACAGCTCACAACTTAAATGATATTAAATTCGACTAAAAAGATATACAAGATTGGCCGCCTCGGGAGAGTTGAAATGTTTCTAATCTCCAAAGAGGCAAATTATGCAGTTTGTTTCTTGCGAGCATTATTCCAATTCGTCAAAAGTAGGTAAAAATCAGCAAGTTTAGTTAGTCATTCAATAGAAACAGTCGTGTGACCAACATCTTTTTTCAGCTTGCCATATTAGGGGGGATCAATTTAAAAAATTGGAAAAGTGGGAATCAATAAATAAGTTACTTCTCTCGCTTTCTATTGGATAGCGATCTCTAAAATGTAGAAAAAGCAAGAATGAATGCTGCCAGACACAAAAAGGGGACGGTTTTACTTTAAACTTTAATCGCAAATTGACCCCCCCCCTAAAAACCTATTAAAGGGGTGATTAAAAAAAAGTTTTACGCAATGGGTAAATGTTTGATTTTCAGCCCTGTAACTCCATTGATGAATCTCCAAGAAATCCTCAAATGAAATCAAGCAAAACAACCAGTTCAGGCTGGCAAGCTTTCGGTAGAGCCAGCTCAATCTTCAAGAAAAAGAAAATTCCATTAATTTTGAAAAGAGGATTTTACAACTATTGCATCCTCCCGATGGTTACCTATGGAGCTGGACCATGGAATCTTATCAAAAGATTGACCCTCGAACTGAGAACCATGCAATGTGTACAAGATGGGCTGGTCATGTTGAAAGAATTCAGACAACAGCTGGACATCATTACTAAGAATGTCGATCCCAAGAGATCATATGTGAGAATGCAGCCGGCAAAATATGAGGTGGCGCCACGAACTTGAAAAGTGTAGAAGGTATTAAGCCTGGCGAAGGCTTATGTCCAATTACAGTCGCTAAATGGATGATGATGATGATGATGATGATGATGATGATGATGATGATGATGATGATTACATACAAGCTAAGTTGACAGCGTTGGTAACAGTTTTTGTTTACAGTTTCTAATTGAGGATCGGTTGGTCGGTTCAGCGGAAACGTTTCTCCTCAAACACAAAAGAAGAATTCTAATTAACATTTTATGGGGCCAATCACACGGAACAAAAGGTCAAAGATTATTTGAATGTTTTTTTTTTTCTGGCTGACTGACTTCTATTTTGTAATTGCCAAAAGGATAGGTTATTAGTTTTTGTTGGATTGTTTTTGGTACATATATTCAGTTTATTGAATTTTATCTATCTTGTTTGCATCATTTTCAATTTTCTGATTATGCTATGGGTACCCTTCAAATTCTATCAAACAAGATTTATCGAATAAAATTATCCATCAGTTGTTCGACCTGTCTATATCATTAGCCAATTTTTCATTTTCGAGCTCCTCTAGGAAATTACATTACATATATATATATATATATATATATATATATATATATGATGAGGCCCGAAAAGGGTAGAAACATGAGCTAGTTTGTGTAGCGAATCCACATTCTACTATTCATTTCCAGCTCTACCCCCAAACAACTTAGCTCCATGAGTAAAATGTTGTATGTATCGAGCACTCTATGAAATGATTCCATTACATTTCAGAAGTGGCTTTATATTATTGATTTATCTTTATATTATGTAATACTGCTTGCTTGATTTGTACCACATACACTCTGTGTGTGTGTCTGTGTTTATATATATATATATATATATATATATATATATATATATATATATATATATATATATATATCCAAATTACTGTTTTAACTCCAAATTCTCATTTTTGTTCATTTACGGTTTATATCTGCTCTATTTGTTTCTTTCAACACGACAATTACGTTATCAAGATATGGATATATGTTCCTACAGAATGATTATACATTGCATTATATCGTACTGAAACTCCTTTTTGAAATGACCTCTCATTATTACACAGTGAATGTATCATTTGACCTAGACAACGTAGGTAGAATAAACAAAAGGGAATAGGGCTGCTGTAGGAATCGCACCTTCGGTCGATAGGATAGCTGTTTCAATGTAACGTTTCTCTAAACAGCTGCTGATGGTGCAAAGGCCTAGATAACTGTTTCAACTCCAAATTCTCATTTTTGTTTATTCATGGTCGATATCTGCTGTATTTGTTTCTTTCTGTGCGACAATTATGTTATTAGGAAATGGATACATGATTTGCAATATAACGCAGTTCATAATCATTCTCCCGGATCAGGGCATTCTTATAAAAACATTTCGTAAGCTGAAATGGTGTGAAGCGAAGAGATGAAAGCCATTGCTATTCGATTATTACTAATTAGTTAAAAAAGTAATTGAAGACAACGATTAAAATTTACTGCATCTTCTGGTATATAAGATGACAATAATTAATCAGTTCATACTCTTTAAGAAGATTGTTTAGTGAGAATCTTCTAGAAAGCAGTAAAATTTCGTGTTCAACACCAAACAGCGCATTCAAAACTATGGGCGTCTCCTGCCACTGAACTCCGAAAGAATACTTTTTCCGGGGGAGGGGGCAAAAGGATATAATCTTGATTTATCTTAGCGACAACCCTACTACCAGCGAAGAATGATGCCATCTTTTTATATGAATACATTGTTGTGATTGAATTTCAAAATAAGTATATCTCCATTATCTTTTATTGACTCTAAGGTTTAAACTTTCACCCCCACTTAATCTTAAGTGAGAAGGCCTGATCCAGAGAGGGAGAGGGGTCAAATACCTTGTCCCCACCTAAGAATTTACTTTTTCATCGAATTTATTCATTTTTTTTAAGTTTGAAAAAAAAAACCTAAAAAACAATCACTGCATTATTAAAGTCTGTGATACCCACGTAGCACAACTCTGTGCAGAGACGAACTGATTTTGTAGTTTATTGTAAGTGAATAATCCAGTCAATAGACTCTCTGGCCGTTAGGGCTAATCCGATCCGAGTATCAGTACGTGTTCTGAGGCTAAGTGAATGACTTGACTCTTTGGCTGTACCTTGAAGGGCTAATCCGTTACGGGTATCTGTATGTATCCTGTGGCAAAATAAATAATTTGACCCTTTGGCAGTACCTTGAAGGGCTAATCAGATACGGGTATATGTACGTGCCCTGCAGCCTTTATCTCATTAAGGAAATCGATGTCTGTCAAGAAGATTCCAATGCAGGACATCAAAATCAATTATCTTTTTTCTCTGAAGTTTCCATCACACGGTAACCATTTCACCAATTAATTGCTTGAAGCAGGGAAGGGTGATCATGATCGACTGCAAGATAAAAGCCCACGTCCATAGAACTAAGTAAGCATCAATCACAATGAAACAGAAATTCTATTGACTTAGCCATAGAACCGGAGATTCCCATCATTCGCAATTACTAGGTTTAAATCTCGAAATAAATCCTCCTATGCTAAATCCTGATTTTGAGGGCATCTTCGATAGTAAAAAAAAGACCTTGTTCGGCTCGTGTAAATAAAATGCATTTTTCACTGTTTTGAATTTAGATGAAAGAATAAAAGTGAAAACCAAAACTGTTCATTTTCAAAGCTGCAAAGTTCTTCTTGTTTGTATGTTTGGCGCAACACGATCTTCCCAAATCACACAAGTCAGTAGTTGTTGTATCCATTATTCCTGCATTACTTAATCATATGTAGCTATCCGAGGGTGGATCAATATGTCTGTAGACTAGCATATAGTTATTAGCTGAAAGTCTATATGAAATTTTCAACATATAATAATCGATCACCCCTCTCTTTCCTTCCCTCTCTCTGTCTTTTGTTTCTTTCTCTTGGGGCAAGTATTGTCATTTTTTCGAGGTGGAAATGATTATTGAAAATAAAATTAATCGCTCCATGTCCCCGGGTACCGTTAAAAAACAAAACAAAACAACAAACGTCTAATAAATTTTATCATCAAAGTGCCATTGATCGAAATAAAGAAACTAATCAATTGAAGATTTAATTATGTTGAAAGACCGAGTGATTTCAGTAAAATTCTTTTCTGCTTTCTATTTTGGAGCAAAAACAGCAAGATCGATTGCTTTCAAATATTGATTTGTTACGACCTAATCGTAATGGATACACTGGTTTGCGTACGATTACAGAAGTTGAGCAATGTTGGACCTGGCCAGTAACCAACTGGGTGGCCCCCTGGGAATAATGTACTGATCTCAAACATATTGACCACTTATTTTCTTCGGAAGCATTCACACATTCAAGTGGATGGCAGCGTTACTTGGGAATGAACAAATATGGGGAAGGCTTCACCAGTCATTTTTTGATTCTAGGCAAATTGTAAAATTGGAAGTGTAGTGCAAATTTCTCTGTGTCAATCTGTTCTTATGTTGGCTACGGCACCAATTGTCGCTGTCTGGGCTTCACATATTGTAAGTTCTTCTTGTCCCGGCTTTGGATATAAAAATGGACTTAATCCATCGAAGTGGCGTCAAAAACATCTCTGTGCTCGATCAGAGCATTCCCATCTACGTTCTGACCAGACACGTGGTTGCTTGATGGTGACGATCGGGTAAGGAATGGAATACACAACGTGAATTTGACCATAAGCCGAGTGTTGAATTGAAATAGATAAAAAATGAAAACGTTTGCGACTCGGTATCTTTCAAGGGCGATAACTTAGAAGCAAGATGTACAGGGTTACCTCCCTTTACTCAATGGGGTATCAAATCTAATGGAAAATTCTGAAATAGTATTTCTAACCTTTATTTATTGGCAATATTCTACAACAGCAGTGTAAGTTGTATAAAAAAGTGCTATTCAGTGTTTAGTAATCACTATTTATTTGAAGTGATGTTTAGTAAAATTAGAGAGAGAGAGAGAGAGAGAGAGAGAGAGAGAGAGAGAGAGAGAGAAGAAAAGGAAAAGGAAGAAAAATATCAACTGACTCACGTACTTAAATTTAAGAAAAAATAACTAAATAAGAATAATTATTCATTAGGTGATTTATAATAATCTTTTATGATTATTATTAAAATTTAATAAATTACTGTTTATTTGATCAACTTCTACACAGCAGATCTGAAAGAGTGAGAATGAAAAATGACTGTGTAGGATCTAACTCTGAATTTACTACTCACAAAGGAAGGTGACTGCGGATCACTAACTTGTCATATCCGTGGGAGGGTCAGCCTCAGCCATGCTGGAAAGAAAACCTATCAACAAAGCCATAAAAATAGACAACAAGTGAACTATTGAATAGCAAGTCAGTAGGAATGTTTCCTAAAAAAAAACAACATATAACTTTCGTACTGGCTCCCGGTAACAAAAAATCTCTTGTGTGCCAATTACGTGGCAGACATTTTATATCCCTAGTTGGCATCAGAAAGCCACAATCGCAATTGGTATATTTGAGTGAGTCTCTTAAGTAATATCATATGATGGTCATACTGGAAAAAGGGAAGAAAGCTATCACGTATGTATGTATAAAGAATGATTTGATCAAAGTGACGTTGGATTAGTAATCTTTCTAGAATTCAACACAATTTGTAAAATTGAGAGTTAAATGTTGTATTTTCTCTGCATCTAAATTTCCCTACGCTGGTTACGGCATCAGGCACCCCTGTCAGGGTTTCACATCGCACGTTTTTCTTGTCTCGAAATGTCAAATAAACCCAGAGACGATAAGAAACTTGAGTGACGTCATACACTTCCCCAAGATTGCTTATATCGCTTGTAATTCCCATTTAAATGCTGACCAGGCTCCAAAGTTGCTTAAAATCGTTGAACCACAACAACTGATGTATCCGCCGTGATTTGACCATAAGCTGACTGTTGAATTGAAATGAAGAATTAAAACGTTTTCCGTCCAACGTCGGTCAAGGGCGGTAACTGAAGAGATCGCTATACAAGGGTTACCTCCCTTAGTCTGCTCTAGTTTTTACCTGATGCGACAAACAAATATTCAAAGCGTTGCTCTGATAAATTTGACTAGGATTGTTCTTGTTGTTCTTTTGTTTTGGGGTAAACTCCAATTTTGATCAGATATTGACAAAAATTATTCGTTTATTTTGAAACTATTGAGAAATTATAGTGTTTTGGTGTTTAAATGTTTAAATATACAGTTTTTCATGGTAAAAATAATTAATTGATCTATTCTTGTTCACTGCTTTTAATGTTTTTATTATGATATTAAAACTTTGTCCTGATACGCATTTTTCTTACTGGCCCTATTTTCAATGAGATTTTATTATTTTTTAAAAGTCATTCATAACTTCTTGGTGAACGATCATTTTATATATCTACCACTGAGCCAGCGATGAGCTTTCAAATTCCTGTCATTATACAATTTACAATCTAAATATCTTTTGAGCCAAAACAAGCCTAAAGCTACTCGCATAGGTGGGTAACATTTCACCACTAAGCCAACGACTTGATTCTGTTAGCTGTCATTTTAGATATACATTTCAGTAGCGGAATTTTCGTAGCCTAGGTTCGATTACCGACCAATATATGCTTAATATTGTCCTTATAGAACTGTATCAGTTACCCAGTGGTAGATACTTGCTTGCCATTTTTTTTCTTTTATTATATCTCTATTGGAAAAAAAAACTCGAATTGAGATATAATTTTTAAAAAACTTGAGTTGAGATATAATTGAAAAAAACAAAACAAAATTGGAACATGCAGCGACCGGGATTTAATATGGGCTGTCCAGATGACAAGCAATCGTTCTACGACTGGGAAACAGGTACAATTCTATCGGTTCAAAACTAAACATACATACTTGGTTGACCGCGTGGCAGGCGGGAATTTTGCCTCTAGAACGTGTGTCAGGGTCCATTTTCCTAGCATTTTACATTTTCATTTTGGGAACTTTATTGTAATAAAAACAAACAAACAAACAACAACAATAAAACATAGCGGGCGGGATCGAACCATTGCTGCATTTATGATAGGCATCAATGTCACCACTGCACCACCACTCATTCAACAACCCTCAAGTTTTGATATAATTTTAGCAAAAACGAAATATTCATCGGCTGAGAATCGAACCCATGTAGCCTGCATGGCAAGTGAGCTTTCTATCTGTGAAACCCAAAAGGACCCAAATTTCTGGTTATTTCATAGTTCCGAGCTGAGAATATCGATTCGAAAACTGATTGTAAAAAAAGTTCATATTATATTGAGCAATAGCGTTGTCTATACTTATGAGAAATGGCAATCAACAGTATATATACGACTTTTCAAGAAGATTCCGTCGGACCTTCCCTACAGAATAGAATGTGAAGAAAGTCCTTTGTTTGAGGCTTATTGTTTCATTGTGAGCTGAGATACTTGTTACGCTATAAATGTATGCAATTGATGAACACATTTCAAGCCATTGATGTCGTCATTCTATCCTTAAAGTTTTTTTTTTTTCATCTTCCATCTTATTACAATACATCATTGATGTCTTCTCTTGTATGATTCCACTTATCCTCCCAAGTGGTCATTATAGTCTTACTTTTCACTCGAAAATCAAATAATTGAGTCATCCACAGACAGCTGTTTCGTTGTATGACAACTTTCAGTGTGGCTATAGACTATCCATTATCCCATCCAGTACCATGAGGTAGGATCGGAACCCTCGTTTTCCACTCGTCATATAACAGCATTTTAATACTGGGATATGCTCTTACATATTTTGGATAATATCAAGTTTTTTTCCTCTTTCTGATCATCAATATTTACCTATAATAGGAAAGCTCGTAAATTGAAACAGGTTTCATCACTTATGGGGAAAGAATTGACTCAATGCTAACTTCACAATTGAAAATATATTACAGATAACGGACATGATCTATGAGAAAATGGATTTTTCGTTATATTTCTAATAAAAAATCATTTCAAAGTGAAATTAATTAAAAACTAGATTGACTGATTTCCATCGAATCCTGATTACCTAAATGCCCCATTATCTTGGGAAGATTTTTAACTACTGAGTTTAATGTTTTCACTCGACAAATATAATCAGAAACAGCGATGATATGATTTTTTTTCTTTTCAGTTATAATTAATTTACTAAAATAATTCAACATAAAAAACTTCAATTTCTGCATTTTACTATGCTGAGATGCACTGAGTTATCGTTTGTCAGGAATCAGTTTTCAGTTGTCAGCACTAAAAAAACTGGTGCAGAAAAGTGGGTTCACAAGATGGAACATACCCATAAATTTCATTTATATCAATAGACTTCAACAAGGTAGATAAATCATTTGAGTTTTCAAGAGTTACCTCCCTTCCACAAACGCATCCATTTCAATTACCGAACAAAATACTTCTTTCGAAATTTAATTAGAGTTTGAAATAGTGTGACAAAGATTTCAAATCTTGTGTGAGGGGGCTGAGTCTGCTAAAGAATACTATACAGCGATATTTCACATTTATTCTGCAATAGACATTGTAGAATTACTTCTAATCACACATCACACCTTTTCGGGAAATTCAGAGTTACCTCCCTTGCATTGTATTCATGCTCCCGAAGATGGAGTTGTGTCCCTTACATTGATAAATGATGAAAATAATTTTTAATCATTATTAACATTTTACTGGTATTTTTTCAGAAACCGTCAACCAAAACTGTCAGCATAGTTTCATTCAGTCTTTAAGTTGGTCTGGCTGACTGACAATGAATACATGTATCCAGACATAGAAAAGATTTGGAAAATTTTTTTTTCATTATATTCAGAACCCCCCCTCAACAGATTCTCGATGTGGGTTCCCCGACAATGTAAGTTAATGCTAAATTGGTCCTTAGTTTGTGCCTAGTTGAATTTATCCATGTTTTCCAGACATTAACATATTCATTGAACACCTTTTTTTTTCAAAATCAAATTTATCTTTCAACCTCAGCATGCCGTCAAAAAAGCTGGTGACGATTTCTCTTGAGTGAATAACCAGACCTGTTTCGTCTTACTTTTGGTTACTTTTCATCATAACTACTCAGACTGTCAGTAAACAGCACAAATCGTAAGTAAGGAATATGCTCCTGATTGGGGATATTAATTTGAGTGTCATCCAAAGGCGAGGCAAAAATTCCATATAACCTAAGCGACTCTCAAAATTTTAGCCCCCGGTCATTTCTTAATGACTATTTTTAATTGCAGCAACAGAAAAGTTATTCGTTTAGAACAAATTTGAATCGATTCATAGCGTTTATAAGAATGAGAGAGTATGGGCATCCCACTACGTCTTTTTTAAAAAAATTATCAATTCTCAAGACCAAGAAAGGAAAAAAGAAAGAAAGCAGACCGTACAGTTTTTATTACCAACGTATACACTTCATATATATAGTTATACTTTTTTCATTTACGAATGTCTTACATTAATCATTGCTATTCAAAACAAATCAGTTTAATCACTATTGTTGCTTTTTAGGTTATTCATACGTTTTGACTTTGATGTATACGTATATATCTATCTGTGTAACTATCCAGACTTTACCCTGCCCAAACTGTTCATGGTAGAAACTTGAAAGTTGGTACACCCCCCTCAAAGAGTAGGGAGAATTGTTTTTCTTAATCCCCCTTCCTATAAAGATTTCTATTTAGGGGTTCAATTTCTAATGAAATTCTATTCCAAATTGGCCACCATTATTTGTGCCCATTTTGTTTTTGTTGTTATAGTTTTTAAAATTTATGATTCAGACCATACTTGTAGTAATTTCACCAAGATAACTTGATTTACCTGCCATCACTGCTCAATTCATGAAGTAAAAAAACAGCAAATATAGAGTGTGGGGTAATTCATAGTTTCTCTTGGAATTCCATTCGCATTTTGGAAGATATTTTCCGTTTTATTTTTTATGCAATGATTATTTATTCTCGTTACAGACATTTTAATGGGGATCAACTTAAGGAATCAATCAGAAACTAATAGCTTTATTACAGAAACATTTGTTGTTAAACGTAGCCAAAAATTGTATGTACAATGTCGCAAGTTTTAAACAGAATCTCTCTTTTTTCTTGTTTTCAGTTTGGAATACGCCTATTTGAGCTTTTGAGCCTCAGGTGATTGACCTTTTTCGCCTAATTGATTGACCGGTCCTGGTCTCACCAGGAGTTAATCTTCTATTTCCCTTTTGCGCTACTTACTTTCTAACATAGACTGACGGTCTGAGCAGTTGCAATGAATAGCAACTAAAATTAAGATGAAGCAAATCCTAGTGAAAATTCTCCTTTTTTTTTTGTAAATACCCTTACACTGACCACGGCAACAGCTGTCCCTACACAGGTTTCACATATTGCGAGTTGTCCATGTTTAAAAGTTCTTCGATGATTTTGCCGTTAGTAGAGGCGACCAGCACCCAGAATGATGTCACTCATTTCACCACACCCTGTTTTACTCTTATCGGAAGGCGTCGGATTATTTCAAGGGGGTCAGTGCCTGTTGTAGTTTGAATTCGCCCAGTTCATTTTCTGCGCTGTTAAACGATCGGCCCCAGCACATCCCTGGAAGATAACGATGGTTGAATAGTCGAAAAGTATCTATTCATATGATCGATGTAAGGGAGGTAACTCCATCTCTGATAAAATTTATTCGATTTAAGGGAGGTAACTTTGAAAGATAAAAAAAATGCTGAGCGTATGACATTCGTTTCTACATGGAAAATAAAATCAGAGTTTTATTACTGAAAAAAGATTGAATTTTTTTCAATTTTTAGACAAAGTGTTGATACTATTGTATATTTGGTTCATTTGGACTAATTATTTCATTATTTAATGTCTTAGTCCCTGTACTCTCCAGGTACCAAAGAGTATTTGTAGTATTGTCGAACTTAGATTAGATATGTGTCACAACCACTGGCTCTCTTAGTGACTGGTATGAGGAAGGAAATGCATACTTCCCCAAAATAGGTTTCTGCATTCTGAAATACAACAGACAAACAAGAAAGGGCGAAGTGAATCGCAACTGAAAATTACTTTTGTATACGCTACGTGTATAGTATATCTCTGAATTTTTTAGATGAGGTATTATTATTATTTCTATTAATATTCGGACCATCCTCATCTTGGTTGTTTTTCATACAACGTTTCGGCCGTTGTACTCTACGGCCTTCATCATCTACATGGATACATAGCGTAGTGGTTACAGAACCAGACAAAATTACTGCAAGTAATCTGATGGTTCTAGGTTCAATCCCAGTGTGAGACAATAATAATACTACTAATGCTAAGAGGGGAGCGCGGTCAATATACCCCCGTGGGTTAAATAAAGGGTTCGGTTCGTTACTTCCCCACATCTACCAGATGATACCTGATGAAGGCCGTAGAGTACAACAGCCGAAACGTTGTATGGAAAACAACCAAGATGAGGATGGTCTGAATATAAATAGAAATGACGCTACGTGTATATCTATATTCTTTATCTGCTTGCCTTTTCCGCACTATTAACCGATCAACCATCAGCATTTCCTGTAATATAAAAATGTATAATACAAAAAGCAGGTATTTGAATTTTCAATCATTTGTATTTTCAATCAATAAGACCTTCGCTACTGACGTGAAAATGTACATTTTGGAAAAGGATTTTGGTTCTATGGGAAAAGAGTTCTAAATATTGTTACATCGTAATGTAACAATAATGCTGAAGTGGACCCTGACTTTCGGCCTGTCGCACGGCCATCCGTACAAAAGCACGGGTTTGGAGTACATCGCTTAATTCTGTCGTGTTATAGGGAGGGGTCAATTTGTAATCCTATTCATTTAGATTTTTCGTATTTTGGAAAAATGATTTTGGATGGTCGTTGGGTAGACTGAAGCTAAGGGTCCAGATGAACATTATATAGCTAAAAAGTTGATAGAACCCTCAACCCATCCACCTATATTTTTTCAAATCTAAAACAAAAGGTGGCCGATGTTTCATTGATTGAAAGCACCTCAAGATTATTCGGAAAAAATACTATTACGTTCATCAGCTTCCATTGATAAAACGAGAATTAACCCAATAAACTACTAAATGAATAAAGATGCAGGTAATTAGTAGAGGAGAGAGAGAGAGAGTGAGAGAGAGAGAGTGAGTAACAGAGTTTAAATGTACTTTTACTTGAAGATGTCTTTTGTAAATAAATTTATGTATAAATTCAAGGTATTCAACCAAGTAACGTACTGTACACATAAGTGTCGTGTGTTTTTGATCTATGAAGCTTTAGGGCTTTAAGCTTTAGTGCATGATTCTATTGTGCGTTTCACCAGCAGGTTTTGCGTCATGATGCACACTGAAAGATTTACATTTTGATAATGAATTCTGATACTACGCACAGTACAGTATTTATATTAGTCAGTTTTTTCTTTTAATCTCAGCAGCTCAGAAATTGAAAAAATATGGGCCGACTGTATTTTCAATTCTATATCTTTAATGACCTGATTTTGAATTAGAAGGGAAAGATGATAGAATCTGACAACAGCTTTGGCTGGCATGTTTGAAAAGGGGACAAGAAGGGGTCATATAATCTAACAACAACTCTATGTTAATACAACTTCGACTATTTGGTGGTAATCGGTGATTATGTGAAGGAAAACCTTACAAAACTTAGAATTCATTCTAACGTAAGAAAATTTAGCGCCACTTGTGAAATTAGAGAAACTTCTGATACAAAAAAAAATCATAGTAATGTTGAAAACCGAAAAATGACCTCAGGTGATTTTGAATGGCCATGTCACAAGTTGTGTGTTTACATGCTGAATCGGTGTTCAACGGACCTTGTCGTTTTAGCATGAAAGAAGTACGGAAAAACAAAAAGAAGACACAATTATTAATATAGATTCACAAATATACAGTTATCGAATACTAAAGTTATCTGAAGGAGGCTGGGGATAAAGCGACCAAAAGTTGTAAGTATGGAAACAAGATGAGCTCAACAATTTGAAAAAAAATGATATACTTTATTATAATTCACCAAATGTCTGTCCAACCGTCCGTGTGTCTATATGTGATAGCCAACCACAGATGCCATACAACAGAACCTAATTAAATCTTCTGTGTGACCTCTAGGCAGGTTTTTAGCAAGTTACTTATTGAGAATTACACTCGTAAAATATGTTTTTAGGAGGAAAGGTTTGATTTACTCATTAAACTCATACTAGAATTGACGCAGTTGTTGTGTTAGCTTTTACGATGGTGCAGATAAAAAATCGCTCCACTGCTGAGCAAGTGAAGACTTCGTCTCGTTCATACATAGGAGGGAAGAATAAGGGGTATTTGCTTAGTCTCGCCAACAGTGGGTACTCTGGTATCGTTCAGAGAGAGGGACAGAGAGGAAGAGAGAGAATGACTTTATTTATTCTCTGTTGAGTTGTGTCTATGTACATTTGATATTTTTCCGAGATCGTAAAGAAAATGACAAATATCACTTTCTACAAAGAAACTAAATAAAACACTATTAGTTGGCCTTGTTGGGTCATACACATTTTACTTTAAGATCATCTGCTGGGTCCATTAGGGCAAGTATTCAGTGTTGTAATGATAATTCTTCTTAGAAATTAAGACAAATTCTCCATCACAGTCAATAACTGAAAAGCCGAAGCGTCAAAATTTGAAGTCACAAAAAAAAGATTGCATCGAAGAATAGATATAGTCAGAATAAATTATATTCATGACATCACTGGCGTTTTCAACTGGAAAACAGTTAAAATAGAGTAGAAAAATAATTTCTAGACACATCCAAATTCTGTAGAACCTAGATGTTATCAATAGACCCGTCAAAATGAGATTTAAAATAAGAAAATTAAAAAAAACAAAACATTTTTTTGAGTATGGGGGCATTGATGCCAACTTTCAAGTCTGTTGACAGAGCTGCAGGGTCAGGAGCCTTTTGACATCTGAACAAACACAAAAACAAATACATGAACGTATAAAATATACAAAAAAAGATACAACACTTCGTCATCTTCGATGGCTTCAGTCGTTCAATTTATAATTCTGTTTCGTTCTGTAAGGGAGATAATATAGTATTTCTCATCTGGCTTCTTTCCCCTAGAAATTACACTCAAAAGAGTATTTTTTGTTTGTTGGCGTCGAAATTTGATTAAAAAACTTTCATAATTACAAAGAATTCTCGTCAAGGCCAGCTGTAAACTAACAGGAACATTTGTCTCCAATTTGACCCCGCACCCGAGGAGACCCCAGGCAAGGTAATTTACGCCAAAACGCCACATAGAAACTAATAATTGCAACAAGGTTGGTGAACCTTGTAGCAATTTTACTAGAAAGTCAAAATATTTCGAACAACCAAAAAGTACTTTTTAAGCATATGTCAATACCAAGCAGTACTTTGCTAGCATCTTACAAGGTAACATATACAGTTTCCAGATGTTAAAAGCTTCGCAATATGGCGAAAGGTCAGATTTCTCCAGCTGCTGTTGATATTATAAGGTGCCTCTATAAAACAATACTACTGGCTGCAGAATCTATAATATGAATGAAAGGGAAGAAATCTAGTTTGCAGCGGACAGTAATAAGAATGTTTATGTGATTTGTTTTTTACAATTTGTGAACACAACATTATGGAGAACTTTCTTTTTCGTAAAAGTGTCACTGCAGGTTACGCCACGCCCTACTCCGCACTGGGTAAAGGCGTGAATCCATCTCTTCACACACCCAATTATGGGTACAATAGCAGAACTCTCAAGTCTTTGGAAGGCGATCAGTCAAGGAGAAGGACAATTCTGATTCCACACCAGGGGGGTGGAGCCCCCTTTGAGGCAGTTTGACGCCCACTTTGACGTCTTCCTACAGTAAAACTCATGCCAGATGCTCTAACTTCTGCCTTTTTCTGGACAAC
>OY735227.1:13069817-13106513 GCA_963457665.1 Thysanoteuthis rhombus | reverse complement strand
TGTTAACTATTTCACTATCCGGGCGAACTGAAAATGGATGGCCTTTTTAAAAGATTTTCTCAATAAACTATGCAAAAAATATGGGAACCCCTACACACATCCTTGTAATGCTGCCTTCTCGCGATGTTTATCTCGTGATAGTGTACAGTCCTGTATTTCGAATTATGTCTGGAAC
The DNA here is from genome assembly GCA_963457665.1 of Thysanoteuthis rhombus. Classification (NCBI taxonomy): domain Eukaryota; kingdom Metazoa; phylum Mollusca; class Cephalopoda; order Oegopsida; family Thysanoteuthidae; genus Thysanoteuthis; species Thysanoteuthis major. Next base: position 13,106,338 of record OY735227.1, on the reverse strand, counting down.
TTCACAAATATTTTATAAACAAGGGACAAGGGTGTGCCAAAAATACTCCGTGGATACAGATTTTTGTTAAATTTCCAAGCCAGGTCGAAGGCTGCAGTTGACTTCGTTTTTCCATCGTAACAATAGGAACAAAAACAAAAACACCAACAACAATCTTCATCTAAATTAGGTGAGTTGTCTCTCCACTGTCTGTCTGTTCCGGATTGTTGAACCAAACCGATATAGACAATCAATATTGTCCAACCGTGATTTGAAATCACGACTTAGTCATCGGTAGGCAACTCTCTTACCGACTGAGGAAAACTGACTAGTCTCACATATCTACGAAAATTCGTGTCGCAAATATGCAAAGGCTTAGAAAGAACGAATGTATGTACCAAGTGGCTATTTCAAATGATAGCATTTAAACATCAACGCTTAATTACGTATTTGTAAGTTAATTCCACACTAATAAATATTTTTCTAATTTTTCCACTCATTATATATACAATCCAAAAGTTGCAGAAACCACCTTCAGTCAGAATAGAGTTCGACCTCGCAGCAGCCAGGCTTTTTGTTGTTGTTGTTTTTTTTTCAATCAAATTAGCATATTTGTTGGATGTCAGTAGTTTGTAAGCCTCAATGGTGTTGATATCTCTCACGATATAAAGCATTTTTTTTAAGAACACAGATCTTAGCTTGGCAAGTGGTTCAAAAATAATTTCATGAAGATAGTATTGAGGAATTTAAATGGATTCAAAACCCATTCAAGACTCAATCTCCATTTCATTTTTGCACGGAAATAAAATCTTATTGCGATTACACACTGGAAACACAATTTCCGAGTTACAGTTATCAGATCAATATCCCTCGAAGAAGTACAGAAGCCCAGTGAATCATAATTCCATTTGTAATGCTGGTTCTCGGTGGTATCTATAATATGTATCCAGAAAAGTGCTCATGGGAGATCTGCCCATCAAGAAAGCTGTCTATCAAAACATAATTTGCCGATAATATAGTTTCCGGAAAAATCTTAAAAGGTTTTATCAAATACACTCTGCACAAGTTGGTAAAAGTGTTCCAATTGAAATTCTGTCTAAATGATTAAGCGATGCAAAACAGTTTAACAAACAATTTATTCAAAGCAATAAAAAGAATATGATGTATCCATTTACTTCTGATTTTCTTTCATGAATTCTCTTATTTTTTATTTTTAATTAATAATTTTTTTTCTTACACAATACTCATCTCAAGGAAGGAAAAGTGCCCATTAAAATATAATTTGCCCATTATATATATATTTTTTAATGTTTTGATGAGCACTCCCCTACTTTGATAAATTCGAGAGGGGTAGATCTCCTTATGGGTACTTTTCCGGGATCCTAACAACGATCGACGCAAAACAGGAAATGAGAGTGGCTGTCTCCAGTCTGATTCCAAGAATACTTTGCTGACGTTATCAGCAGCTTGGGTAGCATTATCTTAATTTGAATTCGTACTTGAGAATTAGTCCAACTTCTTGGGTATACACCACTGCAGTTAAGGGCCCAAAAAAACTCCAACTATAACGAATAATATCCCTTTTTACAGTGAATCAGTAAAAAAAAAATGCAATTACATTATTAAATCTTTCACTTTTTGAATTATCCTTCATGTGGTAGAAAAAAAAAAACATTCCATGTGTAACAACCTAATAATTAATAATAAAGAACAGTTAAGTGGGCAAATGCCGTAGTGATAATAAGTCACTTCAGATGACTAACTTTTCATTATTTATTATTATCTATACTATTTACGTTTTTTATTTTTATTTTTATTTCTTTTTTTCGTTGTTTTCAGCCCTTTTCCAGACAGTTTAACCGAGGCTTTGGCGTCTAACGTCTTACCAGGCGCTATTTTTTAATATCGGGAACGGAAATACTGACCTATATATATATGTATATATATATATATATTGACACAATTATATAATTATTACTTATATATATATATATATATATATATATATATATATATATATATATATATATATATATATATATATATATATATATATGTATTGAGAGGGATTTTGGCGTTACCCCAGGAAGAAATAACCGCACATTTGACAATACAGAGATAAAACATGTTCTTACACAAGACAAAAGACAAATATATCAAATTTAATGGAATTTCATTCAGAAAAATATGTAAGAAATCATGTGTCTACATTATATCAAATTAGATACAAAAAATATGTACCAATTTACATAAATACTGTACGTGAATTTAATTAAATAAGAATTTTCTTAGCAAGGACAGCCATGGGAAAATGAAATATAAAATGATGTTTAAAAAATGGTTTTCTTACACAAAAAGGGGGACAAGTAGCCTCAGTAACTTCATGAGAGAGTATAAGGTACTGAATGAAATATTCTGATGCAGAAAACGGTGCCAATGATATAGCTCTTAAGTTAAACAGGGCTCATCGGTACAAAACATTCGTCAGTCGGACAAAAGATGAATTGTGACACAATCATCACATGAATATAAAGTAACGTAGATTTGTCTAACATGGATTGAATGATTATATTTGGTGTGAATGAAAATGGTGAGTGTTTATGTCATTCTAGAAAGATAATTGTGGAAGAGTTCCATGTAGTGTTATCTACGAAAACAAAAGCTATTTGCAGGCAGATTCTTTTCTGTTAGAATCTTATAGACAATAAAGGGTTATGGTCCATAACAGTGTAAGCCAAACTTAATGTTCTTATTTGAAAGACCATTACTTGTGACAGATAGTCGATAACGCCTGGCTTGTTAATATCTTAAAGGAAAAAAATGACTGTTTCGATTTTTTAGATATGACATAATACATATAACAAAACTAGACAGAAAATTATCGATATATTGATTATGAAATCTTGAAAAAACAGATAGATGTTTTTGATTTTTTTTTACATTTGAATTTCGGCTGAAAAGGGTATACAATAAATCAGAAAGTTTCAGTTTTGTCTTATATTCATTATATCATATTTTGAAAAAATCAAAACAGTCCTCTTTTTCTTTTTCTGTATAAAAAGACTGTATCATTATTATGTTGGTGGCAGGGTTACCACAAAGATATATTCCGAATATACCTTTTTGCCCCCTTTACCTCTGGAAAATATATTCTTTTGTCCCATTGAAAAGTGGCAACGGATCCCCATGACTGTACAGTTTGGTTACTTTGCTATGTGTACGAGAATAAAAACATAGATATACATTTATGCAATAATCTATCCTGTAGCGGTGTAGAACAACATATTTCACGAGCTCCTGAAAGTAGCTACCTGATGGGCTATACAGCACTTATCCATTCGATCTTTTTGAGGCTCAACTACGACATCATATATTTTTGAATGATTTCTCGCATATCATTTTCAGTGGGATAACACAGCCTCCATTTTGATAATGAATAGTTTATAATGACGGCCATAATTGAGTAATTTTGCTACTGGATTTTACTTATGAAATATTAAACATAATATTTTTCTTGTTAACGTCCAATATTTCCTGTTAATTACAAACTGAACTGAAGCTAAAATTAAGCAAAGGTACAATTCATGAAGCTTAACGTAACATAAAATTGTAGTTCTACTAAGTTACGTCATCAGATGTCATTGATGACGTAAGCGTGATAGACGACACATGTCTGTTGCTAATTGGGATACATGTAGGTTGTTATGTATTGTTATATTTTTGTGAGGTAAGTCTATTTTTGTGAGGTAATATAAAATAATTGAGTGCTTTGATGATACAACAGCAATGCTTTTGAGTTTCCTATTGTTTGGCGATGTGTAATCTTGGTGTTTGTATCGTTGCGAAAATAACCCGTGAAGCTTATCATTATGCTATGTTATGATGACCCTCGTTTAGCAATGTTTCATTGGGCGGCCCATTTTTAGACTGCAAAACAATTCGAGTAGCGGTCGTTGCACTGATTTAAGTACCAGTCTTTCCAAATTCGATGTTTTGGGCTGTGACTAGATCTTTAAAAAATGTTATTTTGATGAATTTTAATAAAATATGTAATATTTCAATTTAATTGGTAGCTATAAAATAAGAAGTATTTTCAACTTAATTAAGTAATATCTTAAGAGAATAAATGTTGAAGAATGAAGTCCCATTTAATCTATCAACAATATGTTTCCCAGATATTCAAAGCATCCACATGTTTCTATGTGTTTTAACATTATTTTGACTGTAAACTTGAAAATAAAATTGGCAACGCTACCTTCTCTAGATCTTCACATAAGAGAAGTATAGAATCTATGGTCTGACTTTCAGGCTTGTTTAGAAACGTACTTAGAGTGCTAATCGAGATTTCACGGCACAGAGGGAGCAACTTCCAGCAAAATTGTCATTTTTAGCAAAATCACCATTTTCGAACATAACCAAATTACAAGTTCTGCCAACTAAGTTGAAAATGGATATCTATTTAGTTTCACTTTTCTGTCTATCTGTCTGTCCACACGATATCTACGAAAGTAGTGAATGGATTTCAATGAAATTTCGTGGAAAGGTGGGTAATGGGCATAAAAGAAATGGCTAAATGTTGGGGTAGATCCAGAAATTCTCTTTTTATATTTTTTTCCATTTTTTCCACAGATATGTATCCATTCATAACTGTCCACGTGGAATCTCAAAAAGTTCCCAATTAATCAATTTTATCGGAGAAAGAAATGATCGAAATTTTGGGAGGCAGATCCATTCACAGTTTCCTCTCCAACGTTATTTTTATATATCCACATGTGGAAGGTTGGGCCACGGGCTAAGGAAGTGGTGATCAAATTTTCGGTTTGATCCGAGAGGTTTTTACAGTTACTCCTCTTGTGCTATGTTCACATGATATCTCCAAAAGTATTCAATGAATTTTCATGAAATTCCCTAGATGGGTAAGCCATTGGGTAAGAAAGAATTGGTGATATTGGGAAGTTGATCCAGGAATTAAGAAAAAAGGTTCTCTCCATACCTTTTTGTATTGACTCATGTTAGACCATAGAATAATTTTTTTTTTAAGTTCTCAATGAATTTCAATGAAATTTCGTGGTCGACTGCATCATGGGTAAAAGAAAAATTGATTAAATCCTAAAGCAGACCTGGGAATTTTCACATTTACTCTCCTTACAGCGTGTATATATATATATATATATATATATATATATATATATATATATATATATATATAAATATATATATGGACTAATTTTCAATCAGTTTTTAGTGACAATGGCGTTGGCATGGGTGTGCTTTCTGTGTGGTTTCTAGTTCTTTTTGCACCTTTCCACCATTTTCCTCCTCTCCCTTTTCTTCTTCCTTCAAAATTTTCTTGCTTCTTTCCACTACATTTTTTCTCTTTTCTTTTCACTATTCTTAACTCTGATAAACAATATTCATCAGAAGTTGTTTCTTACAACACCGATGCTCACTTGCAGAAGCACCCGCCCTTACTCCCGCCCCTGCCCTAGCCGATGTTGCTGCGCAATTGTTGAAAACCATTCCTGATTTGTCCCGACGCGCCTTATATTCGCATCATCATCCACGATTTCTTTGTCAGTTCTCATGTTTGTGTATTACAGCGCTTGCTTCTGCCATCTTCTGTTTTCAACATTATTGTTTGCATTCTCTGATGTTCTTTCTTTTATCGGTTAGTTGTTTTTTTTTTTTTCTTATTTAGTTCGTCTGTTCCAGTGAAAAAAAAAATCAGCTCCGATCGTCGTTTCAGGATTGGCGCGCTTTTCTTGGTTTAATTACGCAAAGCCCGCGAAAAAAAAAAGCGTGATTTTTTTTTCGCTAACGAAGGCGTAAAAGTCAACGGGAACAACATTGAGAGAGATAATAGTGTGGGGGCGGGAAGAGAAGAAGTAAACATATTTCAGAAGAAGTAAATAAAAACAATAAAAGGATGAGCTTTTTGCTGGTAAATAAGTAGGTGGGGGTGGATGGGGCTGGGGGAAGTTGGTATAAGATGAATGGAGATGAGTGTGTAGAAAAAGGAAGGTAAGAAATATGAATGATGAAGAAGAAGGAGAAAAAGGTTACGAAGAAGAAAGAAAAGTAAAGAAGAAGAAAAACAACAATAACAATTACGTCAATAAGAAGAAGAACCAGTTGAAGCTTACGAAGGAGAAAAAGAAAGGGAGGTTTAGAAGAAGAAGAAGAAGAAGAAGAAGAAGAAGAAGAAGAAGAAGAAGAAGAAGAAGAAGAAGAAGAAGAAGAAGAAGAAACAGTAACAACAACAACAACGACGACAACAACAACAAAAAGAAAATAAAGAAGGAAAAAGCTGGCAAGAGGAAAAAAGTAGAAGAAAGAGAAGAAAGAAATAGAGAGCTTGGAAAGAAGAAGAAACAGAGTAGGTTGAAGATGGAGAAGAAAATAAACGATGCAGATTTGAATTAAATGAATGAAGAAAATTTAAAGGAAGAAGAAGAAGAAGAAGAAGAAGAAGAAGAAGAAGAAGAAGAAGAAGAAGAAGAAGAAGAAGAAGAAAGGAATAGAAAAAATCCGGATTTAGAAGGTTGCTGAAAAGAAGAATAAACCTCTGTCGAAACAAAAAGAGGCTGAGAACGTTTAAAAGAAGATTGAAAATAGTAATGATGATGATGATGATGATGATGATGATAATAATAATAATAATAATAATAATAATAATGATAATAATAATAATAATAATAATAATAATAATAATAATAATAATAATAATAGCAACAACATCTGAAAACAGCAATCTCTGAGGAAGAGATGGTCGTCAGTACCATAACAAATTGGTGTCTCGAAAAGCAAATTGGAGAGATTCGTTTCTTTCCTCCATTTTCCGGTTCCGCTTTCAAACTTCTGCCAATCCTAGTTTTGTATTCCCTTTGTGAATGTTTATGCATTTCATTGTGGGTATACAGTTTTGTTTTGCCTGTATACCAGTTCTGAGAGATAAATTCTGCGTTTTTTCTTCTTAACAGAACCAGGGAATTAAAAGAAAAAAATTATTATCATCTTCGATAGAAAAAAAAAGACTAACCCGAATTCATTGAAGCTGCTGAAAGGAATGAGCAAGAAGACAGCTTATTTATCTGATTCTCGTTGAGTCCACGTATAAAGCGAAATAAAATAGACTTGTACAAAATCCCTCATCTATAACATAAACATCAAGTAATTACATGACTCTGTTCCTATTTGCCGACTTGTTTTGAATATCTATTATAATAGAACGCCCGTTTCTTTGTCTGTCTGTCTCTCTGTCAGTCTGGGGCATAAGCACTTTGAAGTTGAAGTGTTGATTACCGTTATCACACAGCAAAAAGGTTTCAAACTAGGGATGTAGCTAAGGGAGAGCGATTTTAAATCACCACCCAGTCCCAATAGAGCGTGGGGGCGAAAGTTTTATGAATGGTGGTTCACCTGCTAAATTTCTACTAATACTATCCATTAAGAAATCTCACCTGTCCGAGGGAGTCCCTCAAGCAACCAAGCCCCGTGCCTCGAAATCCCTAGCTACAACGCTGCTTTTAAAAGGACTGCTTACTCAATTAGTTCACAGACCCCATGATTTTGAAAGGTCTGCCCACGGACCCCCGATAATACATAGGAGAATGCTCAGGGTCTGTGCCCGTAGTTTGGGAACGATGACAAACACCATATCGCCCAGGCAGACAAGTCACGTTTCCAGCTCATTCAGGCAGAGAGTTGAGTTTGTGTCTGAAACTGCATGTGGCTATTGATCAAGCCAGCCAGCAGGATGTTGTGGAAGCGGGCGGTGTCTTTATAATGATATGACATGGCCACAAGTGAGAATCGGAATCACCTCGTCTGCAAGATTAGTTTGTTCATCATGTTGAGTGAATAGGCACTCATACATGATTTAAGATATTAAAATAGATATATTAGATAGCAGAAAATAAATATTGTTGATGGAGGGGATTCCCACCTGAGTGTAAAAAGGGGCTCTCCACGCGGACATACTTTTCGTTAACAAATTTACTGGAATTCTTTGGGATTCATCACTGATATGTCATTTATAGTGTTTCTCCTTCTTCTTCTTCTTCTTCTTCTTCTTCTTCTTCTTCTTCTTCTTCTTCTTCTTCTTCTTCTTCTTCGACCTATACACGAGTATGATTGACGTTATTCTTTTTTAGATTTATTTTCGGGCGTCTTTTCTGTTCTCATTTAAAACGTTTCTTCTCTTTTCTTCTTTTTTTCATTTGTTCATTTTTCTCTTTCTTTTTCGTAATACTTTTTTTGTTTAAATGCGTCTTTTCCATTTTCATTTAATTTCTCCTTTTCCTCCTCCTTTTCTTCTTCTTCTTCTTCTTTGTGTCTTTTCCCTCTCCTCTTTCCTATTTCTGTTTTCTTCATTTTTTCTCCTTTTCTCCAACCTCTCCTCCTCCTAACTAAATAGTGATCGATGTACCTCAAAATGGCCGAATCTTATTAAAATAGGGCTGGTTAGTCATTCTATAGAAACAGTCTCTTAATCAACGTTTTCCGACAGCATGCTGTGTTAGGCGATCAATTTGAAAAAAAGAGAAAAGGGGTGATCAATGAAAAAGTTACTTCTCTCACCTTTTGATACACTAGGAAAAAGCCTAATACCTCCAAAAGAAAACAAGAATGCTGCTAAAAACAAACTAAAAACGAATTAAGCATAAACTTATATTGCAAATTAACCCCCGAGTTAAAACGTATCACGGGTGAATTTTCAATAAACAAAAAAATTTTTTTTCTGTTGACATGATAAGGAATAGATTTCAGCCCTTTAGCTCCATTGATGCGACCTGTATGCGTGATGCATACATAGCCAGCTTGTCACCAAGACCAACATGAAAACTTGGTTGACATTTTTGTCGACAGTTTTGATTGATGGTTTCTGATACTAATTAATTACCATGATATGAAATTGCCGACATATTTGAATTTCTTTAGATGATCTTAGAAAGAAAACAACTGGATTCGTTTCAGTTGAAAGTCCATTGTCCCAAATGCGAGACTAGAGGAATCCAATACTTTGTCGTAGTTGGACGAAGGTGCCTCTATGCTTCTTGTGGCTCAAGATATTGGAGTTCAAGTATGGCAACTTATGACCTAGTGAATGCATTTGTAGTCAATGTCGTATTGCCTTCACAGCGGCATTCTATAAAAGATCAATGAACTTTTTATTCTATTTATATTAGCCGTCATTGTTGGGTTGTTCATCATTTCTCGTTTTAGAAGCTTGTCGGTAGTAGGAGAAGTCTTCTTCCTACCAGTGATGACATTTCACTGGGGGGGGGGAGGGCTATATTTAATCAGCTTCCATCAGGTCTTAGACTGCTTTATTTTCGCTCAAATATCTCGTACTACAAGAACTCGTGTCCCCAGCTTAGCCATTACATGGAATTCCTTTTCATTTTTAGCCTCATCCCATCCCATAACAGCACTTCAAGCTGAGTTACATCGCTTCGAAAGTTGCTGAAAATGGCAAATAGACTTGCAGATCAACAGGTCAAGATTATGTCTCTTCAGATTGGCAGTCTTTGATTCAATGACACCAACTCTGCCCTTGGTGCAAAGTGTAGAGCTGTGAGTGTCTTCCAGATGTACGATGACCCCCTCCTGCCTTTTAGTTGGCGGGGAATCAAGTCCAACCCCAACATTTTTATCTAGCATTTTCGTTTTGTAGAATTTCTTCAGCCTACACGATACAACGTTAATTTTGGAAAGTCTATGATGGTGAAAAGGAAATAACAAATGAACAAATCTCACTATGACTCACAAAATGTCTATCTGTCCGTCTGTGGCCGTAGAACTCAAGGACGGGTAAATCCATAATCACCGAATCTTCAATGTTTACCAATGAGACCCCGCACCGTGTTTAAGAACCGCTACTTTCTAACAATGCCAAATCTTAAAAAATTCGATACACAATGATAGTATAATGCTAAACTGGACCCTTACTTTTTGTCTATTTGGCTGTCATTGAAACGATCTATTGCGTCTGTTGATAATCGGGTTAGCCCCGCTTCCACATTGCTTGCCAGAGGAAAGGGCAATTAGGGTGGATAGTATGAAGTGTTAGGGAGCATGTTGAACGGAAATAAAATAGACATGACTACTTTAATCACAAGAAACTACAGGTTTATGTATAAACGTATTATACATCAAAGAAGGAAATAGTAATTGACATGCATTTATCTTATTAGTTTTTGAAAATTCGAAAACAAGACATCTGGTGTGAACATGCAATAATAATAATAATAATAATAATAATAATAATAATAATGATGATGATAATAAAGGAAAATGGAAACGGAGATGTGAATCACAGCTCTGGCATGATAGGCGAGGGTGAGATGAGATGTGGGCTGAAGACCTGAGGAGATTTACTGTCACTCAGCCTGCAGCGATGACAACTGGGCAACTGGTCTGAAACTGTAAACCACAGTATTGTTGTGTTCTACGAGAGTGTCGAGAGGAGGGCTAGAGACTTGAGGAGATTTGCTGTCACTCAACCTCCAGCAGTAACCACCAGGCAACTGGTGTGACATTGCTACTGGGAACTGTCCCAAAAACACTGAGGGTGAGACTGGAGGAGATCGAGATTAAGGGAATGATTGAGACTGTACAGACCACGGCACTACTGGGAACTGCACGGATACTGAGGAAAGTGCTAGAAATATAAGGACTGCAACGTTAACTGTTAACAGTGACCCGACAGAGGAAGAGAAATGAAAGCGGAAATGCAAATTGCGGCACTGACATGATAGGTGAAAGAGAGAAAAGATGTTGGCTGAAGACCTGAGGAGAATTATTGTCACTCAGCCTTCAGCGATGACCATTGGGCAACCGGTGTGAAACTGTAAATCGCAGTATTACTGCGACCTATGAGTACTAGGAGAGAAGGGCTGGAGACTTGAGGAGACTTGCTGTCACTCAAACTCCAGCGGTTACCACCAGGCAACTGGTGTGAGATCGCAAATAATAATAATAATAATAATAATAAAGAGCGCGAGGGATAGTGCAACAAACAATAAAGTAGAAAACAATGGAACAGTACAGCAAACTAGAAAAGAAAAATGGGAAGGGAAAAAATTGTACGGCGAGTTTAAAAGACAGATACAAGATATAGCAGACGAGAAATCATGGACATGGTTACGAAAGGGAAACCTTAAGAGAGAAACAGAATCGCTCATCATGGCAGCCCAAAACAAAAGCATAAGGACAAACTACATAAAAGCAAAAATCGACAGAACTCAGACAAACAGCAAATGCCGCATGTGCGGTGAAAGAGATGAGACAGTAAACCACATAACTAGTGAATGTAGCCAACTCGCCCAGAAGGAGTATAAGCATAGACACGATAGAGTAGCAACGATGATACACTGGGAACTAAGTAAACAAATGGGATTCAACCATGGGGAAAAGTGGTACCAGCACAAGCCAGAGGCAGTTTTGGAGAATGACAACCACAAACTACTCTGGGACTTTGACATCCAAACTGACCACCTCATCCAGGCAAGAAGGCCGGACTTAGTAATAGTAGACAAAAAAAGGAAGGCCTGCCAAATAGTAGACGTTGCTGTACCTGCAGACCATAGAGTAAAAAAGAAGGAGGGTGAAAAAAGGGAAAAATACCAGGACCTAGCAAGGGAGTTAAAGAAAATGTGGAACATGAAAACCAGGGTAGTACCGGTCATAGTGGGAGCACTAGGAACTGTCCCCAAAACGCTGAGGGAGAGACTGGAGGAGATCGGGATTAGGAGGAGGATAGAGACCGTACAGACCACAGCACTGCTGGGAACTGCACGGATACTGAGGAAGATGCTAGAGATATAAGGACTGCAACGAATCGTAGCTCTGTCATGATATGCGAAAGAGAGAGGAGACGTTAGCTGAAGACCTGAGGAGACTTATTGTCACTCAGCCTTCAGCGATAACCATTGGGCAACCGGTGTGAAACTGTAAATCGTAGAATTACTGCGACCTATGAGTACTAGGAGAGGAGGGCTGGAGACTTGAGGAGACTTGCTGTCACTCAAACTCCAGCGGTTACCACCAGGCAACTGGTGTGAGATCGCAAATAATAATAATAATGATAATAATAATAATAATAATAATAATAATAATAATAATAATAATAATAATAATAATAATAATAATAATGATGATGATGATGGTGCTATTGGGATTTGTGTTCACGCTCACACACATGATAATGGTCTATCTATCTATGAATTATCCTTTCTAAGATTCTGCAAGTATTCAAATTAAATATGTGCAAAGAAACCATAGTAATACTTTTTGGATAACGTATGATTCAATAACTACATTGAGTCCCAATCCATGATCTCTTATTTGGATCGAGGACCCCGCTTAGGACTTCTGCAAGAACAAACTGAAAACTCCACCCATACGATGGTTTTCAGCTTGCTACATTAACTTTTACGAAGTAGCAACTTAAAGTGAACTGCATACTTCGAAACCTCACATACTAAAAAATGATGGCAAGTACTAGCCCAATTTAGCATTACAGTTACATTGTAAATAGAACAACTTACATTAACCTAAATATTAACGAAATAAAGAACAACCACAAAAAAGTGATCATATAAAAATTGGAAAAAATGTGTGATCAATGAATGAATTACTTCTCTCGGCGTTTGTTGGACGGTGATCACCAAAAAAATTCAAATTTCCAAAAAACAAGCACGAACACCACTGGACACGAACTAAGGAACTAATTTAGCATAAAATTACATTGTAAACTGACTCTCCGAACCCTAATGCATGAGGAATTAAAAAAACAAACTTCATCTAGACATAATAAGGGATAAATGTTTAAATCTACAGCCATGTAGCTCTGTTGTGCGGTCTTAAAACCAAGCTTAAAATCTGATCAAGTCGAACATTCGATTAAAAAAAATACATTTTTTGCAAAAAAAATGGGGGGGGCGTTTTCAATCCCTAAAACTTTACTTACTTCAGTAAATTAGTCAGTTTTATGGGAAATACGTTTTACGTGGGTTGTATTTACAATGTCACAGTAATGCTAAACTGGGTACGTGCTTTCTGATTATTATGCAAATTAAGGCCTTAAAGCATGCAGTCTGCCATTTTTACGAAGTAACAACTTGAAGTGAACTGCATACTTCGAAACTTTACTCACGAGAAAATGGTGGCAATTACTAGCCCAGTTTAGAATTACAGGTACATTGTAAATAGAACCCCTTCATAAAACCTAAAAAAAATATCATTTTTCAAAGCTGAGAAATTACAATTGAAAGCACAAAAAATTATTCGCGTATTTTTTCTCTATTTCTATCGAATATTCGACTTGAACAAATTTTAGCGATAATCATTGACCAATGTTCTTTGGAGAACTTCTTTATGATAGAAAACTCTCAGTCTACCATTGTAAGAAGTTGTAACTCCGTCAATATTAGTTCTTATGTAGGTCAATGATTAAAATCATTATATCTTCTCACCATTTATTACGGAGTAGTCACTAGCAATCTCAAAACAGATGCTGCTCAAATCTTATAGCGACAAAATCCCATACTATATTTACTCCGCATGCGCTGTTTAAATCCGCTGACCTGTTGTATAACATTTCGTATATACATTAATACCTCGTTTGGCGCTCTACATACGTCTTTAAAAATGCTGCAGTAAACGGAACAGCGTTAAAAGGGGTCATTATGATTTAGCATAGAGATTTAGCAGCAATCATTTTAACAAGATGAAATGGATTAATGCTTTGCTTATCATTAACTGTAACTTCCGGAAGCTTGTGAAATATTGCTAGGTGTAGAAACATATGTTACATAACCACTGTTTCTCGGCATGCAGCTTAAAACAGCCGTTTAGCCAAGGCACCTAAAAGGGAACGCGTCGCATAAATCCAGTGCATATCTTTTGATATGCACCAAAGAAGTAAATTGCTACTAAAACACTGTGCACCGAGAGAAAAATCAGGGGAAAATAATTACATACCTACAGGGGACTAACCGATGAATTCTGCATATATTTTCTAAAGTCGTTGTGTGGGAAGAAATAGCCACCTGCGGTGCTGCGGTGAGAAAACTGGTTTTATCTTGAATACGAAGAAATAGCTTTTGTTTATAAACTAAATTGCTCGGGTCTGTTTTTATTTGGTGATACTTACATATCAGACTACACTTACCGCTAAAACATGCATATATACGCTACGTAGTGGGTGTATTGACACATACATGCTAACACATGCCACGTCGTTCGACATATTCAGAGGGTTTGATTTGTTCAATGTACTCATTTGGACTATTGTCTTCATTAATCAGGATATCTAGATACAGATTTGCTAGGCCTATTGACATCGAACCCTGAAGAGCTAAATTGTCATCAAAAAATTCTAGAATACACAGCGTATAAGAAATTGATATATCTTGGAAGGTCAAGAATGGTATTGATATGTATATAGGCAGAGAGACAGGGAGACAGGAGAGAAGATTAAAGGGATAGATACATACAAGAACCGAGAAAGGGGAGGATTGAGTTAATTTATTATAATAAAAAAAGGTCCAAGACCTATCAGGAAGATGTACGTAAAGTAAGGAAAAGTGACCATCATCCCGGTTTCCTTTAAATGCGTCGGATTAATTATCCTTGCAAGTTTCAAGTATGGTCGATGCTAAGACTTTATTCTTATTTATGATTGGTACGATTCAAGTCCACCCAAAGGATTCTCCCACCGTAATCATAGAGTATACAGTACTCAATCAGCTGCTGAGTTTACAGAGTAATTTATCTTAATGAAGAGTTTTCCACACTCTTTGCTCATATGCTTGTTATCGTGACATAGCAAAAACGGCACATTGTGGCTGGATTTTTGTTAGTATGATACCGTTGAAAAGCTCTAACTTAGAAATTAAAGCAATTTACAGTCTAATTTGCGACTCAATGAATATAGTGTGGAGTCAGCACCCAAGCTAATGCTAGTAATATATGCATATATGGTCCAATTACTGAAGAGAAATAAATCCTGGTATATCAAATTATAGAGTCGTTTCGATTTTTTTATTCGTTTGTTTACACATGATTGAGATGTAAATCATGAATTCTATAAACAGGAAATGACATGACAACGGGCTAAATGGCCACCGAAAACGGCCTTTGAGCGATTACAGCAAAAAAATGAATGTTGGCATTCCACACGCTAATATGGCGGTCTGAAAAAGCTCCCAATGCTGACTAATGTTTTTCGGAAAAACCCTTACCGAATGACTTTCAGACTTGTGATTAATTTGTCCCTTAGCACTGAGCTTATTCGTCAAAAAACCAAGCCCCAATGAAAAAAATGTTTTTTCTTCTTCTTTTTCCCCATCTCTCCTTACTTTTCTTCATCATTTTCTACGCACATCTTTTTCTCCTTCAGTTGATGTGTTTTTTCTCTTTTTTCCTTCTCTCCACCACCTCTGTCTTCTTCTTCTTCTTCTTCTTCTTTTCATTTCATTCCTTCCATTTGATCTATTTCTTGCCCTTCTTTTCTTGAATTCCTTTCTTTTCTTTATTTCTTCTTGTCTTTCTCTTTTTAACTTATTATTTTCAGTATTGCCTTTTATTCTTTCTCAATCTTTTCCCCCTTCTTCTCCTTCTTGCTTTTATTCTTTTATTTTCTACTCGTTTCTTCCATTTTTCCTTCCACTTCCGGTGTCCGCTTCTTCTCCTCTATCGTTGGGTCATGATAAGAATGCACCTTTTCCTTTCCTCTGAGACCTTTTCTTTTGCTTTCCTGTTTGTCTGTCTGCCAATGGAGGTGCGTTCTGAAAGAAGACATTGATTTCCATCCTGGACCGCCTAAAATGCAGTGCAGAATGGGGGTGCGGCCATTTCACGGGGTTCACAAGGGACGGCATAAATGTCAGAGGCTGGCTGAAAAATAAGTGGCGAGCCGAGAAAAAATCCCCTGCCACATGTACTCACACACACACACGCTCATACAAGCATTATGTACATATTCATATATCAGCACGCATTTACATTCACATAGGTAAGCACGTATCCATACAGAGCATACTGTAGAATGCTAGTTAGCAAGCTAGCCTTGTAAGACTTCCAACCATACCACATATCCCGTAATTAGATATATAGGAATATCTTGAATAGTAAGGTTTTGATTAGTGCATGTTCTGATGTAGTACAGTTAAAGTATTGTACAAACGAATGGAAGTGAGTAAAAGCCGAAAATTACACATTGAATCGTAATAAGACTTAGACGAGTGCACTTTTGGAAAGTGCCGAAATTTGGGGACCATTGTACTAATCAAGTTATAAATTTGAATGAATTCTAATCCTTCATCACCTAGTTTAGAGCAATCTTCCGCAAGCTAATTTGATAGATCATTAGATATTGTAGTGAGTTCGATTTTCATGGTGGCCTTCAGCTGTATGGAACGATTTCAATTCTCCCAAGTGCCAATTGGTAAAAAATAGATGGACCTCTTAGGAGTAACTACTAGCAAGTTAAGCAAGCAGGCAACTATTTTAATATTTGAACTCCACTGGTTGTCCAACAGTTGTGACCTAATGTTAGACTCAGCTAAGTTTTGTAAATGACTATCAGTTTTAACTTAAGTAAGTTCTCTAAAATGAATAAATTATCCTAGACCAGTGATGGTGATACAAAAAGGACTTTGAAAAAAATCTGCCTGCAATATCAGGTTACAAAACGCTTTCTAAATTTGACAAGGAATGTTGAATGCCTACCATACCAGTCTCAAGAAATTGCATCTGCCAGTGATATCTAATAATGTAGCACTTTACATTACTAATCAATAAATTGAAAGTTATTTATAAATTTACGAATTAGCAACTCATTGTTGGAAGCTCACACAGGGTTAAATAAAAGTAAATATCTGGTTTGATTTTGTTCTCGAGTCAAAGGTAGAAAAATGCAGTTGTTTTAGTAAACTGTTAGTTTTATAGATAAATTAGAAAATTGATCGATTATCTATACGCATTCATCTGATACTAAATTACATGTACACGTGTAAAATAACACCCCAGTAATAGGATTATTCACCAAAAAAAAAAAAATCAAAATTTCGGAATGCAAGACTAAAAAGATTTGCCATCACTGTTTTAGACTAAACTAAGCTTATTAAATATCAACTGAGTTCGACTTCTCGCAATTCTTAATAGTTCTGGATCAGGCTATGGTTCTTAAAAAAAAATTGAATATGGAGAATTCCTACCAGAAATGCTTAGTATGTGTGTTAGTAAGTGTTTCTGACTTCG
Source organism: Thysanoteuthis rhombus (assembly GCA_963457665.1). Taxonomy (NCBI): domain Eukaryota; kingdom Metazoa; phylum Mollusca; class Cephalopoda; order Oegopsida; family Thysanoteuthidae; genus Thysanoteuthis; species Thysanoteuthis major. The sequence continues at coordinate 13,089,091 of OY735227.1, read as the reverse complement.
GTGGACATATTTGCCGTGGTAGGTTTTACAGCTATGACGTCACCAAAGATGGCGGCTGCTCGATCACGAAACTTGTCATTTCTCTGTTAATACTGACTCGTTTTGCAAGGAACTTACACTGTTTCTATATAGTTATTATACTGACCTCCAAACAGAAAAGGTAGAAGTTGTCATTTGAAGCTGCAATTGTGTTTAAGAATGTGGTCGTCTATTGAGAAAAGCATTGTGGAGGCTGAGACTTGGTCTCAATGACAAATTTAATGATATTAGGAGCTCTTGGACTGAAGCTAAAATACCTGATATCTTTATAAACTTTTCTGGTTCCTCGAAAATGAAGATGGTGAATGATTGAAGATATGGAAACATACAAAAAAGTGAACTTTTAAGAGATAAACTTACAAATAATATACTACTACTTCTGCTAGGGGAACGCCGTAATAATAAGAGTAAATATACATCGGAGATGATATTCAATCATGAAGGTTTAAGTGTAAACTGTTACAATAAGTGAGTTGATGGGGGCTTTTGAATCGAATATTTGATTTTATTCATGAATATTTTATTTTATTTTTAAATAGCATTTGTTTTTATTAAAGATGCTTTTGGCGTGGGTGTAAAGTGAAATATACTAAAATATTTGGTCAGAGATTAGAAGTAATAGAGTAACCCTTTTCAGACGCCAAAAGTTCTACTGAAACATCGTGAGTAGATTTATCGACAAGAAAAAGCGTGGTCGCTTGGAACCCCCGCAGATAGATAGCCAGTCACAGCCATCCAATCAAAAAGGCTTTAGGAGAAAGCGAAAAGGGACGGTGTATGAGAATTCTAACGTCATCGGCGGAAGTAAGAAAGATAGATTGTAAGTTTAGTTGCCTGAGAAACGAAAGAAAGCAGGGGGGAAATAGAAAAGAAGAGGTTAGATGATCATTTAGTTCTGGTATCAGTTAAAAGAAGAGGGTAATGAAGTTTAGTAAAAAAAAAAAAAAATAGCAAAATAAAAGTGACTGTTGTCTTTAAAAGAGGAGACTCCAGGTTGGCCACCAGATAGATAGAGCAGACAGGCAAGCAGAGACGTACGGTGGTTGGATTTCGAATCATGATTTGCGCCGTTCGTTCTCTCCCTTGTTGCAGCTGCGGTGAGCAAACGTGCAAAAGAAGGTATTATCCTTTACAATCACCCTGAATTCATTTTTCACCAGTATGCTGTTCAGTAGTCTCCAAGGGAAGTTCCGATTCCGAGTCATTTCAAGACTGATTGATATACGATTGAAGCTTCTTACAACTTATGACACAGTATATGTACTGTTCCAAGACAAACCACGAGGCATTTGAATAAAACCATGCTAATCGGTGACTGGTGTCATACGAGGAATATGGAGAATTCAAGAATTTCTTCCATGCAAAAAATTACAGTTTTTTTTTAAGTTAACAAAAAGTCCTGATCCTCACAGCGATTTTAATGTTATCTCAGATTTATTTACGATGAATGATGATAGGTAGGAGAAGAAGGATAATACTGAAATGTTATGGCAATTTTCAAGGAAACAATTTTAAACAGTTGTCAGAATTCCAACCCAGAACGAAACATTGACCAGCCCATACCATAATGGAGTGCCTTCAATGCAATTTGTTCAAAACAGTATCTACTGCAGATACAAGTTGTATACTTACCAGTTATCCCATATCCAATAACTCAGCACCAAACTGTTTACACGTCCACGATTGAATTTCACAAGTGATCCTCGACCAGTTGCACCAAGGCCATTTACCAGTAATATTACGACGAAAGCATTTACACTGCTGCTCGTGGAATTCAACAAATCTATCCAGATAAGATAGAAATCGTCCTTGTTTGTTTTGGGAGCATTTCACATGACTTTGTTTGGTTGTTTCGGTGAATATGTTCGTATAAGTTGAGTTTTGAACGTGTTTATTGAGGTATCAGTTTCTGGAATAAATATGGTAAGGCCTGTTTTACAAAAAGGACGACGTAGGGTAGAAAAAGTGATTTTTATGTTTAGAGAAACCATGTTCAGATTGCCGGAGAAGTCATTTCTGAAAAAGTACCGTATCATGTCTTGCGCATCGGAGTTCTAAACCTTTCTTCAAATCGAACAAAGATTTTTTTTCAACAAGGAAATAAAACAGTAGATCATGTTGATCTATGTACAGAGACATTTTAACTGACTCGGAGAAATTTGTTGATCGTGGAACAATTTGCAGTGGGATAGTTTTCGAAGACAACACCGGCTTCAAGGAAATTTGATCTGCTCCGAGAGAAAAAGTCTCTGGCAACTAAATCTGAATGTAGTATAAAAACTTGTCAGTATTTACCAGTTTGATTATGCTACCTGGTAAGGTTTTTGCTATGTCTAGAAGAAGACGAAACTGCCCAAGACAGACCCTGATCGGCGCACCAAGTGTTCATATAAGAAAAACATGTCGTAAAATGGTATCAAAATACATTCACAACGGTTTATGTAGATATAGTATTAGAACGAATCATTAATAGATATCAAAACAATCCATTTGGTATCATAGGGCACACTAAACAAATGAACCAACATGCCTTAATACACTACTCGATAGAAAATCAGTTACCAATATACCTATACATATGTAGATGGTGGGAAGGAATCATTATAACTCAGGCTATGAATTAATCTACCATCAGATTATGAGGTAAGTCGGCCCACAGTATGGGGCAAATTGGACCCTGATTTCCAATAAGTAGACAACAATTCGCAAGAAAGCTGAGCAGAGCAATTCTTGTATCTTTTTATACACCCACAAAAAATCCAGAAAATAAAAAACCTTCAGATGTGATGTTAACAGCGCCATTATCTTTGTACGGGGTATAAAGATAATTGGTGCTCTTTCTGTTGGCACAGTGAAACAAATTCCAAAAAATAAAATAAGAAAATTTTACAGCATTCAATGATTAGAAATGACCAGATCTACATCATTTCCTTGTTACTAGGATGGTTGATTGAACAAAGATGATCGGAATAGAAAGCAACATTTAACATTAATTTGGCACTGTACGACTGCACGATAATTCAAAAAAGAAAAGAAGTTTTTGATATAGTTCCTCAGAATACATCATAAAATTATCAGAGCATAGTTGCATATTCGGCACTGCAGGATTAGAAGAAACAGGGATCGAATCGCCCCATGGTGAAGAGACCGATTTTCCCCAACTGAGTCCTATTGACTTTGGAGGGTGACAGTTACCACTGTCAGCGGATAGAGCAAAAGCACCACTCCCAATCGATATCTTAGATGTGCAGGTTCGTTCACTTATGTGTGCTTGGCTGAGACCATTCACGAGCTCTGAAACCTGTATCCGAACAACTCTTCAACTCCTACCAATTTACTTTTAATGATCAAAATCTGTTTACTTGCACTCGCCTCACCAGTCTGCAACTCGTATTTCCAGTGCAAAGACGGCAGTTGATCACGTGACTCAGCCATGTAAGGATGTGTAAAATGTACCAAAAACCTCATACACGTGGAGGAAAAATGAGATTGCCTGTTGTCCAATGTAATTCACGTAAAACCCATTGTCTACTTCTGGTTCTCAAACCTTTCTGAATAATAAACCCCATTTGAATTCATTTTCAGACAAGTAGCCCCTGAGTAGCACAAAACATTTTTTAGTAGAAAGAGGACTTATGTAGATCGATACAACCCAACACCGCTCCATCTGTGTTTGATTTATGAAACAACCTTGTAACTGAAAAATACTTCAAATGTTCAGATTCATTGATATTTGATTGAAGCTTCTTACAACTTTTGACACAGTATATGTACTGTTCTAAGACAAACCACTAGGCATTTAAATAAAACCATGCTAATTGGTGACTGGTGTCATACGAGGAATATGGCAAACTAATCTTCAGTCATCATCTAAAAACATTGGGAGGGCATAGCAGTTGGATTGAACTGAGTCTTTCTGATAAGTTGCACTTGAGATTTAGTGAAGAAAATCTCCTGCTTCACAGGGGCTGTTCATTGTTGGCAGTAGCAGGAAGACAACTGCAACAATCAAACCATTTCTTTTGGAACTGATGATGTTAGTATTTTAGGAATTATGCTTATCTGATATTTTTTTGAATTAACAAATTTAAAGAATCTCAAGTACCCATGAAAGTACTACTACCCCCAAGGGTATTCGTATTTCCTCCTAATATATGCACTCGTTAATAATGTTTTGTGCTAAATCATCATTTTACAATAAGGTTCATGTATAAGTCTATCCCAGCTTTCCAAATTAATAATATGGAAGTGGAGACTAACATGATTCAAAATGATGCCATTACGTCATCCCCACTGACACCATGTAAACTAGTCATACGGAGAGCAAGATGATTTCGGCATTTGAACACAGGATCTTCCAGCATAAGTATCGTACTAGAGTCTCCTGATACAGCGTCGTTCGATTAAAAGCAGTTAGCAATATCATGATTGGTGGACCCCAACGTTTTAACTAAACGTCTTATCACCCACTCGTCCAGAAACCGTAATCAAAATCAGATTTCAGTTAGAATGCAGTTATTTTTCTTTGATTCCAACATCTGCATCATGAATGGGGCATACTCTGTATAAGTTGTACTCTCCTTATCCTGCAACTTTATCGTCAGGCACATCCCATGGCCCGGTATGATTTAAATCTTCCACAATTACTTGTGGATTTACAACTAGAATTCTTCCATTTGATTCTAAGTGGTGGTCCGAACTGTAATTTTGGCTTCGAATTGCAGTTTGAGCTGCAATTTTGTCTTCAAGTTGTGGTTTGAACTGTAATTTTGGTCTCAAAGTGTGGCTTAAACTGTGAGTTTGGTTTCAAGTTATGATTTGAGCCGTAATTTAGCGCTTTATAAATCGATTCGTTAAACTGGCTTGAAACCGAACCGAATTCTAAATTCGACAAATTTTGATGTTTTTTTGCACATAATTAGACATGTGTTTTCTTTGGTTCTGATAATTATGGATTATTGATAATGTAAACAATTAAAAAGCATCAACAATCTTAAATAATTTTCATTTATTATAATACGGCCTTGAAAATCAGTGTCTGACATCCTAGCTCTTCACCTGGGTTTACCTTGACGATATCACTTTCTGAACTGCCAACTTGTGCTGAAACAGTGATTTTGAAACTTTGAAAACTCAAGGCCTCCTCCTATATAGAAAATATTTTGGCAGATCCCAAGTATTTTGTTCTAAGACTCTTCTCAATCAACTGCAATAATAAACAACTTTTAACCTTTAAAATCATATTTGTTCCAAATAGATTACATTTATTTGAATTCTAATACGTGGTATAGGTCTGTGTACAATAATCATGTTTTTCAATTACAGTACGATAGATAATGCTGTTTCTTTACCCCAAGATTTGTAATGCCAGGTTTAGAGGGAACACTGCTGCAGCCCGCTGAGCATTATCTGACGGACCCTGAGGGTTCACGGACCCTAGTTTCTAACCCATCGATCTGGAATATCTAATCTTATAACCTCGAGATTTACACCAATATGATTGACGTTATTCTTTTTTTTTTTTTTTCATTCACGTGCATCTTTTCTGCTCTCACTTGAAACGTTTCTTCTTTCTGCTTCTTTTTTCATTTTTTAGTTTTTTCTCATTCTTGATCATCATATTTTTTTGTTTAAATGTGTCTTTTCCGCTTTCATTTAATTCCTACTCCTCCCCTACTCCCCTTTCTTCTTTTTCTTCTTCTTTGCCTCTTTTTCCTCTCCTTTTTTCTTTTCCCCTTTTCTTCATTTCCCCCCTCCCTTCCTCTTCCTTTTCATCATCATCATCATCATCATCATCATTGCGTCTTTTTCTTTTTCTTCTGTATCCTTTTTCATGTGCTTCTTTTCCTCATTCAGTTGACACGCTCTTCTTTTTTCTCGTTTTCCTTCTATTCACCTCCCCCATTCCCACCTTTTTCTCCTTCTTTTTTTTGTTCACTTACATCTTTTTACCTCATTCAATGTTTTATTCCTTTTTGCCCCTCCTTCTCCTCTTCCTCTTTCTTCTCTTTGTTCTTGTTGTTGTTGCTCTTCTTCTTCTTCTTCTTCTTCTTCTTCTTCTTCTTCTTCTTCTTCTTCTTCTTCTTCTTCTTCTTCTTCTTCTTCTTCTTCTTCTTCGTGTTCTTATTCTTCTTGTCTTCCGTAAACAGAGACATAAACATGTAATCACCACCATCACCATCACCATCACCAGCAGCAGCACCGCCACCACCACCACAAAAAAAAAAGTATTCTTCAAAATGTCGCTTTTATACCTATGACTATATTCAACCCGCATGGATGTATGAAGAGTAATTAATTTATTTCGCTCTTAAAACATCTTCACCGTTTTTCCTCACTAATCCCGGAATCGGTCGGAACTACGTCACTTCTTTTAGAGTAAAAGGAACTATTTTTTGTCTTCAAAAAAAAAAAAAAAAAGGAAAGAAAAAAAAAGAAGGAAAATCACATTATGGTAACAGGAACTTTAAGCAAACAAGCTCATGTTATGAAAAAAAAAAAGAAAAAAAGCGAGCCGGGCTGAATGACTGAGACTTCATCCCCCCGCCCCCATCATCTTTCTGGCACATAAGTAGTGAGAATCTTTTGTATAGACGTTTGTTTATTTGAAGATTTTGTTAAGTGCAAAGATTTTTCAGAAAACCCTCCGTCCCTTTATTGCAGAATTCGCATGAATGTACTTAACTGATGCGATAGAAAAGGTCGCACCGCTTTCTTTCATTACACAAGTCGGCTTAAGTTTCTTCTTTCCTCATTTTTTTCTCTTTCTTTTGAATTCATCACTCTCCTCCTCCTCCTCCTCCTCCTCCTCCTCCTCCTCCTCTTCTTCTTCTTCTTCTTCTTCTTCTTCTTCTTCTTCTTCTTCTTCTTCTTCTTCTCTTTTTGTCCCTTTTTCCCTTCAGCTCGTCCCCCTGCCTCCCCTACATCCTTCTGATCATCATTATTCTCCTCTTCCTCTTACTCCCACTTCTTCAGTCTGTTTTCAAACCCCTTCGCTTTCTTAGTTCTCCCTCAGCTCATTCTCAATATCCCTCTCTTCCTCTTGCCTCCTTTTTTTGTCTGTAAACTTTTGATACTCAATTTAAGCAGATCTTTTTTGTTCTCCTTTGTTTTTTTCTTTTTTCTCTCCTTACATATTCACATTCTCACGTTCTTTCTTTCTTTCTCTCTTTCTTCTTCTCTTCTTGTCAATCACTCCATCCTTTCTTTCTCTCTTCCTTCCTTTCTTCCTCTCTTTTATTTGTCTCCTCCTTTCCCTCTTTCTCTATTCTTTTCTTTCTTTATTTCTCCCTTTCTTCACCTTTTCCTCTCTTCCGTTCTTCTTTCCTCCTTTCTCTCGCTTTTTCTTTCTTTCTTCTTTCTTCCTCTCTTTCATTCTTTCTTCATTCTTTCTTTCTTCCTCTCTTTTGTACATTCTTCCCCCTTTCTCTCTCCCTCTTTGTTTGTTTGTTTTCTTTCTCCTTCCTTTCTTTCTTTACGAACTAGTCCGCCAATCTTTTCTCTCCAATAAACTTTTACCTTCCTCTCCCGACCTCATTTTTTTCTCCTTTTGTCTCTTTTTTTTCTTTCTTTTAATTTTCATTCGAACACTTTTTCTTTTTTCTCTTTCGTTTCTTTCTCTTTTTTTCTGCCTTTCTTTTTCTAAGAAATACCTCCACACCTTCTTCTCTTCTCCCAAGACCTCACTTACCCCCAAACACCCTCAACATGTCTCAACCTCCCACCCGAACACTTTATCTTCAAGCCCATCACCATTTCTCCGCTCCACGGACCACCATTACCCTCTCCATCATCATCATCATCATCATCATCATCATCATCATCATCATCATCATCATCATCATCATCATCATCATCATCATCATCATCATTCTTTCTTTCTTTCTTTCTTTCTTTCTTTCTTTCTGTTCGTCACCAACAAAATTCCATCCTACTGAAACTCTCAAGTAAACATGTCATAAAAGTGCAACGGGACGTGCGGTACGGTGTTCTGAAAGCAAAAACAAAGGATATGCACGGGAAATGATGTGTGCGGGTCTTGTGTACGAGATGCGTTTCGAGGGGGCAGTGGGGGAGGGAGCGAGCTGGAGAGAGCTCGATATGGAAAGCTGGAGGTAGAGGGCCGGAGGTGCTACAAAGGAAGGGAGAGGTTTGACGGCAAAACAAAAAAAAAAGAGAAAGAAAAAAAAAGTCGATGAGTAAAGTGATGCAAATGCGTTGTGCAAGGTGCATTTTTCGGCATTTTTTTTTTGTTTTCCTTCCTCTTTTTCACAGATTTTTTTTTATCGTATTATTATTACTATAGTAATACCTCGCTTAGCGCAGACCCGTTTAGCGCTGCCCAGCTTAGCGCTACCCCATTTAACGCTGTTTCTATGTTGGACTATTTTCCAGATATTTTACGTAATGGATCTAATAATCGTTATCATTTTGAATATTCATGCTTTTATTATACTTTCATCTTAGTGGCTTTATTGGAAAAGCAATCTGAGCTTAACGGTGCCTTCCTTTATTGATGTGGGTTCGAATCCCAACTAAGTCTTTTTCTTTATTTTCTGATTGACGCTATTTACCCATTACCGGTGGGAAATCGGCCTTAACAAAAAAAAAAAAAAAAAAAAAAAAAAGAGAGTAAAATGTAATCATGAAAATTTGGGACAATAATAATTTACAATCATTACAATCATCATTCTTCTAGCGTTCATCGTTTGGGCCTTCCCGCAAATTTGCCAGACATCTCTGACATGCGCGTTGCAGAACCAATACTTCCCAAGCTTGTCTGGTCACGACAAATTATTATTTGCTGAACACAATTTCGCATATGATCTCTGGGATCTACGTTTTGAATCGTGATGTCCAGCAGATGTCTCAAATATATCTGACTCCTGATTTTTTCTCTTATTTAATGTGCTGTCTTGTTATCTGTACAACCTTCACGATTCCCAAATAATGTTCGGAGAACTGAATGAAAAAACCAAGAAAGTTGATCTTCCCATGAACTTCATATCTATAATAGTTCATCGAATGAAAAAATTGAACAAAAAGGGGAAAATTTATTAATGTTGAATATTTGAAATAAATGAATAAAATGATTGACAGACTCCAGAATAGCAGAGTAGTAAACACTCTGGTTGATGTTCCCCTGTGTATGAGAATAAACACATAGACATACATAAATACACATACATATACGTATACACATGGAGCGATATACACCGAATGCACATGACATTTCACCAAATCCAGGAAGTACTTATCAGATGAGATGCACAGCCCAATTCCATTATATCTTGTTGAGGATCAACAACGACATTATATACATTAAAATGATTGCTGGTATAATCTCATGTCATGTTATGATGACCCCGTATAAAACTGTTCAGTGTTTTGTGCTGCATATTTTAGCGACGTACCTAGAACGCTAACCGGGGAATTACAGTTATGACCTCGTATTGCGCAGTTTCGTTTGGTGCTATATCTTTAAGAATCTATCTTGGGTGCTAACCGAGATACGGCTGTAATAAACCCATATAAAGATGCATTTATGGGAACGTATCTAAAGCGCTAACCGAGGTAACGCTTCTTTATCCCTGTTTAACGCTGGATTCTTAGGAACGTATCTACAGCGTTAACTGATGTATTATTGTATTTTTTTTTTCTAATTTCTAAGATACTGTTGCTGAAGTCATCTTCTGCAGGATGAAAAATGGACGGTAGGAAAAAATGAACTGAGCTATAAATCGAAAGAGCACTTCATTGAATGTCGGGGTATTTATTCGGAGTTCAGGTTTATAGATGTTTGGCATACACCTGCATTCATCTCTTAGTTTCAATATCTGGAAACGTTACTCCTCGAAAAAAGCCTGGAAGTCAGATAGAAGATTCGTCTTTTCTTCTTCCGTATGATGATCGAGCAAAAGCGATGTTAAAACTTAAAACGCGTTGAAAAATCTCGATTCTCTAGGCATTATCTAAAATCTAGGAAATATTTTACATATCATTAATTATTCAAATGTGACAGCTACCTTTTTTTATTCATTATAAAATTTTATCAAATTTATTGAAAAATATTACTGATTCCATCACTTGGAATAATAGCAAAATATTAATTCATTAAAATAAATCATCTAAGTAGCAAATTCTAACATCAACTGGAAGAATCTAGATTTAAATGGAAAACATCAAAATTGGCAACACTGAGCAAAGGAGATTCTGGTCAGTCAGTGACGTTGATCAACGTTAAAGATGCTAGGGCATCTAAAAAGTAGGCTGGGGCAGTTTGAGTTCACTTTGTGTTGATGCCCCGGAGAAAGGCGTGCATCTCCTAAGGATGTCAGTCCAGCACCCTGGTCCTTTAAAATAAAAATACCACTTTTGCTACAATAAATAAATGGGTCCCCATGCATCGTTCGAGAAATGGAGACACGCCTTCCCTCATCCGTAGTATGGTACGGAAGCAAGCGAGCCTTGGTCGGAAAACAAATTACTTTAAGAAGACGAAAAGATCAACCGACCGAAACTCTGTTTGTAAAACAACAATAATAGAGACCTTTTATCGAGCAAAATAAAAATTAGAGTGACTGAATTGAAAAAAAGAAAAAAAAAGAGAGCGTGTAAAGTGAAAAATAAAACGAACAAACTGGAAAAAAAGAGCAAGCAAATAGACCTTCGCAAGATTCACCAAACCTCTCTATCTTGGGTGTTGTAGAGTTTTATGGCGTTTTAGGTCTAACGGGACAATAGCGGAAAACTGTTGGTCATTATGACTCACTCCGTAGATCCCAAGAGATCACAAGGAGAATATGACCAGCATAAGTAGACACGCTCAGAGAGTATTGGCTCTGCAGCGCCCATGATAGAGAGATCTAGCGAACTTTGGAGAAGGACTATGTCCAACGACGGACGCTAATGGCCAATGATGATGATAATGATGATGATCCTTGGTCTTACAGGTGGAAAATGTGTAGTTGAATACAGCATACAAAGGCTAAAAAAGGTCACACAAATGCTCCCAAAAGTATAACTATACAACGTATTGCTTAGATATCAAGGCAATGTTAAAAGCCGGTAATTCGTTCTTCATCAGAATATTGCACCTCGAGAATTCGTTTAGGTACGACGGAGACAGTGCACCCGTCGGGCCAAAATGTCATCGTTTTTGGCGCATCCAGAAGTTTAGACTTTTTGTATGTCTAATAGAAAACGCATTATTTCATTATTATCTGATCGATACGTTATATAGTTATACTTTTGCAGCCTTTGTGTGACTTTTTGGGGCCTTTTTATGCCGTGATTAACAATTATATTTTAAATCCGTAAAACCAAGGATTACGATTACCTTTGATTTACGACACTTGAAGTAACATGAACGCTTCTTCTGTACCGTAACACTGCAATAAAGTTTCTCCAGCCTTCACTTTTTCTTGCAGCCATATGGAGTTTTGTTTGCGCTTTACACCACTACAAACATCTACAATATGCTTGGAAACTATTACTGGAAGTAAATTTAGGCATTTTGAATTAGTGTGATAGCCACCGTAAATGCAAGTTTTCGCTCGTAATCGAATAAAACAAATACCAGACTGTCCGTTGTGAATTTGTGCCAAATTATCCTAAACTAATATCTACACTAGTGGTTTTTCAACCTTTTTCATTTCATGGCGTAGTGAGCAAAGCACTTAGATAGTCGATGTACACCATCAGTAGTTAAGGCTAGATTTGATCATTCATAAGGAAATGATTGATAATAATGTGTTCATAAGCTGAACAAACTGATAGATCATTCATTTTATTGCCAAAAGTATACTGTTTACTGTAAAAATATTTTTAAGAAGGCTAGACAGCCGTGCAATAATTATTATTTTCTCACGCATCTCATGCATGACAATAGAGATCGGTGGTTCTACACCACGAATTTCGGGAGAGAAATCATAACTGCCATTTGGGCTTTTAATGAACAACACATTCATTTATCTATTGCATCAGTGAAAAAAAAGGAGTTTGATGCGCCTCACAGAAGTACCAGTAATATTAAAATGTATTCGTATCCATACTGTCCCACGGCCCTTAGTTTGAGAGAGGATCGAGTCTCCTCCGAATTGGAAAACCCACGAATGCTTTGCAGCACACTTCTGATTTGTGGCGAACATGAGCAATCAATCACTGCTCTATACTATGATAACTTGCAATAGAACAGCGGTTAGTGTACCGAGATTGCATTTTCCCCGGTGCTCGACCAACTTTGTTCCTATTCTGTTTTCTATAAGACTATTTGAAATCATCAACCAAAAATGTCACTAAAAAGTTTCTTCAGGTTTTGAGTGATTGCTATCTATCTATCTATCTATCTATATCTATATCTATATCTATATATATATATATATATATATATATATATATATATATATATATATATATATATATTACGCATACAGGCTGCATGAATGGGGCTAGAGGAGCTGACAATTCAAACATCGTCTCCTTATAATATCAACTTGAACGTTTTTCACTCCCGTCAATTTACAATGTACGTTTATGCTAAATCAATACCTTAGTTTGTGTCTAGCAGCGTTCTTTCCCAGAGATCCCTGCTAAAGAAAAAGCTAGGTAGGTAACTTATTAACTACTAATCCTTTATTCAGTTTTCTTTTATTGATCACCCCAAGACGTTGGTCACGTGGCAATTTCTATAGAATGACTAACCAATAACTTTTTTTTAAAGAATTTAGTTAAATAAAATTCCAGGTTTCAAGAAATTCATCATTATTAATGTTTTGTTATCTTCTCCAGTCTCGCTTTTTTTTTCTTTTCTCTAAAATTCGATCTCTTTTTTTCTTTATTTTCTTTCAATTCATTTCCATATCCTTATCCCTTTTTCTTTTTTCTTTTTTTTTCTTTCATTTTTTCCCTTTTTTCTATTTTACCTCAAAATTCTTTCGTTTTTCTTTTCTGTATACACTCTCTCTTTTTATTCATTGGGTCTTCCTTCCTTTCTTCTTTTAATTCTTTCTTCTATTTACTTCTATTTTTCTTTCATTCTTTCATTCTTTTTCTTTTTTTCTATTTTACCTCAAAATTCTTCTTTTTTTTTTTTCCTTTCTGTGTTCAGTTTCTCACTTTATTTTTTCTGGTCTTCCTTCTTTTCTTCTTTTTTATTCTTTCTTCAATATGCTCTCATATTCTTTCTTTCATTTTTTCATTTTTTTTTTTTTTTTACCACTTAATTCTTTCTTTATTCCTGTCTGTATTCACTTTTTCTCTTTCTGTCTTTGGTCCCCCCTTCCTTTCTTCTTTTCATTCTTTTATTTACTCCCATGTTTCATTTTTTTTCTCTCTTTCTTTTTCTCTTTTCCCCGATTCACTCTCTTGGAGTTCTCTCCATCACCTTTTCTTTTCTTGCTTTTCTTCTTTATCTTCGCTTCCATTCCCCTGCACCTTCTTTTTTTCTTACTCCCTTTTTTTTCCTTTTTTTCCATCTTTCTTCCTTTCAATCTTTCCATCCTTTCCTTTCTTTTATTTACCCTTTCTTCATTTTTTCTATGGTCTTTATTACTCTTTCTCCATTTCTCTTCGTTTTTCATTTCTTTCTTGCTATCTTTCCTTCGGTTCGTTCCTCCTCCAATCCTCTTCATCTCTCGAGAATTCCTTCCCTCAATCTTTATGCCCTGTCCTTTTTTCTTCAGAAATCTTCATTCATCTCTCCTCATTCTGCATTATTTCTTCTTTCGTTTACCTAACCTCAGGACCCTTTTATTCCTTTTCTCTCTCGCCTTTCACCATTCTCGCTATTTCTCGGGCCGATTTCCTCCAGTAAAGGTTATCTCCACAAACTAGCAATAATGGAAACCCGAGACTAGCGACGTAAACGCCATTAGTAATGTGTGAGACGGGCATCAAAATACCTAAAATAACCTCCCCACACCTGTTCTCTCATTATTAGGGCGATAGGTGAGCGTATAGGTCAATTTGGCTGCTGGCACGCTTCTGAATGTTTCTGACACAGCCAATAGGGGGTGCAACTGATCCCCAAGAGATTGTTCTGATTGGACTGATCAGCTGTCTCTACACATGCGCAGTAGCATCTGGCTTCTAGTTCCTTTTAGCCAGAAGATTTCTCTGATTTCCTCGTTTTTCTCTCTTTATCTCCCTTTCACTTTTCTATCTTTCTCCTCTCCTATATTTCTGTCTTCCCTTTCTCTTTTTCCTTTTCTTGTTCCCTCTCCCTTCTACCCTTGTTTTTTTTTCTTTCTTTCTCTCTTTCTTTTTTCTTCCCTTCCATATTCCTTTCTTTCATTCTTCTTTCCCCTTCTTTCTTTCGTTCTTTCTTTTCTCCCTTTCTGTTTCCATAGACTTTTCCCTCTCATGTGACACCTTCATCATAGGTACTTGATAAGCCTCATTTAGCCCAGCAAAAGGATTTTAAAATGAAAGATCCAGTGAGGATTGAACTCATGGTCTGTAATTCTAGCTTGATTAACCGTTACTCTAAGGTGAGATATCAACTGTTACTTAATGCTTTATTCCGTATGTGAATAGGGAATAAACCATTAAGTTCATTGCGTCTTTTGTTCATTTCAGCTCGGATTGTGAAATGGTTAGCATGTCTGCTTTGCACGCAGAAGGATTCGGGTTCGATTCCCAGGATGAGCGAAGAGTGTGGAAAACTTTTCATTAGGTCAATTTTCCATGTGCACTTAGCAGGTAACTGAGCACACCCTGAGCTGTGGGATAAGGATGGGAGAAATTGGGAATGGAGTTGTGCCCCACCCCTATTACGGAATGATTGTAGTAAAAGTAAAGAAGAGTTGCCTCCGACTGACAAGTGCCAAGTTACATGTGTGCATGTGATCTATAACTATGTCCAATGCCATTTATGTTCCTGGGGAATTAATGTAATCTCTGATTGCTTATGGGCAAAAAGTATGGAACGTGGTCATTATTCCCTTCAAATTTTGATTCAGAGGTCAGGACAATGATATTCAAAAGAGGATAAGCAGATTTCAAGACATCATTGTCCTGGTTACAAAAGTAATCTGCGAAGGGAATTATTGAAATTCTCGATATATCTGGGACAGAAATAATCTGAAAATGAAATTTATTGCTAGGTAACAAAAAAAGGTTTTAAAAAGTTGCGCAATGTTATCTGAATCTTTTTATTCCATCTTTTCCTGCTTTTGGTCTTTCTTTCTTTCTTTTTTCTTCCTTTCTGTCTTCCTTTAAAATCTACATTCAGTTTGCTAATGCGTGAATTTTTTGACAACATCCTAAACACTGTGTTAAAAAAAGAAAAGATGAAGATACTAGTTTTTAAAAAAAGACATAGCGTTACTACATCTGATAACTTTAGAAAACAATTACAATGCTCTGTAAACTTTTGGCTAGTATTTCTTTCATAAAATCAATAGAAAATTGTACTTTTTTCCTGGCTCCATTGCATCATAGCAAACAAGAGCGGCACCGTCAATGAAATTTCGGTCCAATATCAAGTCAAAGTAGGAAGCAGCCACAGAATGGTAAGATGCAAAATTCAAATTAATGCCACGAAAAACACAAGTAAATGTTTCGCGCCAGAATGCAACCACTTAGCGTACGAAAAGAGCACACCCGATCTTCCAAGCTCGAAATAAAAACAGATATGCGTTTCCCACAGAACCAGAAAAGAACAACATCGATGTCAACATCAATGAGCCCAACAACAAAATAACAACCTCAGTAATTGAAGTTGACAACATGTTTAAGTCTAAGGGCAAACAAACCATCAGTAAACTCTCAGGAAAAACCAAGATAGAAAAACACAGGAATCTCAAGTCATCAACAACCACAAAGAAAAAAAAATTGAAACAATCGAACTAAACAAAACTACCTTTTCATACCAGTAGTTATAGTAAAAATTCGCGGAAAAGGTAGAGGGCTTCAAATTATCAACAAAACTCCCAGTTCAATGCAACTGACAAGAGGCCACAAGAAAATGGAGACCAAACAACGGATAGGAACCGAATTTTCAAACGTCCATACTAAGAACGAAGAACAGTGAAAAAGATGTACAAGTCACGAGCAACCAGTTCGAAGATTTCCCAGAAATTACTCTGCGGGAGGTGAAGCAAGCCATCCAACAAACGAAATGTACCTGCACCAAATGACATCACCATCAATCAACACAAAAGAGTTGGTAAAGTCATCACTAAGAAATTAGCCATTCTATTCAACTTATTCCCAGGAGATTGGAACACTGCAATTATAATACTGTTATATGATTTCAAAAAGGGGACCCAAATGATCTAAACAGCTAATAACCAACAAGCCTTCCCAATCACATCTACAAACTATTTACCAATGTGATAACTATAAGAATCACCAAAATGCTTGGTGAAAACCAACTACGGGACAAGCTGGCTTCAGATAAAGGTACTCGACAATGCCACTTAATCATTGATCATCTTCATTTGGTAAATCCATTAAAAGAGAAGACAGCAGAATACAAAATACCGCACACTGTAGCATTTGTTGACTTGAAAGAGGCTCCCGACTTCCCCTAGTCCCTAAAGCTATTGATGCTATCACACAGGAAGGCGTAGACCTCGTATATATCTGAGTTTTGAAACATAACTACTGACACAACAGTTCCTTTATCAGACTACATAAAGGCTCGTAGCCCTTTCAGGGGTAAGACAAGGCGATACTATGAAAAAATTAAATTACTACCAGTCGTAGTAGAGGCTTGAGGCTATGATGGCTCCACATGAAACGAAATTCTCTATCACAGCTAATCCTTCGATGTTTGCTACGGGTTAAATAGACTCAGTAAAGGCAAGCAAACACTGCGGGAAGAGGAGACGGATTCATGCCTTTCTCAAGAGCATTAGTGCGACTCGTAGAAACTGAAACAAACTCTGTGCATTTTCTAAATGCTTCTAAATCGGTGACAGCAAAGATGTGTAAGCAGGTAAGAATCGCCCGGGCGGCCCGGACAACCTTTCCAAACTGGTTTCCTATTTCAGATTATTTGTAGACCAAACACAACATCCGCTGACATATTCATTATAGGCAAATTAACCAGAACAGCCACCCCATTCACCCACTGCCCCCTCTCTAACCCCCAGGAGGTACAATAAAAGGTGTCTTGATGCAAACCTATTAGAATGGAATGCGCTTTAGGTGCCAAGCCAGCAATATTGTAAAGGTGGAAGGTAGGAAGAAGGAAGTTGGGTCGGTGTGTTGTTTAATGTTGCTCTCCGTCGGGTCGGGGAGTGAAGGAAGGAAGGGAGTGTTTAAGGTCATTCAGTGCAGATTTTGTTGCTAGTTACCAACATACCTTACCTTGGGCGAAATACCGCATTTTCTATCGTCGACGACGCTCCGGCCTCAAAGACGTACCTGAATTCCGATTTACAAAATTTTGAAAAAAACTTATGAACGATTTAAAAAAGAATTAAGATGTCAGCACTTACACGTACAGAAACAATATGATTTCACCGGCTCTGAATTTAACTGGCCTTTATGTCTTCTGGAAATGTTTCTGTTTATAGAATTATAGATGGACTCTATTTTTGGCAACTTCTGACTGGACTTTGATCTGTTTTGACCTTCATTTTTTCTCGGAATTCTGCAGCTGTGAAAAGAAAATAAGTTTTAAAATGGAAGCAAATGAATTAGAAATGTACGTAGAATGCAAAACTGGACCCTTACTTTGTGTCCCTCTTCATGGCTATGAATATTCGATTTTCAATGTAAATAAAATGCCAAATTATAAACTTATTTTGTGTATATTACTTCGTTAATGACAGGCATCCTATGTTTGGATAGCAAATTTTTGTCATTATCGAATTTTGTTGTGCTGTTTTCAAACCAGCAAGCCAAGTGGCGTGATATCCTTTCTTTTTTATTTGCCAGTCTGTCTGTCAGTCTGTGTCAGTGATCCTGGTCCCTAATACACAAAGCTTTGCCGATTTACATATGTGTTTCAGCAGCCACTTTCTAAAAATAATTTTTTCATATTTTTGAATTTCATCATTTTTCACTGGTGTTCGATTCACAATAATGATCCACCGTGAAATGGGCACATTTTTTGCAACCACCGTGATGTAGTATTACGGCGTTTAAGCATTTGAGGAAAAGCTAGGTTGGGATAAGAGAGAGAGGGAGAGAGAGGAGTACACATGAACATAGACAGAATCATTATATATACATGTATATATATATATATATATATATATATATATATATATATATATATATATAATTTGAACTATAGAGAGTGAGATAGACTCAGGAGTGAAAGTGTATGGATGTGTGTGGAAGTTTTTATTTATCTGTAAATGTTTTCATTGATGGTCTAGACATGTTTCGGGAGGTATTCCCATCTTCAGTAGTGTGTGCTGTGTGTGTGTATACTTTTTAGAGGTTATAAGTTTGATGTGGAACATACGGGTAATATATATATATATATATATATATATATATATATAACTTGAACGATAGGAAGTGAGACAGACTCAGAAGTGAAAGGGTATGCAAACTAAGTTAATTAATCCATTGATGGTCTAGATATGTTTCGGGAGGTATTCCCATCTTCAGTTGTGTGCGCTGTGTGTGTGTACTATTTAATGGTTATAAGTTTGATATGGAACATAAGTCCACCATCAGGAGCTTTGCTTTGTGAGCAAAAAATGGTATCCCATCTGCTACGGTCATCCTGTTGTGTGAGACAAAGTTCACTCTTTGATGAAGTCTGAGGTGTTAGCAGCAGTAGTAGATCTTGGAGAGGACATAGGGTGTCAGGATAGTAGGGAAGTGCTTCAGTGTTAGATTGTGTGGGTAGGTTAGGGATAGTATATATATATATATATATATATATATATATATATATATATATATATATATATATATATGTATATATATATATATATATATATATAAAGATTACAGACTTTGATAGTCACAATCCTACACTGTCCACCGAAATTTTCTGTATATTTGCTCACTGCCTTACACATTTACTTCTGCCTTGATTTGATCAAAATGTCGTTTTCCATACAAAATTTAAGAATTTATTAATTACATTTTCAGTTATATTTCACTTCTACACTAATTTGATTTTGAGCCTTGAGAATTTGTATTCCACTAAACACCTTATACATTAAGTTTTTTCTTTCTTCATTCTTTTAATCTGCATTTTTCACCTGTTCTGAGTTATGTTGTCTCGGTCCACTAAAGACATAGATTAAGGACTCATTCTA